>CM022298.1:30093126-30533543 GCA_011799875.1 Thinopyrum elongatum
GGGGGAGAGTGACGAGGGAGAGGAAGGATTTGGGGGAGGAGATGGGGATTTCAGGGGTCTTCAAAAACCAGGTAGTTAGTAGCAGCGTGGGTTTATAGCCCTCGCTCCTACTATCAACTTAGTAGTAGCATGGGTTTATACCCCTCGCTACTACTATGACCTATCCCGGGGGCATGGTGGAGACCACTTAGTAGTAGCGCGGGTTTATACCCCTCGTTACTACTATCAACTTAGTAGTAGCGCGGGTTTTATACCCCTCGCTACTACTATGGCCTGTCCCCGGGGCATGGTGGAGACCACTTAGTAGTAGCGCGGGTTTATACCCCTCGCTACTACTACCAAGTTTGTAGTAGTGCGGGTTTTATACCCCTCGCTACTACTAATTAGCAGTAGCGCCTCCTTTTAGACCGCGCTACTGATAAGCATATGTGTATAAGGTTTTCCCTAGTAGTGCGCCAGGGCCCACCAATGGTCGCGTCATTGAAAGTCGTGTGAGGGAGGGTCCGAAGACCACGACCACCCGCATGTGGCCTAGACATATGTATGAAAGGGTGGTGTGATGTTTATATACCCACTGCACAACTTTGATGTGGCACCTGCCTCACAAACCGGACAGTCTCGCAGGAAGGTTCAGGACGTAGGGTGCTCATCCCCCCACTTCGATCTGACCGGAGGGAATTCTATGAGCGCATGCGCTAAATATTGATTTGGTATGTCAACATGACCTACCATGACACAGACCAAGAGGAATATCCTCCGCCAAACCCCTCTTGCTGCCGGTCAAAGGGTTAGATCGCTCGGGCCCACCGATGGCCGCGTCGTCGAAAACCGCGCGAGTGAGGGTCTGAAGACCACCACCACCTGCATGTGGCCCAGGCATATCTATGAAAGGGTGTCGCGATGTCTGGTGGGACACACCATCAAGGCAACCTCACCCTCCCCGCATACGTGGTGAAGAAGGTAACAATATCATTTCGGCTTCTGAATGCTGCCTTTATGGATCTTAATGCTTTGTATTGCATAATAGTGAGAGAAGCCAGGGCCAAGAGCCGCTCAATTCCTTCACGGCATTATGTCTAACCCACCAGCCCAAGCAGCTTGTTCCTAACAAAAAGGGGGAGCAGTGGATCGACCCATGCTTTGGGTTGAAGATTGGTGGATATACCAAGAAGTTCACGGATGTTAATGGGCCCAACTCTGATCCACGTTCATGGGACATTGACCCCGAGGTTGCCGTCCTTGCGGGAGAAGGCCTGAGGAATAGCCGGCTATTGATTGGCGACGGTTCTATCCCTAAGAAGGACATTCCAAAACTATCCACACTTCATGCTAGTAGGACAAGCTCAAAGTGTAGGAGATATGCCCTAGAGGCAATAATAAATGTTATTGATTATCTCCCTGTTCATAATTCGGTTTATGTTCCATGCTATAACTGCTATGGTTCTCAAGTCTGCAATAACCACAAGGCTCGGAGGAAGACTCATATGCATGTGTGGAATAATAAACGGTAAAATGTATTCCTAGTCTAGCCTCTAAGACTAGCTCAACTGTTGCATGATGGTTCTGTTTTCCTGATCATGGGCATGTCTATGCCAGCAACTTTGAGGGCACAATGTTGGTAGAACATTTGTGTTGAATCGACCAGAATTTATGTTATGCTATGAGATACATTCGTCACAAGTTAATGGTTAATAACACACAGATGGTTAACGTTTGCATGATTCCTTAGACCATGAGAGTATCGAGTTTCTTCATGCTTGATTCATGAACTTTGGGGTTTGTTAAACGTCATCCGTAACTGGATGGCTATTACGGCGGCTTACGGGTTCATGGGAAAGTATGTCAAGTAACTTGATAGCTCAAGATTGGGATTTGCTCATACGACGATGGAGAGATATCTCTAGGCCTTCTCGGTGTTATGGTATCCATCATCGTCTGGCCAGACACGGGGTGATTTGATCACAGGGATGCCGAAACACAGTAACGAGAAAAGAGAACAAAACCGGTAACGAGGTAACTTGCATGGTGGACAAATTGTTGATCCACGGGGATGCAATAAATCTCACCTCGGGTGTTTGTAACATATTGCGAAGCAATAGGAATAGCACATGGCAACTGGAGGTTCACTCGAATATTCATTCGTGTGGGCATAGGTGTCAATATGGGTGTTCACGGCTCCGATGTTGATCATTGATCGGAAGGGGTTCTGGGTCATGTCTATACTTCACCGAACCTATAGGGTCACATGCTTAAGGGTCATCTATCTGCTGGATACTAGACAGGGAGTCTGAGAGAAAGACTCCGGAAAAAGTTTTCGGAGACAACGGAAAAGTTCCAAGAGAGAGGTCACCGGATGAGTTCTGGTAAAACTGAAAAGTTGTTTCAGGGGAAACCATTAAGTTAAATTGGTTTCGGCACACGTCTGATAATTCTTGGAGAGTGCCAGAATCATTCTGGAAACTTCTGGGAATTTTCGGAAGAAAAACCAGAAATGTTCCGGAGCTGCCAGAACCGCTTTGTTTGTGTTTCGCAGATGAAAATTACTAATCCGAAATTATTTTGGAACGCGTCCAAAATCATTTGTGTGGGTACTGGAATTATTCTAAGACCCACAAAAATATTTTCGGATTTAACGATCGCGGAAAAATGTTTCCATGAATAGTGAAAGTGCTTTTTGGATATTTTTGGAAACCACCTTTTGGGATATTTCCAAAAGGCTTCTAGAAGGGCTTGGGGGGCAAGGAAGCCCCTCATGGGGGGGCCCCAAGGAGTGGCCGGCCAAGGGTGGAGCTCCTCCATGGAGCTCCACATGGCACCCTCTTTCCTTTTTATACCCTTTGTGTATGACATAAAGTGGGGGCACTTTTGGTATTTTGAATACCAATCCTACCCCTTGGTTTTCTTATAAATAGGAGGTGAGGGGGCTGCCCAATCCTTCATCCCTTGCTCTCATACACATGTCATGACTTGTCTGGCTTCTCTCTCCCTCCCAGCAAAAAAGTTTCATAGAGCCGAAAGGCTGTCTGCGTTCCGGCAGGAACTAGTTTCTGGACGGCGAAGCCATGCCGGATAGATGATACCGTATGTGTGCAACTCTGTAGAGAGATCGTAGTTTCGGTCTTAGTTCGAGAGTGCCTCCTGAAGGGCTGTCCGAGTGACCGCCCGAGTTTTGAGGGTCCTCCCGAAGGGCTGTTCGAGTTTCGAAGGTCCTCCCGAAGGGCTGTCCGCGACACCGTCTGGGGGACTGTCCGACTGCCTCCCGGAGGGCTATCCGGGGGGCGGATGAGGGTATACATCCTCGCGGTTGGGAGGTTGTAAATCCTAGTTGCGGGAATCTGCATCGCCGATCGTCATCGATTCTACTTCCGTTGCGCTATGAGTTGGTAACGAAAAAAATCAAACATTGTATGCAGTCTCCATAGTGGTCCTGGGCTGGTGCGTAGGTCAGAATTTTTTTGTTTTCTGCTGCGTTACCCTACAGTGGCATCATGAGCCGTGATATGCGTAGATGCAGGTTGCGATCTAGAATACATCGTAATGTATGGGTGTTGCACAATATAATTAGGTAGTAGATGAGTTCTATTACTGAAAATTATTTGTGCGGGTATCAGATGAAATCTGTTACCCGATGTTCTTGTTGCTTCCCTGAAATTTGCATATTTTTGATCTTGATAATCCGCGATCCTGATTGATCAACGAAGTGCTAACAGTTCATTGAATTCCACCATGGTTAAAAAGAAAGATGAAATTTCGCAGACGAAAGGGCAATGCAGATATGATCTGCATGGGGGTCATGCGTATGACGAAGTTCAGTACGGGGCTCGAGATTTTATTATCTCGTGTTTCATACACCCCGCAAAACTTAATCTAGCGACTTGAATTATCATACTTGATGATGGACGTTGGTAGCTTCGGTTTGTTTCGAAACCTTAGAAGTCACGAAAAACAAGTCTTTGCATGAACCGATTAGAGACGTCTAACTTGGTTTTGTAGGAGAGTTTGCATGTGCATATGATGTGGTATAGCAGTGCTCATAATAATTTGATTATGTATAGCCGGGGTTGATGCCGCGTGGCGGCTATCCGAACGGGTGCCTCAGGAATCCTAGGGGAGCCGTCCCGTCACCCCACTGGCCGGTGATTATCTCAGCGCGATGGTGCGTATACAGGAAACACGCTACGTAAAATCCTGCCGCTGGCGTGAGGAGGAAGAAGCTGAAAGTTTCCTCCCACGCTGGCTGTTGGATATGGAGCCAGCTCCAAACGGCCTCCACAACCTTCATATGTAGGGGCTAGGAGCTCGTTTTTGGAGCAAGATCCATAAATTATGGCGATTGGAGGCATATGGCGACTGTGTTAAGAGTGTCATTTTGTGTTAAAATCGTCGTATTGGCAGTTATTATGGCGATTGGTGTCATATGGCGACTCTGCTAGAATTGCTCTAAGAACTTGACAGTAAACCTATCATCCTGATGCAAGTTCAATCAAAACTTGTGCGACTGAGTTAAATGACCACATTGACTAATTATAAGCTGCCATAGTTAGTAGTCAATTACCATAAGGTTAAGAAGATTTGTTTGAGAGGCAATATCAAATGAAAAAATACATTAAATGACTTGGTGCACTTGTATGCCAGTCTTCGCTGTGGCACACACATGGCCTTTGTGTGCATGTAAATAGTTGGCTCGTTCACCAACCATCGTAAGTGCGCCACTGCCATCAATCACATGCATGGGATCTCATGGTAGGCCACCTCCCTGTGTCAGATGGTTGGCTCATTCCCCGCAAAAGAGTTTGCTGGCTCACTGTTCAAGCTTATGTGGCCTTGCTCTTGTTCGCTCTACTATATCGGGGTGATGTATTTGTGGAAATAAAGTTTTATGGTCTTCAACCCGACAATTAGGGGCAAGTTGGTCAAGGTACAATGGTTGCTGGTTCTCAATGTTTGGACTCTTAACGTTTGGTTTCTTTATAAATTGTGAAACTAAGAAATTGGGCTGTTTGGTTTGAGACTAAGTTTGCCTAAGATTGTCACACATAATGTTAGATAAGTTTGACCAACTTAGGTGGGTGTTTGGTTCAAGGAGGAAATTGCACAAACCACCAACTATTGGGGTTGATTTTGTGTAGAACACCTACTATTAAGGTTTGTTGCACAAAACACCACCTATTGGTGTAACCTGTTGCAGTAAGCTCTAATCCATCATTTGACTATACGATTCCTGATCAGTGGAGTCCGCTTGTAAGTGCACACATGACAAAGAAAAACCTATGGCATTCGCCGGCCAAAAAAACTGCTAATGTTAGCAATTTTAGTTGCCCATTACAATTTTTTGTTTAAAACATTTTTTTTCTAAAACTCAGTAAATCGTACATATACCCAGTACTGGTTTGAGAATTTTTTAGCTTATTTTGACATGTTTTGGAGATACTGGCAGTTTGCAGGCACAATCGATTTTTTGTTCAAAATCCAATATTTTCAAGAAAAACAAAAAAAGCCAGCAAATAATATATGAAACAAGTATTGATTTGGAAGAAATTTGACTAATTTTGATCATAGTTTGGGGAGATATTAGATTACCTTTTTAGTCCAAGCCGGCTAACTTGGCATGTTTTTTTGCCACATGTACACTTACAAGCGTTAGAGACCATGTGAACAGAATCAAATTATGGATTAGACCTGTAGCTGCAACTAGTAATTCTTTTACAGAATTAGACGTGGGATAAAAACATCAGTGGCGGGCTCCAAAGGCCTGCCCACCACTGGTTTGCAACGTACCAGTGGCGGGCAGTTAAAATGCCCACCACAGCTATTTTTCACTAAACCGTGCCAAATTTTCCAAAATTAGCAGTGGAGGGCGCATCATATGGCCCGCCACAGCTATATTCATTTAATGCTTTAACAATATCATATTAATCCAGAATTGTCGCAAATTTGAGCAGGGGACTTTCAATGGTGTATATTCAACATAGAACAGGTTTAACGGAGAAATGATGTAAAAAAAAGATTACTGTATGAAAGTCGACAGTTTTCGTTGGAAACCCTGATATCGCATCATACTGTTCAGTTTGTACACGAAGTGCATCAAGTTTCTCCCATAACGCTCTCGAAATTCTACAATACCTTATAGAGGTCATATAATGACACAATGCCAAGTTTCATGTTTTTCAGACCTCATTTGCATATATTTTTTGAAATCAAAGAGCATTTTTCGCATTTTAATGACTAGAAATTCATTTAATGCTTGAAAAATATCATATTAACACAGAATAGTCCCAAATTTGAGCATGGGATTTTCAATATTGTATATTGAACATAGAAAAAGTTTGACGGGGAAATGATGTAAAAAAAGAGCTCTCTATGAAAGTTGACAGTTTTCGTTCGAAACCCTGATACTTCACGAGACACTGTTCAGTTTCAACAAGAAGTGTATCGAGATGCGTGATTTTTTTTTCCCATGCAAGCATGACACATTTAATTGCTACATACAAAGGTTAAATTGAACCTTCATTATGAGAAACAGAATACACAACGCAAGCGCTCACAAACACGTACATACACTCAACCCCTACAAAGATTGAGTTGACAGGTCTTGAGATGATGATGTCACCACGAATGTCTCGCCGTCGACGCAAACGTCGTCTCTCACGGAAAGATGCTCAGCCTTTATGAGACATCAAAGCATCAAACTTCGGTTTCAATTCTTGTGTTATCGGGGATCATTGTCCTTCTAACCATCCATCCAAAAGTTGGTTCTCAGGGTTAAAGCGAAACTGACCAATCGAATGCATGGCCATGCATGCATGCACTGCGTAATGAACATTAAAATAGGATATGCATTTCTTTCATACTTCGGCATGGCCTCCGTGGCCTCGCGTTCTGCACTGATTAGTGTTTTGTGGGCACATTCAATTTTCTCTCCCGTTGCAATACAAGTGCATATTTGCTATAAAAAACTTCAAACCAAAAACAACCAACTATCTCTAAAAAAATCCAAACATAGTAAAAATCTGTTTGCATTCAAATGTTTGAAATTTTAAGAAAACTGATTAGTATTAAACTTTCAAATAGTATACAATAATTCCATCGTCTGTATTATCCCACTAAATACAAATACACTACTCCTTTTGCACCGGTGTTAGTGCTAAGCTTAAGTAGGAGCCATGGGAGCACATCATACGACTTCTTCAACTCAATACTTCATAGTCCAGGTACCAAACCAATCCTTTTTAACTGCGGACACTAAGCGGGTGTTTTTTTAAGATAAAGGGTTGTTTCAGATTGTTCTTGCTTTCAAAGAATATTCACATTTTTAAATATGTTCACAGCTTTTAAGAAATGACCCAAATTCCAAACAAAAATGTCCCAAATTACATTTAAAACTGTTCACAAAATTAGAAAATATCATACTTTTTTTATAAAAACACATGGCTTCAAAAATAATTCGGCTTTAAAACCTTTCTAATCTAATAAAAAAAATCAAACTTCAAAAAATGTTCAATTTGATAAAAAGAATAAATAAATATTGTGTTTTTCTCAAAAGCAAAATATAAAACCGATTGACAGAACTATTCTATGCCATGCACCCTCACTCTTCCATCAGTATGAATGATGTTAGGAGAACCTATCACCGATGGTTTACCTGAATTGGATATAAAAAATGACATGTAATGCACACGAAGCAAGTTTTGTGATTTTCTTGCCTGTTGCATGCACGGGCATTTGTCATAGTATAGTATAACGAAAATTAGGTTTGAGGTTAGAGGCGAGCACTGATGTTTCCAGGATAATATTTTTGAGGCCGGATACAATAAATATTTTCGGCGGCATGGTGGGTAAATTTTCAACATTAAAGTGATCTAACGGTGGAGAATAGATTTATGACGTACAAAATTAATGGCTAGATGTTCTGATTAACGTCGGATTTTCTAGCTAATTCCTCTATTTTTGACCCGTATTTTGCTTTTAGTAATAATAATAATAGATGTTATAAATATAATTAATTCTTTTTTACTTATTCATGTAGCGCATGTCATGATATTATAGGTCAAATGAGTCGTGCACTGTAAAATTAGCAATGATAACAATAAAAGAAACGGAAAAGAGAGAAAGAAATTAGAAAAAGGAAAAGAAGTTAATATTGCAACATTTTGTTATGTGTTAATAAAATGTAAATATGCATGCATAAATTTATATGTTTCAAATATTTATAGATGTTTAACTTTCACTTGTAGCATTAATTGAATGTACTTTATTTTTTTTTATGAATGTAATAATGACATCTTATTAATTCGCTCGTATATTTTCTTTACGATGGACGGCAGTGGGGAGGAACGGGCTCATTGAGGCGTTGCGTTTGGCGACGCTTGATCTGTTTTCCAAGATGAAGGAGATCGCTTCCTGGTTAAGACAGTACGGGAACTTAGTTTTGCTGTCGAAGCTCGAGATCCTTACTACCGCGCAGTACAAGAGAGACCGGATCAGGGGCCGCGTATGGTGGTGATACTCAGGTCAGGTGTGATGGAGATCCTCCTGCGGGTGTATGAGGGAGGCGCATGGAGGGGATTTCGATTTGGAACACCAAAATGAAGACGCCGCTCTGTTATACCCGCCGACGAGGTCCCGAACTTGAAGTGACCTGATCCGGTGTGTGTTGCCGGGCACCAGTGTGGATAATCCCATCATATACGCAGAGGAATGCCCATCCCGTATCACCCCCCGCTTCCCCGGGGAAGTGGCCTTATTTTAGCGAGGATTTCAGTGCGTAGCCATGCTATTAGTGTTTTAATTCAGTGTCCGACCAGCTTGTATGAGAACTATATCATTTTGGTGTATGACTATTGCTATTTAGCTATCGATGAGATGTTTGGTATGATGCAATTAATTAATGCTTTTACATTATATATATATATTAATTTCGCTCAATTCATATAAAGAGTTGTAAGTGCAGTCACCAGTAGCTAGAGTCTATCACGGTACGTAATCCGTACCTAGGAGGGAGACTAAATAATGAAAAAAGAACCGGTCTTGTTTTCGCCAAGCGACTAAATTCTAGGAAACCACGGGAAGCCAAAGTTCATGCAAGATAAATATGCACGTACTATACCACGTTGACCTAACAATACCAAATGGACAGCCGAGATGCTATCTGTCTCAGCCTAAATTAGAAGTCAACAGTAATTAGAATCGGCGACGACTACTCGACGGTGGTGCGAGCTAAAAAGTAGTATGGGTGAGTTTTGCCTCACAAACCGGACAGTGCGGCCTGATGGTTCACCGGACGTAGGTGCCGGCTCCCCCACTATTGAGCCGGCGGGAGGGAATCTCATACGACGCTGCACTCAAACTTAGTCTGGCATCTCTGGATTACCTACGGTGACACAGACCCAAGAAGGAATTCACCCCGGTCAAAACACCTCTAGCTGCGGTCAAAGGGTAAGACCGCACGGGCCCACGGATGGCTGCGTCGTCCAAAACAGCGCGAGGGAGGGCCCGAAGACCACCAGCACCTGCATGTGACCCAAACATATGTATGAGAGGGTGGTGGGCGATTGTTAAAATACACACTGCACAACTTTGATGTGGCATCTGACTCACAAACCGGACAGTCCGGCGGGATGGTTCAGGACGTACGGTGCTCGTCCCCCCACTTCGAGTCGCAGGAGGGAATCCTGTGAACGCATGTGCCACAAACCTGTTTGGCATCTCGCCATGACTACATGACACAGACCAAGGGAATACCCCTGTCTAACAACTGTCGATGTCGGTCAACACCGTACATCGTCCAGGCCCATCGATGACCGCGGCGTCGAAGACCACTCGACGGAGGAGAGACGCCACCACCTGGATGTGGCCACACATATTTAAGAAAGGGTGGTGTGATGTTTAAATAACCAGTACATAATTTGAGTGCACTGCCTCACAACCCGGACAGTGCGGCGGGAAGGTTCAGGACGTAGGGTGCCGGTTCCCCCCACTTCGAGCGGCGAGAGTGAATCTGTGAAACGCATGCGCTACAACCTTGTCCGGCTGTCAGCATGACCTACCGTAACAAGACCAAGAGGAATACCCCCGGTCAAAAAACCCCTAGCTGCTAGTCAAAGGGTTAGGCCGCTCGTGCCCATGGATGGCCGCCTAGTCAAGAGCACGCGAGAAGGGTCCGAAGACCACCCCCACCTGATGTGGCCTAGACATATGTATGAAAGGGTGGTGTGATGTTTAAATACCCACTTCACAACTTTGATGTGGTACCTGCCTCACAAACCGGACAGTGCGGTGGGAAGGTTCAGGACGTAGGGTGCCGGTCCCCCCACTTCCAAGCCGGCGAGAGTGAATCTGTGAACGCATGCGCTCAACCTGGTCCGGCATGTCAGCATGACCACGTAACAAAGACCAAGAGGAATACCCCCCGGTCAAACCCCTCTAGCGCCAGTCAAAGGGTTAGACCGCTCGTGCCCATGGATGGCCGCATAGTTAAGAGCACGCGAGAAGGGTCCGAAGACCCACCCCACCTGCATGTGGCCTAGACATATGTATGAAAGGGTGGTGTGATGTTTAAATACCCACTTCACAACTTTGATGTGGTACCTGCCTCACCAAACCGGATCAGTCCCGCATGAAGGTTCAGGACGTAGGTTGCTCATCCCCCACTTCGATCCGACGGGAGGGAATCCTGTGAACGCATGCCCTAAAACATGGTCTGGCATCTCGCCATGACCTACGTGACATAGAACAAGAGGAATATCCCGTGGTAACCCCTCTAGCTTCCGTCCAAAGTGGTATGACACGCCACTATAGGGAAAAGCCCTAGCAGTAGCGCGGGTTAAACGCAGTAGTAGCACGGGTGCCCGCGCTACTACTACGGCGCTACAGCTACAAGTTAGTAGTAGCGTGGGTGGCCAACCCGCGCTACTACTACGTCTGTTAGTAGAAGCGTGGGTGCCACCCAGTATACTATTAATTTAAAAAACAAAAAAAAATATTGAGCGTAGCAGTGTCAATGGCAGCAATGTTTTCAAATCCAGCGACGGCAAGGGTCGCGCGGAGGTGCGAAAGTGCAGCGGTAGACCAAGATCCAGCGACGGTTGTGCAGAGGGCCCGGATCCATGGCCAAGCAAGGCGGCGGCGTGGGCTCCTCTTCGCAGCCAAGGCAGCGATCTCCTGGTCGTCCATGGCGACGACCTACACGGGCATGGACATGGGAGGATGAGTCAAACCAGAGGGAGAGAGAGAAAAACAAAACGAGGGGGAGGAGGCAAGAGATGGAGGTAGCATCGGGGGGTTGGTCGCCAGTGGTGAGTTGTCGGCGTGTGGCATGGAGATCCGGGGAAGACCGGCGAGCTCCGGGACGCCGGCGCCGCGAGGCAGCGGCCTCTTTGGCGCCTTGGAGGAGGAGGCACGGATGGGTAGGAGGTCATGTGAGAGCCTATGGAGAGAGAGAGGGGGAGAGTGACGAGGGAGAGGAAGGATTGGGGGAGGAGGGGGATTTCAGGGGTCTTCAAAAACCAGGTAGTTAGTAGCAGCGTGGGTTTATAGCCCTCGCTCCTACTATCAACTTAGTAGTAGCATGGGTTTATACCCCTCGCTACTACTATGACCTATCCCGGGGGCATGGTGGGGAGACCACTTAGTAGTAGCGGGGTTATACCCTCGTTATACTATCAACTAGTAGTAGCGCGGGTTTTATACCACTCGCTACTAATAGGCCTGTCCCCGGGGCATGTTGTGGAGACCACTTAGTAGTAGCGCGGGTTTTTATACCACTCGCTATATACTACCAAGTTTGTAGTAGTGCGGGTTTTATACCCCTCGCTACTACTAATTAGCAGTAGCGCCTCCTTTTAGACCGCGCTACTGATAAGCTTAGTGTATAAGGTTTCCTAGTAGTGCGCCAGGGCCCCCCACCAATGGTCGCGTCATTGAAAGTCGTGTGAGGGAGGGTCCGAAGACCACGACCACCCGCATGTGGCCGACATATGTATGAAAGGGTGGTGGTGTGATTTATATTACCCACTGCACAACTTTGATGTGGCACCTGCCTCACAAACCGGACAGTCTCGCAGGAAGGTTCAGGACGTAGGGTGCTCATCCCCCACTTCGATCTGACGGAGGGAATTCTATGAGCGCATGCGCTAATCATTGATTTGGTATGTCAACATGACCTACCATGACACAGACCAAGAGGAATATCCTCCGCCCAAACCCCTCTTGCTGCGGTCAAAGGGTTAGATCGCTCGGGCCCACCGATGGCCGCGTCGTCGAAAACCGCGCGAGTGAGGGTTGAAGACCACCACCACCTGCATGTGGCCCAGGCATATCTATGAAAGGGTTGTCGCGATGTCTGGTGGGACACACCATCAGGCAACCTCACCCTCCCCGCATACGTGGTGAAGAAGGTAACAATATCATTTCGGCTTCTGAATGCTGCCTTTATGGATCTTAATGCCTTGTATTGCATAATAGTGAGAGAAGCCAGGGCCAAGAGCCGCTCCATTCCTTCACGGCTATGTCTAACCCACCAGCCCAGCAGCTGTTCCTAACAAAAAGGGGGAGCAGTGGATCGACCCATGCTTTGGGTGAAGATTGGTGGATATACCAGAAGTTCACGGATGTTAATGGGCCCAACCTCGATCCACGTTCATGGGACATGACCCCGAGGTGCCGTCCTTGCGGTGAGAAGAGCCGGAGAATAGCCGGCTATGATTGGCGACGGTTCTATCCCTAAGAAGGACATTCCAAAACTATCCACACTTCATGCTAGTAGGACAAGCTCAAAGTGTAGGAGATATGCCCTAGAGGGCAATAATAAATGTTATTGATTATTCTCAATGTTCATAATCGGTTTATGTTCCATGCATAACTGCTATGGTTCTCAGTCTGCATAACCACAAGGCTCGAGGAAGACTCATATGCATGTGTGGAATAATAAACGGTATAAAATGTATTCTAGTCTAGCCTCTAAGACTAGCTCAACTGTTGCATGATGGTTTTGTTTCCTGATCATGGCATGTCTATGCCAGCAACTTTGAGGGCACAATGTTGTTGGTAGAACATTGTGTTGAATCGACCAGAATTTATGTTATGCTATGAGATACATTCGTCACAAGTAATGGTTAATAACACACAGATGGTTAACGTTTGCATGATTCCTTAGACCATGAGAGTATCGAGTTTCTTCAGCTTGATTCATGAACTTTGGGGTTTGTTAAACGTCATCCGTAAATGGATGGCTATTACGGCGGTTCGGGTTCATGGGGAAAGTATGTCAAGTAACTTGATAGCTCAGATTGGGATTTGCTCATACGACGATGGAGAGATATCTCTAGGCCTTCTCGGGTGTTATGGTATCCATCATCGTCTGGCCAGACAACGGGGTGATTTGACACAGGGATGCCGAAACACAGTAACGAGAAAAAGAACAAAACCGGTGAACGAGGTAACTTGCATGGTGGACAAATTGTGATCCACGGGGAGGGAATAATAAATCTCACTCGGGTGTTTGTAACATATTGCGAAGCAATAGGAATAGCACATGGCAACTGGAGGTTCACTCGAATATTCATTGCTGTGGGCACTAGTGTCAATATGGGTGTTCACGGCTCCGATGTTGATCATTGATCGGAAGGGGTTCTGGGTCATGTCTATACTCCGAACCTATAGGGTCACATGCTTAAGGGTCTCTATCTGCTGGATACTAGACAGGGAGTCTGAGAGAAAGACTCCGGAAAAAGTTTTCGGAGACAACGGAAAAGTTCCAAGAGAGAGGTCACCGGATGAGTTCTGGTATAAAACGAAAAGTTGTTTCAGGGGAACCATTAAGTTAAATTGGTTTCGGCACCACGTCTGATATTCTTGGAGAGTGCCAGAATCATTCTGGAAACTTCTGGGAATTGTTCGGAAGAAAAAACCAGAAATGTTCCGGAGCTGCCAGAAACCGCTTGTTTGTGTTTCGCAGATGAAAATTACTAATCCGAAATTTTGGAACGCGTCCAAAATCATTGTGTGGGTAATTGGAATTATTCTAAGACCCACAAAAACATATTTTCGGATTTAACGATCGCGGAAAAATGTTTCCATGAATAGTGAAAGGGCTTTTGGATATTTTGGAAACCCCTTTTGGGATATTTCCAAAAGGCTTCTAGAAGGGCTTGGGGGGCAAGGAAGCCCCTCATGGGGGGGCCCCAAGGAGTGGCCGGCAAGGGTGGAGCTCCTCCATGGAGCTCCACATGGCACCCTCTTTCCTTTTTATACCCTTTGTGTATGACATAAAAGTGGGGGCACTTTTGGTATTTGAATACCCAATCCTACCCCTTGGTTTCTTATAAATAGAGGTGAGGGGGCTGCCCATCCTTCATCCCTTGCTCTCATACACATGTCATGACTTGTCTGGCTTCTCTCTCCCTCCCAGCAAAAAGTTTCATAGAGCCGAAGGCTGTCTGCGTTTCCGGCAGGAACTAGTTTCTGGACGGCGAAGCCCATGCCGGATAGATGATACCGTATGTGTGCAACTCTGTAGAGAGATCGTAGTTTCGGTCTAGTTCGAGAGTGCCTCCTGAAGGGCTGTCCGAGTGACCGCCCGAGTTTTGAGGGTCTCCCGAAGGGCTGTTCGAGTTTCGAAGGTCCTCCCGAAGGGCTGTCCGCGACACACGTCTCGGGGACTGTCCGACTGGCCTCCCGGAGGCTATCCGGGGGGCGGATGAGGGTATACATCCCCGGTTGGGAGGTTGTAAATCCTAGTGCGAGGGAATCTGCATCGCCGATCGTCATCGATTCTACTTCCGTTGCGCATGAGTTGGTAACGAAAAAAATCAACATGTATGCGTTCCATAGTGGTCCTGGGCTGGTCGTAGTCAGAATTTTTTTGTTTCTGCCTGCGTTACCCTACAGTGGCATCAGAGCCGTGATATGCGTAGATGCAGGTGCGATCTAGAAACATCTAATGTATGGGTGTTGCACATATAATTAGGTAGTAGATGAGTTCTATACTGAAAATTATTTGTGCGGGTATCAGATGAAATCTGTTACCCGATGTTCTTGTGCTTCCTGAAATTTGCATATTTTTGATCTTGATAATCGCGATCCTGATTGATCAACGAAGTGCTAACAGTTCATTGAAATTCCACCATGGTTAAAAAGAAAGATGAAATCGCAGACGAAAGGGCAATGCAGATATGATCTGCATGGGGGTCATGGTATGACGAAGTCAGGTACGGGGCTCGAGATTTTATTATCTCGTGTTTCATACACCCCGCAAAACTTAATCTAGCGACTTGAAGTATCATACATTGATGATGGACGTTGTAGCTCGGTTTGTTTCGAAACCTTAGCGTAACGACCAAAACGGAGCTTGTGAGTTTGATGGTCTTTTTTTTACTGCTTATGTGGGAATCTGTCATAATGGAAAACTTTGTATCATGAGCTAATTCAATTATTTAAAAAATGATACTATGATGTGTAAATACCACTGCCACAAATTCATATGTTTGAGTAGCATCCGCCCATCCTAATGAACCATGCAAACCAAATGTTAGTACACACACAAAGAAATATCCAAGAATCAAAATAATGATTTGCCTGTAAACCATACTTACATGTTGGCCTTTGTACATTAGCTTCACACCTTAATATGTACGATGGGGTTGATCAATCACATCAGATTGAGTCCTAGAGCAAGCTAGCTTACAAAGCAGTAGAAGCAGCCCAAGAGAATTCAGTATGAAGAGTTTCGTGCTAACTGTGCATGTGTGGATCTAGTTTACTCCACGAAGCTAGCGTTGCACAGCGACGCGTGTGGGTTATGCTGCTCACCGAAACGACCGGCCGGCCGGCCGAAGGCACCGAGGTTTCACATACTTGGACCTTCCGTCTAGCTGCGAGGCATGTACCTAATAAGCTGCTCCACAAGGCTAAAACAATCGGGCGACCGGCCGAGGGGACCGATGCAAAGGCGACGGCGGCAGTGTGTGCGTTAATCGACGGGCCAATCAATCAAAAGAAAGAAACATATGTGTTGCGTGAAGGCTTCCCATCTTCGTCAATTTGCATGCATGGATGGATCCCACCGGGCAATGACGTACGTGATCGGCCGCTAGAGGTGGCTGCTGGCTGCCGTGACCTTGCGTTCTGCCGCTGACGTGATCTGCTCCTAGAGGTGGTCGCTGGTTACCATGGCCTTGCGATCTACCATTGACATGATCCGCCGCTAGAGGTGTCCGCCGACTGCCATGGCCATGCGATCTGTCTAGAGCTAGGTATCCGCTGGCTGCCATGGTCTTGCGATATGTCTTTTTTATCTTTATCTTCATACCTACTAATAAATCACGGATTGAGTCTGTCGGATTCACCGTCATTATGTTTTTTTTAGCAAAAGATATCATGTTTTATAAATTAACCGATGTGGTACTAACAAAACAGAGAAACAGTTTGTTTTTTACTCACGCTCGCTGCATTGGGCCTGCTTTAGTCTAGCCCATCCACATGCAAACCGTCACTTATGTCGTGCTAGCCTAAACTTGCTACGATTAAAATAATCCCACATTGCTCCGTTACAACTGATCTCGCTGGTTTATATACGTACAGCCTATGGAATCCGCAAGCGGCATCGTGAAGGGAACGAACGAAGAAACCCCGCTTGACGGAAGCCAGACGCACGGGAGGGGGCGGCACGGTTGCTTGGCCCATGGCCTCGACAGCATGGCAGCGCGAGGAGGCGGAGAAAAGACGCGAGGGAGGGTGAACAAGGCAGAGAGATGCTGTAGCTTCCGGCAGAAATCCAATGAGGAGTCAGGGCCGGATATCAGGCGCCTGCTCCTCGGAGGCGAGGCTGCTGGCCCGATCCAGAGCAAATGGTCGGGCGGGGGTGGCCAGATCCGGCGACATAGAAGATGACACCGGTGAGTAGATCAAGCATACACAAATAAAATCCTTGAGGACACCTTCCCAGGCCGGCGAGCGCCTCCTGCTAGGCCAGAGGGAGCAGATCCAAAGAGGACACCTTCCCAGGCCGGCGAGCGCCTCCTGCTAGGCCAGAGGGAGCAGATCCAAAGAGGACACCTTCCCAGGCCGGCGAGCGCCTCCTGCTAGGCCTGAGGGGGAAGGGCCAACGGAGGAAGAAAATAGGAAGCGGCGGCGGACAGCACGCGTAAGGAGAGGTCGGGGCAAAACCAACAATTAATCTGAGCAGGCGGGCTGAACTTCCACAAACAGTTTGTCTAATTCACATCTAGATATTTTTTAAGGATGTCACATCTAAACTCCCATAGATATATAATGCAGCAACAAAAAACAAAAAAAAACAAAAAAAAAACTAGAAAAAAAATAGACCACAAACAGAGTGGACATCAGCTTAGATATGACATAACTATGTCATATCTAGATGTGTCCTAAACAGACACTTCCACAAATATATATATATTTCGCCCACTAACGTCTGCGTTGTAGCCCGAAACGAAGAGGAAATTATTTTTTTATTGTGATGGGGAATGGAAGAGAGGTGTGCGTGTGTCTCTTCAAAGTGCATGTGCTTTTATAGAGAAAGAGCCTATCATCTATGTGAAATGCTTGCGTTTGGCCCAAGTGCAATAACAAAGGAAGAAAATATAATTTTGCAAACCAAACAACTAACATTTTCTAGAAAAAACATAGTAAAAACTTGTTTTCTTTCAAATATTAATAAAAAGTTGCATATAAACAATCCCACTTCAATGCACCACTACTCTTCCATCCAGTGATAGTGATGGATGTGTCATCCAAAGACATAAATGTGGCTTCATCAATTCTTTTTAATTGCCGACACCAAAAATTCTACAATCGTGAATGAGTCACTAAACACTTGCGATGATTTTTTTTCCAATGCAATGCATGACACATTTAATTGCTACATACAAAGGTTAAATTGAACCTTCATTTGAGAAACAGAATACACAAGCAAGCGCTCACAAACACGTACATACACTCACCCCTACAAAGATTGAGTTGACAGGTCTTGAGATTGATGATGTCACCACGAATGTCTCGCCGTCGACGCAAACGTCGTCTCTCACGGAAAGATGCTCAGCCTTTATGAGACATCAAAGCATCAAACTTCGGTTTCAATTCTTGGTGTTATCGGGGTATCATTGTCCTTCTAACCATCCATCCAAAAGTTGGTTCTCAGGGTTAAAGCGAAACTGACCAATCGATGCATGGCCATGCATGCATGCACTGCAGTAATGAACATTAAAATAGGATATGCATTTCTTCTATACTTCGGCATGCGCCTCCGTGGCCTCGCCGTTCTGCACTGATTAGTGTTTTGATGGGCACATCAATTTTCTCTCCCGTTGCAATACAAGTGCATATTTGCTATAAAAAAACTCTTCAAACCAAACAACCAACTATCTCTAAAAAAATCCAACATAGTAAAAATCTGTTTGCATTCAAATGTTTTGAAATTTTAAGAAAACTTGATTAGTTATTAAACTTTCAAATAGTATACAATAATTCCATCGTCTGTATATCCCACTAAATACACATACACTACTCCTTTTGCACCCGGTGTTAGTGCTAAGCTTAAGTAGGAGCCATGGGAGCACATCATACGACTTCTTCAACTCAATACTTCATAGTCCAGGTACCAACAATCCTTTTTTAACTGCGGACACTAAGCGGGTGTTTTTTTAAGATAAAGGGTGTTTCAGATTGTTCTTGCTTTCAAAGAATATTCACATTTTTAAATATGTTCACGCTTTTAAGAAATGCCCCAAATTTCCAAACAAAAATGTCCCAAATTACATTTAAAACTGTTCACAAAATTAGAAAATATCATACTTTTTTTATAAAAAAACATGGCTTCAAAAATAATTCGGCTTTAAAACATGTTCTAATTCTAATAAAAAAAATCAAAACTTCAAAAAATGTTCAATTTGATAAAAAGAATAAATAAATATTTGTGTTTTCTCAAAAGCAAAATATAAAACCGATTGACAGACTATTCTATGCCATGCACCCCTACTCTTCCATCAGATGAATGATGTTAGGATAACCTTATCACCGATGTTTACCTGAATTGGATATAAAAAATGACATGTAATGCACACGAAGCAAGTTTTGTGATTTTCTTGCCTGTTGCAATGCACGGGCATTTGTACTAGTATAGTATACGAAAATTAGGTTTTGAGGTTAGAGTCGAGCACCTGATGTTTCCAGGATAATATTTTTGAGGCCGGATACAATAAATATTTTCGGCGGCATTGGTGGGTAAATTTTTCAACATTAAAGTGAATCTAACGGTGGAGATTTTATGACGTACAAAATTAATGGCTAGATGTTTCTGATTAACGTCGGATTTTCTAGCTAATTCCTCTATTTTTGACCCGTATTTTGCTTTTAGTAGATAATAATAATAGATGTTATAAATATAATTAATTTCTTTTTTACTTTCTTCATGTAGCGCATGTCATGATATTATAGGTCAAATGATGTCGTGCACTGTAAAATTTAGCAATTGATAACAAAATAAAAGAAAACGGAAAAGAGAGAAAGAAATTAGAAAAAGGAAAAGAAGTTAATATTGCAACATTTTGTTATGTGTTAATAAAATGTAAATATGCATGCATAAATTATATTGTTCAAATATTTATAGATGTATATAACTTTCACTTTGTAGCATTAATTGAATGTACTTTATTTTTTTTTATGAATGTAATAATGACATCTTATTAATTCGCTCGTATATTTTCTTTACAGATGGACGGCAGTTGGGGATGGAACGGGCTCATTGAGGCGTTAGCGTTTGGCGACGCTGATCTGTTTTCCAAGATGAAGGAGATCGCTTCCTGGTAAGACATGTACGGGAACTTAGTTTTGCTGTCGAAGCTCGAGATCCTTACTACCGCGCAGTACAAGAGAGACCGGATCAGGGCCGCGTATGGTGGTGATACTCAGGTCAGTGTGATGGAGATCCTCCTGCGGTGTATGAGGGAGGCGCATGGATGGGATTTCGATTTGTAACACAAAAATGAAGACTGCCGCTCTGTTATACCCGCCGACGAGGTCCCGAACTTGAAGTGACCTGATCCGGTGGTGTTGCCGGGCACCAGTGTGGATAATCCCATCTATATCCGCAGAGGGAATGCCCATCCCCGTATCACCCCCCGCTTCCCCGGGGAAGTGGCCTTATTTTAGCGAGGATTTCAGTGCGTAGCATGCTATTAGTGTTTTAATTTCAGTGTCCGACCAGCTTGTATGATGAACTATATCATTTTGGTTGTATGACTATTGCTATTTAGCTATCGATGAGATGTTTGGTATGATGCAATTAATTAATGCTTTTTACATTTATATATATATATATATATTTCGCTCAATTCATATATAAGAGAGTTGTAAGTGCAGTCACCAGTAGCTAGAGTCTATCACGTACGTAATCCGTACCTAGGAGGGAGACTAAATAATGAAAAAAGATACCGGTCTTGTTTTCGCCAAGCGACTAAATTTCTAGGAAACCACGGGAAGCCAAAGTTCATGCAAGATAAATATGCACGTACTATACCACGTTGACCTTAACAATTACCAAATGGATCAGCCGAGATGCTATCTGTCTCAGCCTAATTAAGAAGTCAACAGTAATTAGAATCCGGCGACGACTAACTCGACGGTGGTGCCGAGCTAAAAAGCTAGTATGGGTGAGTTTTGCCTCACAAACCGGACAGTGCGGCCTGATGGTTCAGGACGTAGGGTGCCGGTCCCCCCACTTTGAGCCGGCGGGAGGGAATCCTACGATCGCATGCACTCAAACTTAGTCTGGCATCTCTGGATTACCTACTGTGACACAGACCAAGAAGGAATTCACCCCGGTCAAACACCTCTAGCTGCCGGTCAAAGGGTAAGACCGCACGGGCCCACGGATGGCTGCGTCGTCCAAAACAGCGCGAGGGAGGGCCCGAAGACCACCAGCACCTGCATGTGACCCAAACATATGTATGAGAGGGTGGTGCGATGTTTAAATACCCATTGCACAACTTTGATGTGGCATCTGACTCACAAACCGGACAGTCCGGCAGGATGGTTCAGGACGTACGGTGCTCGTCCCCCCACTTCGAGTCGGCAGGAGGGAATCCTGTGAACGCATGTGCACAAACCTGGTTTGGCATCTCGCCATGACCTACCATGACACAGACCAAGAGGAATACACCCCTGTCTAACAACTGTCGATGTCGGTCAACACCGTACATCGTCCAGGCCCATCGATGACCGCGGCGTCGAAGACCACTCGACGGAGGGTCCGAAGACCGCCACCACCTGGATGTGGCCCACACATATTTAAGAAAGGGTGGTGTGATGTTTAAATAACCAGTACATAATTTTGATGTGCACCTGCCTCACAACCGGACAGTGCGGCGGGAAGGTTCAGGACGTAGGGTGCCGGTCCCCCCACTTCGAGCCGGCGAGAGTGAATCCTGTGAACGCATGCGCTCAAACCTTGTCCGGCATGTCAGCATGACCTACCGTAACAAAGACCAAGAGGAATACCCCCCGGTCAAACCCCTCTAGCTGCTAGTCAAAGGGTTAGACCGCTCGTGCCCATGGATGGCCGCATAGTCAAAGAGCACGCGAGAAGGGTCCGAAGACCACCCCCACCTGCATGTGGCCTAGACATATGTATGAAAGGGTGGTGTGATGTTTAAATACCCACTTCACAACTTTGATGTGGTACCTGCCTCACAAACCGGACAGTGCGGTGGGAAGGTTCAGGACGTAGGGTGCCGGTCCCCCCACTTCAAGCCGGCGAGAGTGAATCATGTGAACGCATGCGCTCAAACCTTGTCCGGCATGTCAGCATGACCTACCGTAACAAAGACCAAGAGGAATACCCCCCGGTCAAACCCCTCTAGCTGCCAGTCAAAGGGTTAGACCGCTCGTGCCCATGGATGGCCGCATAGTCTAAGAGCACGCGAGAAGGGTCCGAAGACCACCCCCACCTGCATGTGGCCTAGACATATGTATGAAAGGGTGGTGTGATGTTTAAATACCCACTTCACAACTTTGATGTGGTACCTGCCTCACAAACCGGACAGTCCCGCATGAAGGTTCAGGACGTAGGTTGCTCATCCCCCCACTTCGATCCGACGGGAGGGAATCCTGTGAACGCATGCCCTAAAACATGGTCTGGCATCTCGCCATGACCTACCGTGACATAGAACAAGAGGAATATCCCCTGGTAAACCCCTCTAGCTACCGGTCAAAGTGGTAGACCGCCACTACTAGGGAAAAGCCTAGCAGTAGCGCGGGTTAAACAGCTAGTAGTAGCACGGGTGCCCGCGCTACTACTACGGCGCTACAGCTACAAGTTAGTAGTAGCGTGGGTGCCACCCGCGCTACTACTACGTCTGTTAGTAGAAGCGTGGGTGCCACCCGCGCTACTACTATTAATTTCAAAAACAAAAAAAATATTGATCCCGTGCGAGCTGTCAATGGCAGCAATGTTTCGATCCAGCGACGGCAGGGGTCGCCGGATGTGCGAAAGTGCAGCGGTAGACCAGATCCAGCGACGGTTGCTGCAGAGGGCCCGGATCCATGGCCAAGCAAGGCGGCGGCGTGGGGCTCCTCTTCGCAGCCAAGGCAGCGATCTCCTGGTCGTCCATGGCGACGACCTACACGGGCATGGACATGGGAGGATGAGTCAAACCAGAGGGAGAGAGAGAAAAACAAAAACGAGGGAGAGAGCAAGGAGATGGAGGTAGCATCGGGGTTGGTCGCCAGTGGTGAGTTGCTTCGGCGTGGTGGCATGGAGATCCGGGGAAGACCGGCGAGCTCCGGGACGCCGGCGCCGCGAGGCAGCGGCCTCTTTTGGCGCCTTGGAGGAGGAGGCACGGATGGGTAGGAGGTCCATGTGAGAGCCTATGGAGAGAGAGGGGGGAGAGTGACGAGGGAGAGGAAGGATTTGGGGGAGGAGATGGGGATTTCAGGGGTCTTCAAAAACCAGGTAGTTAGTAGCAGCGTGGGTTTATAGCCCTCGCTCCTACTATCAACTTAGTAGTAGCATGGGTTTATACTCCTCGCTACTACTATGACCTATCCCGGGGGCATGGTGGAGACCACTTAGTAGTAGCGCGGGTTTATACCCCTCGTTACTACTATCAACTTAGTAGTACCGCGGGTTTTATACCCCTCGCTACTACTATGGCCTGTCTCCGGGGCATGGTGGAGACCACTTAGTAGTAGCACGGGTTTATACCCCTCGCTACTACTACCAAGTTTGTAGTAGTGCGGGTTTTATACCCCTCGCTACTGCTAATTAGCAGTAGCGCCTCCTTTTAGACCGCGCTACTGATAAGCGTATGTGTATAAGGTTTTCCCTAGTAGTGCGCCCGGGCCCACCGATGGTCGCGTCATTGAAAGTCGTGTGAGGGAGGGTCCAAAGACCACGACCACCCGCATGTGGCCTAGACATATGTATGAAAGGGTGGTGTGATGTTTATATACCCACTGCACAACTTTGATGTGGCACCTGCCTCACAAACCGGACAGTCTCGCAGAAGGTTCAGGACGTAGGGTGCTCATCCCCCCACTTCGATCTGACCGGAGGGAATTCTATGAGCGCATGCGCTAAATATTTATTTGGCAAGTCAACATGACCTACCATGACACAGACCAAGAGGAATATCCTCCGCCAAACCCCTCTTGCTGCCGGTCAAAGGGTTAGATCGCTCGGGCCCACCGATGGCCGCGTCGTCGAAAACCGCGCGAGTGAGGGTCTGAAGACCACCACCACCTGCATGTGGCCCAGGCATATCTATGAAAGGGTGTCGCGATGTCTGGTGGGACACACCATCAAGGCAACCTCACCCTCCCCGCATACGTGGTGAAGAAGGTAACAATATCATTTCGGCTTCTGAATGCTGCCTTTATGGATCTTAATGCTTTGTATTGCATAATAGAGAGAGAAGCCAGGGCCAAGAGCCGCTCACTTCCTTCACGGCATTATGTCTAACCCACCAGCCCAAGCTGCTTGTTCCTAACAAAAAGGGGGAGCAGTGGATCGACCCATGCTTTGGGTTGAAGATTGGTGGATATACCAAGAAGTTCACGGATGTTAATGGGCCCAACTCTGATCCACGTTCATGGGACATTGACCCCGAGGTTGCCGTCCTTGCGGGAGAAGGCCTGAGGAATAGCCCGCTATTGATTGGCGACGGTTCTATCCCTAAGAAGGACATTCCAAAACTATCCACACTTCATGCTAGTAGGACAAGCTCAAAGTGTAGGAGATATGCCCTAGAGGCAATAATAAATGTTATTGATTATCTCCCTGTTCATAATTCGGTTTATGTTCCATGCTATAACTGCTATGGTTCTCAAGTCTGCAATAACCACAAGGCTCGGAGGAAGACTCATATGCATGTGTGGAATAATAAACGGTAAAATGTATTCCTAGTCTAGCCTCTAAGACTAGCTCAACTGTTGCATGATGGTTCTGTTTTCCTGATCATGGGCATGTCTATGCCAGCAACTTTGAGGGCACAATGTTGGTAGAACATTTGTGTTGAATCGACCAGAATTGATGTTATGCTATGAGATACATTCGTCACAAGTTAATGGTTAATAACACACAGATGGTTAACGTTTGCATGATTCCTCAGACCATGAGAGTATCGAGTTTCTTCATGCTTGATTCATGAACTTTGGGGTTTGTTAAACGTCATCCGTAACTGGATGGCTATTACGGCGGCTTACGGGTTCATGGGAAAGTATGTCAAGTAACTTGATAGCTCAAGATTGGGATTTGCTCATACGACGATGGAGAGATATCTCTAGGCCTTCTCGGTGTTATGGTATCCATCATCGTCTGGCCAGACACGGGGTGATTTGATCACAAGGATGCCGAAACACAGTAACGAGAAAAGAGAACAAAACCGGTAACGAGGTAACTTGCATGGTGGACAAATTGTTGATCCACGGGGATGCAATAAATCTCACCTCGGGTGTTTGTAACATATTGCGAAGCAATAGGAATAGCACATGGCAACTGGAGGTTCACTCGAATATTCATTCGTGTGGGCATAGGTGTCAATATGGGTGTTCACGGCTCCGATGTTGATCATTGATCGGAAGGGGTTCTGGGTCATGTCTATACTTCACCGAACCTATAGGGTCACATGCTTAAGGGTCATCTATCTGCTGGATACTAGACATGGAGTCTGAGAGAAAGACTCCGGAAAAAGTTTTCGGAGACAGCGGAAAAGTTCCGAAGAGAGAGGTCACCGGATGAGTTCTGGTAAAACTGAAAAGTTGTTTCAGAGGATACCATTAAGTTAAATTGGTTTCGGCACACGCCTGATAATTCTTGGAGGGTGCCAGAATCATTCTGGAAACTTCTGAAAATTTTCGGAAGAAAAACCGGAAATGTTCCGGAGCTGCCAGAACCGCTTTGTTTGTGTCTCGCAGATGAAAATCACTAATCCGAAATTGTTTTGGAACGCGTCCAATATCATTTGTGTGGGTACTGGAATTATTCTAAGACCCACAAATTTTTTTTCGGATTTAACGATCGCGGAAAAATGTTTCCATGAATAGTGAAAGTGCTTTTTGGATATTTTTGGAAAACCACCTTTTGGGATATTTCCAAAAGGCTTCTAGAAGGGCTTGGGGGGCAAGGAAGCCCCTCATGGGGGGGGGGCCCAAGGAGTGGCCGGCCAAGGGTGGAGCTCCTCCATGGAGCTCCACATGGCACCCTCTTTCCCTTTTATACCCTTTGTGTATGACATAAAGTGGGGGCACTTTTGGTATTTTGAATACCCATCCTACCCCTTGGTTTTCTTATAAATACGAGGTGAGGGGGCTGCCCAATCCTTCATCCCTTGCTCTCATACACATGTCATGACTTGTCTGGCTTCTCTCTCCCTCCCAGCGAAAAAGTTTCATAGAGCCGAAAGGGTGTCTGCGTTCCGGCAGGAACTAGTTTCTGGACGGCGAAGCCCTGCCGGATAGATGATACTGTATGTGTGCAACTCTGTAGAGAGATCGTAGTTTCGGTCTTAGTTCGAGAGTGCCTCCTGAAGGGCTATCCGAGTGACCGCCCGAGTTTTGAGGGTCCTCCCGAAGGGCTGTTCGAGTTTCGAAGGTCCTCCCGAAGGGCTGTCCGCGACACCGTCTGGGGGACTGTCCGACTGCTTCCCGGAGGGCTATCCGGGGGGCGGATGAGGGTATACATCCTCGCGGTTGGGAGGTTGTAAATCCTAGTTGCGGGAATCTGCATCGCCGATCGTCATCGATTCTACTTCCGTTGCGCTACGAGTTGGTAACGAAAAAAATCAAACATTGTATGCAGTCTCCATAGTGGTCCTGGGCTGGTGCGTAGGTCAGAAATTTTTTGTTTTCTGCTGCGTTACTCTACAGTGGCATCATGAGCCGTGATATGCGTAGATGCAGGTTGCGATCTAGAATACATCGTAATGTATGGGTGTTGCACAATATAATTAGGTAGTAGATGAGTTCTATTACTGAAAATTATTTGTGCGGGTATCAGATGAAATCTGTTACCCGATGTTCTTGTTGCTTCCCTGAAATTTGCATATTTTTTATCTTGATAATCCGCGATCCTGATTGATCAACGAAGTGCTAACAGTTCATTGAATTCCACCATGGTTAAAAAGAAAGATGAAATTTCACAGACGAAAGGGCAATGCAGATATGATCTGCATGGGGGTCATGCGTATGACGAAGTTCAGTATGGGGCTCGAGATTTTATTATTTCGTGTTTCGTACACCCCGCAAAACTTAATCTAGCGACTTGAATTATCATACTTGATGATGGACGTTGGTAGCTTCGGTTTGTTTCGAAACCTTAGAAGTCACGAAAAACAAGTCTTTGCATGAACCGATTAGAGACGTCTAACTTGGTTTTGTAGGAGAGTTTGCATGTGCATATGATGATGTATAGCAGTGCTCATAATAATTTGATTATGTATAGCCGGGGTTGATGCCGCGTGGCGGCTATCCGAACGGGTGCCTCAGGAATCCTAGGGGAGCCATCCCGTCACCCCACTGGCCGGTGATTATCTCAGCGCGATGGTGCGTATACAGGAAACACGCTACGTAAAATCCTGCCGCTGGCGCGAGGAGGAAGAAGCTGAAAGTTTCCTCCCACGCTGGCTGTTGGATATGGAGCCAGCTCCAAACGGCCTCCACAACCTTCATATGTAGAGGCTAGGAGCTCGTTTTTGGAGCAAGATC
Organism: Thinopyrum elongatum; assembly: GCA_011799875.1. Lineage (NCBI taxonomy): Eukaryota > Viridiplantae > Streptophyta > Magnoliopsida > Poales > Poaceae > Thinopyrum > Thinopyrum elongatum. The sequence goes on from CM022298.1 coordinate 30,120,340, forward strand.
CATAAATTATGGCGATTGGAGGCATATGGCGACTGTGTTAAGAGTGTCATTTTGTGTTAAAATCGTCGTATTGGCAGTTATTATGGCGATTGGTGTCATATGGCGACTCTGCTAGAATTGCTCTAAGAACTTGACAGTAAACCTATCATCCTGATGCAAGTTCAATCAAAACTTGTGCGACTGAGTTAAATGACCACATTGACTAATTATAAGCTGCCATAGTTAGTAGTCAATTACCATAAGGTTAAGAAGATTTGTTTGAGAGGCAATATCAAATGAAAAAATACATTAAATGACTTGGTGCACTTGTATGCCAGTCTTCGCTGTGGCACACACATGGCCTTTGTGTGCATGTAAATAGTTGGCTCGTTCACCAACCATCGTAAGTGCGCCACTGCCATCAATCACATGCATGGGATCTCATGGTAGGCCACCTCCCTGTGTCAGATGGTTGGCTCATTCCCCGCAAAAGAGTTTGCTGGCTCACTGTTCAAGCTTATGTGGCCTTGCTCTTGCTCGCTCTACTATATCGAGGTGATGTATTTGTGGAAATAAAGTTTTATGGTCTTCAACCCGACAATTAGGGGCAAGTTGGTCAAGGTACAATGGTTGCTGGTTCTCAATGTTTGGACTCTTAACGTTTGGTTTCTTTATAAATTGTGAAACTAAGAAATTGGGCTGTTTGGTTTGAGACTAAGTTTGCCTAAGATTGTCACACATAATGTTAGATAAGTTTGACCAACTTAGGTGGGTGTTTGGTTCAAGGAGGAAATTGCACAAACCACCAACTATTGGGGTTGATTTTGTGTAGAACACCTACTATTAAGGTTTGTTGCACAAAACACCACCTATTGGTGTAACCTGTTGCAGTAAGATCTAATCCATCATTTGACTATGTTAATACGATTCCTGATCAGTGGAGTCCGCTTGTAAGTGCACACATGACAAAGAAAAACCTATGGCATTCGCCGGCCAAAAAAACTGCTAATGTTAGCAATTTTAGTTGCCCATTACAATTTTTTGTTTAAAACATTTTTTTTCTAAAACTCAGTAAATCGTACATATACCCAGTACTGGTTTGAGAATTTTTTAGCTTATTTTGACATGTTTTGGAGATACTGGCAGTTTGCAGGCACAATCGATTTTTTGTTCAAAATCCAATATTTTCAAGAAAAACAAAAAAAGCCAGCAAATAATATATGAACCAAGTATTGATTTGGAAGAAATTTGACTAATTTTGATCATAGTTTGGGGAGATATTAGATTACCTTTTTAGTCCAAGCCGGCTAACTTGGCATGTTTTTTTGCCACATGTACACTTACAAGCGTTAGAGACCATGTGAACAGAATCAAATTATGGATTAGACCTGTAGCTGCAACTAGTAATTCTTTTACAGAATTAGACGTGGGATAAAAACATCAGTGGCGGGCTCCAAAGGCCTGCCCACCACTGGTTTGCAACGTACCAGTGGCGGGCAGTTAAAATGCCCGCCACAGCTATTTTTCACTAAACCGTGCCAAATTTTCCAAAATTAGCAGTGGAGGGCGCATCATATGGCCCGCCACAGCTATATTCATTTAATGCTTTAACAATATCATATTAATCCAGAATTGTCGCAAATTTGAGCATGGGACTTTCAATGGTGTATATTCAACATAGAACAGGTTTAACGGAGAAATGATGTAAAAAAAAGATTACTGTATGAAAGTCGACAGTTTTCGTTGGAAACCCTGATATCGCATCATACTGTTCAGTTTGTACACGAAGTGCATCAAGTTTCTCCCATAACGCTCTCGAAATTCTGCAATACCTTATAGAGGTCATATAATGACACAATGCCAAGTTTCATGTTTTTCAGACCTCATTTGCATATATTTTTTGAAATCAAAGAGCATTTTTCGCATTTTAATGACTAGAAATTCATTTAATGCTTGAAAAATATCATATTAACACAGAATAGTCCCAAATTTGAGCATGGGATTTTCAATATTGTATATTGAACATAGAAAAAGTTTGACGGGGAAATGATGTAAAAAAAGAGCTCTCTATGAAAGTTGACAGTTTTCGTTCGAAACCCTGATACTTCACGAGACACTGTTCAGTTTCAACAAGAAGTGTATCGAGTTTTTTCCGTAACACTCTTAAATTTTTACCACACCTTATAGGGGTCATATAATGATACCATGCCAAGTTTCATCCTTTTCAGACCACATTTGCAAAAAAATAAAAAATTCAAAAGCATTTTTCTTATTTAATGGCTAGAAAATCATTAATGTTTTAAAAATAAGAAACCAACCCAAAAAAATGGCAACAATTTCACATGACTGTAATTATGATGTAACTTAAGACCACAAAAAATGGGAACAAAAATATATCTCGAAAACAACCAAAACACTAGGATGCAATAAAAATTGTAAAAAAATAACAGTGGCAGGCCCCAGAGAACACCCGCTCCTGGTTGGTTTAAACATTGGCGAGCCTTCTAAAGAGCCCACCACTGCTACCCTGTACCGCTTTGCCGGCGCGAGCTACTTAGCCGTTTCCCACAAATCTCAAATCGATCGATTTCTTATTATCCCCGAAATTTCCCCAGAAACCCTAGCGCCGCCATTGCCGCCCATGCGCCGCGCTACCGTTGCTGCCCGTGCGCCCAAGTTAGCTTCGATTTGATTCATCTCCTACAGTTATTAATTCGGTTACCCACTCGGCCTCCTACGATTTTCTTAAGACTAAAGCAAATTTGCTTACCCGTGAGGCCCGCTTCCATTTATCAGGTCTAGTTAATTAGTTTTTGTTTGGTTCGTTCTGGGTTAATCACATTCTATTTTCTAGGTATAGTACATTCTACATTCTACAGATAAATGATTGGGTTAATAAGTAGGTACAGTACATTCTCCATTGCTTACTCACATTCTCTTTTCTAGATACGCTAGATTGGCAAGGTTTTTATATGGATAGGATTTTTAATTGGTCCTTTTGAATAAATAGCATAGGTATTCAATTTTTTTCCATTTTTAAGCTTTACATAGCAACTAATAGATAACAATTGTTAGTCAGAATGTCCATCGTGGACGAGCATATGTCTTCAAAATTAACAGGGATTCAAAAATGAATGCCAACGTTTTGGCGAAACGTTGATTAATTTCCGTTTCGCCAAATTTCTGGCACTCAATATGTTTAATTTTTTAGCAAAGGTCATGCCTATTTTTTCCGTCGATTTTTAACCTTTTATGTTTATTTGTCAATATCAACGCAGCAAATGGAGGGCCCCAACTGTTTTGACACGCGGAGTTTGTGCGATGATATTGGATTGGAGAACAATTGCATCTCCCTGACGCTTCAGGAGGACTTCAAATTTATTTCGGTATGTTTTACGAATTATTGAACATATATATTTCCTTCTTAAACATGTCTTAAGGTTTTTGCTTAACAACCGTATTTTTTGTTTTTTCTTTAATTTCGCTCCATGCATCCCCTGCTTTGCAAGGCTCCAACTCATACAAAAGTTGAATGTCGTTGACAGGGATGAGGAGACTACCATTACTGCCTACCTCGATATAAAAGATGGTTTCTATTTCAAGTCTACAATCCATAACCAAGAAGACTGAACCTATTTCGGTTGTCCAAATTGGAGGGCATTTGCCAAAGCTTATAAATTTGAGGCCGGTATGGATCTAAACTTTGATATTAGCAACTATTCTGACAATAATCGAGACATCTGGGTGGATTTGGACAACATTCTAGTTCTTCCTCCATGTAAGTATCTTAAACATACTTGTTAAATAACCTTTATATTACTCAGAATAAGTTGTTATTCATAACTAACTTATCTTTCATACATATAATTGGACAACTTTTTTTTGAGCGCCAAGAACAACTCGGGGGATAGTAGACAACACTTATTACACTACTGGCACCACGCTTACTTGGCAGGAGAAGAGGTACCTCATATCATTTGTTGATGGTATTGAGTGGCTTATGGACACTTAAAGTACTAGACAAAATGATGCACCATACGTGCCACTAGGCCACGCATTGAACAAGACCAACATTCATAACAAATACCTAGTAAGAATTGTATTCAGTTTCATCATTTTCATACAATATTTTTAAATTAATTAAAGTGCTTACTATGTTACTATTGTGTTTTTGATACAGAAGCTACCAAGATGTGTTGTGCCTGAGGTGATGGATAGCCATGATGAGATGACACTTATCTGCCATGATAAGACCAATTTCAGAGGCACCTACTCAACTGCAACCCTACCAGATGGACGCATCCTAGTTAATGGATGGAGGCGAATACTGAAGGAGTGCAACCTGAAAATTGGAGACCTGTGGATCTCTGTGCTCCACCATGAGGGTGTCGGGGTTTTCCTATTCTTCACATCCATTCCGAAAGGAGAGGAGCAGCTAGTAGTTGTCAATGATCTTTCGAGTCATAGTACCTTTTGACTATCGATCGTGTTTTAGGCTAGTATATACTGTCTAGGAATGATTAACATATTCTATGGTGAAATTATGTGGTGTTTAGTCATGATCGATACTAACTAGTGAATAAGGTAGAAAAATGCAAGCGTGTAACGATGGGTATCAATGCAGTGTATTGCAATTTCGTATCGGTATCAATGTAATATTGTAGCCTATTGCAATTTCTTATATGTGTATCAATTCATTGTGTGCAAAATATTGCCATGACAGCAAAATGCTGCCGCAATAGCTTACCTGGGCAGGCTTTTCAGTGCTGGCGTTTAAAAACGCCCACCACTAGTACAAACATTACCATTGGAAGGCAGCGTGCCCGCCACTGATGACATCTTAGCAGTAGCGGGAGGTCAGTGGCGGACGCCCTCCACATCAGAGCCCGCCACTAGTAGCCTTTTTGCACCCGCCACTGCTAGCCTGTTCTGCAGTAGTGACGTTGGCCGCTGCATGCGCTGCTTTATTTAATAGGGCAGTTAATGAGCAAACTAAGCAGATTTATTTCCTAAATTTCTACATGTGTGCACCTCCTTGGTCTTAGTGTTTTGGCTTACGGGCCAATAAAGCCGGACGGAGAGAGTAGAGGGCAACGCCATGTCCACACCACACCCCCATGTCTTCACAAACTACTAGTACCATATTCAATGTATTTTATGTACGTAAATTCGCAGGGGCACCAAGGTGCGCGGGCCTTTGTCCACACCACACCCCCAGCCTAGTCGTGTCCGGCCGTCTGATTGCTTTAATATTCGTAAACTTGTTTAGTCTTAGGCCTTTGATTATTGTAGGCTGGGGTCCATCCATGCATGCTTTTGGCAGCTTTTGGCAGAGCTGCAAGCACCATCCATCCCACCTCCCATGTGTTTTCTATTTCAGCTTTTAATTTCAATCTACTATATCTTTTGAACCAAAAGTCCAAATTAAGTTTTGTTTGCATATTTGTGTTCGTCGCGATGAGAACTTTCGAACATGACCAATCTTGAATACATTTCGACAGCTTTCTAAAAAAGTTATAAGTTTCAAATATTGAAACTTGATAAGCATAACATTAAGTTTTACCAAGTTTCATCAAGTTTTACCATGTTTAATATGCTTTTAGGGTTTTAGGGTTCTGGGATTAGGACTTAGGGCTTTAGGGCTTAGGGTTTTAGGTTTAGTTTTTGAAACTTGCTCAATTTATCATTGTTCCTATCAAGTTTCAGTAGTTGAAACTTGCTCGGCCACCCGATTTTCCTCGCGATCCGCAAAGTCGTTGGATTCCACGGGAGGGCACACCAAGTTTTAAATGTGAAACTTGCGATTTTGTTGTTCGCTCGTACCAAGTTTCAGTAATTGAAACTTGGTGAAGTTTTCAAAATTCATCAAAATGTATTCAAAATGGATCTTATTTGAAAATCTCGTCACAAGAAACTCGAATATGCAAACGAAATATAAATTGAACTTTCGGTTTCAAAGATATAATAGATTCAAATTGAAAAGTCAAAAGAAAAAGCATGGGATGTGGGATGGGTGGAGCTGCCAAAAGGTGGACGCATGGACCCCATCTAAGGTAATTAAGTGCTAAAGCACATGCAAAGGCCAAACCAGTTTTTGAATCATGAGGCAATCGAGCGGCCGCAAATCTTCATGGCCCCGCACCTTGGTGCTACAAATCCTCTCCCATTTTATGTACTGCAGTCCACAGACTTGGCCCACCATTCATGAATCACAGGCCCGATTCCAATCTCCAACTCCCAACTTTCCTCGGACCAAATTTACTCATCGTCTCCGAGTTTTCTCTCATCCCCACCGCGGTTAGTAGTCAACTAGAGGGCAACGCGCTCTTCGCCGCGCCGTTCTTCACTCCTGGCATTAACTCTTTTTTCTCTAGCAGGTTATTGTGGTCGGTTGTTTCGCTTTGGTTTTATCTACACTGGCTTGGGTTTTAATTTTGTTCGTGTGGTGTTTTTTTACATTCGCATATCGTGTTGGGTTCCTGTTGGAGACGATATTTGTTCTGAGAGGAGAGCGGAGTTGTTAGGTATGTGGTTGTGGCATCCTTACGCGTTTCGGCCTCGGTCATAGCCGATGATGGTCGTGTGAACCCATTGGGAGCTCTTATTCCACGTTGAAACCATGGAATTACTACAACGCTCAGATGGTTCGGCCCATGAAGCTCTCGCTCACTCAGCTCGGCTCCCTGCTCCGCTCGCTGTACGTATTTTTTATTTGAGAAGTTTGCAAGTATTTTAAAACATCTTGGATTTAAAAAATGTTGCAAATTAATAAAACATGAATTTTAAAAAATGTTTACAAATTTTAAAAAATATTCATGCATTTCAAACAATCTTACAAAATTGAAAAAGGTTCATAAATTTAAAAATGTTAGTGAATTTTTAAAATATTCATTAATTCAGAAAACCTGTCAATTCTTAAAAATGTTCGTAGGAAAAGTAAAATTGTGAATTTTAATAAATATTCATGAATTAGCATGTGAAAATAAAATTAAAACATAAAAAAGAGAAGGAAAAATGAAAAACAAATAGGAAAAGCAAAAACCAGGAAAAAACCAAAAGAAATATTATTAAGACCGCTGAAAAACATAAAAAAGAAAAATAAAACCAGGCAATACCATTACAATACTGGAAATACCCAATGGCCCAACGACACACACCCATACAGGTGGGGCCCATAGAGTCTCCACAGCCCTCGATGCACCAGGAGGCTTCAAATCAAAGGAGCTTAGTAACTTAATAGATTACCATAAGGTTACGAAGATTTTCTTATAGGTCATATCAAATGAAAAATTACATTAAATTTACTGGGCACACTTGTATGTGAGCCTTCTCTGTCTCAAACTTGCATTCCTACTCAGTTTTCTCACAAAAGGAAAAAAAGTGCATCCCTACTCCGACAGTTAATTAATTTCGGCACATGAGTATCACATCGGCATGATGACTGCATTCAGTGGACGACGTCGGCGAGCATATGGCTCCTGACGCAAGTGTTCTATGCCGATGGGCCTAAGGTGTGTCGCCGTTTCTCCGTCGACATCTTGTTGGGTGGCATTTAAGGAAGCCGGGGAAACGTTCCCGGAGACGTGGTGGATGTTGAAGGTCGGTTCACGCTGGTGTGGAGTGGTAGTGGCCATTTCCAGAGCCGCCTCATGGCTGGCCTCCTGATGACCGTGTTGATGGATCTATGGTGGGAACACATCCCACCAAGCTGCTAGCGCCACTCCGGCCTGGCTTGGAGTACTGGCTGGTGTGACTTTTGAAAGATCTGTCTTCAAGACAGTGATGGAAGCACTGCTTCATGTCTGGGGTGAAAACTCTTCCTTTGTCCGTTATTGGTCGGCCTCAGTAACAGTGAACTTGTGTCGTTATCTTATTGACGACGTTGTGTCTTTGCTATTGTTCCAGCCTCCAATGGTTGGTCGCAGCAAGAAGGATGAAAATCCCTGTCCTAGCCATCTTCAGCTGGACATGGTGGCGATGGCATGAGGGCATTTATACTTCTTGAAGGCGCTGTTGTGGATGAAGTTGACTTAGTCATATGTATTATATTCATTTCTTGTAATGGTTCTATCATAGTTGACTTCATTTTGTACTCCACTTGTTAATGAGTTCGGCCTTGTTGTCTTGCATCAACTTTAATAAAAATGAATGTGTGGATTACAACAACGCAGAGTCTAGGATTTCAACCTCCTTTTCAAAAAGAAAAAAACATAACCTTTGCATGATTGGGTTCTGAAGAAACTGAAGGAGCAAAACAAGCTGGTTACATGTGCCCCAAAATATTACTACTCATTTTTTTACTTTTTTTGATTTTGCAACAGCTAGACTGGCATGCAGCAGGTACCAGGAGAAAACTCAGGATTTTTACTTTAAAAAAAGAAGTAAAAGTAGTGTCTGGACCTCACCAGCGTCTACTACAAGCCTCGACCTACAGACAAAAGCCATCATCCAGAACTAAAAGTAAAATTTAGGCCGTCATAGGCTAAGCTGGAAGCTTGGAATTCAAAGCCATCATCCTAACAAGTCATGAAAAAAATCCAAGGACGGAACTCGGCAAGCGCTTCCTGAAGTTGACGTGAGTAATTTTCTCATCTGCTGCTATTGCTTTCATCCGATATGAAAGGAACGATTACATAGTAGCCAAGCTGCCAATATGAAGGGTCAAATAGAGTCACCTTCTCATTATCCTCGCAAAAGTAATAAATTCTGAAGAGAAAAACTGGGCACTGATCATTCCATGCAGAGGAAAATAACCAAGTTAACGGTGAAAAACAATCAACATTCCAGCAATCCTCTTGAGCCGGCGAAGATAACAAAATGCGGACAAATTCACATCAGAACAATAGAAAGATCTAGCAGCCATGGAAATATCCAATGAAAACCAAGCAGTCACCTACATGAGTCAGTTTCCTAGAGAGTACTTACAAAGAGTACAGAGCAGCCAAGAAAGGCACATCACCAGATTCACCACTCGGCAATATATTTTACTTATCACACACCACTGACGTTATAAAAGGCACATTGCATACTCATTGCACCAAAGCTATTCAAGACCAGATTGCATAAAGGGAAGGAAAAAAAAAATTAGTCTACGTCATAGGCTAAGCTGGAAGCCTGGAATTCAAAGACATCATCCTAACAAGTCAAGACAAAATCCATACTATATTTCTTTTTCTAGTTTTACCATTGTGGAGATCAACATCAGGCCAAGCCTGAACTTTGAAGAATGCACAAGATGCAACAGTTTAAAAGATTGAACTAGCACAAGATTTTTTATTTTTTATTTTAGAAAATGAGGATCACCCCCGGCCTCTGCATCAGATTGATGCATGCAGCCCCTTTATTAAGCAAAGTATCCGAAAGGTCTGCGGTCCAGTAGAAGCTCGCTCAAAGCTGAAAAAGTAATCAAAAGAGGTAAAAAAATGCCACAACCAGCGAAAATATGATGAGATGACTAAACACCTAGCCTATTACTGGACCGCCATCCAAACCGGTTGTAAATATCCCGAGTTATCATCTCCCATCGGGTAGACCCAGTAACCAAAGGCTCCCTGACTTCCGCAGGAGTGAGTAACGACCACGTATGGAGATTAAGCCACGTAGAGATTGATTGGGTTCTGAGCAAACTGAAGGAGCATAACAAGCTAGTTACATGTGGCCTAAAAGATTACTACTCAAGTATGGAGTTATGATTCTCATCACTGACCAAGATAAAGGTCGCATCCCATTTCCTTGCCACTGAGTTGTGCCCTGCTTCCGTCGTGAAGTTCGTCTGCAAAAGCCCAAACAATTTCCATGGTACTCTGCTAGAGTATAATGCACATATATGTGATGCCAATAATTCCCTTACATGTAACATGTAAAATGAGTCCGACGAAAGACAAATGCAAAGATAATTAAATATACATTTTCTATGGAATAACGATCAATTTGAACCTACCTACCGGCTACCGCAACTATTATAGATACTGTCCAACTTTTTTCATGCTGTTGGTAAGTTGGCTTGTCGTTGTCACATCTTTGGACATATAGACAAGTATCCGTCTGTCACCCACCCAATTGCTGCACTCAAGAGTCATCCCTGGAGACTTTTCTATACTCTGCAAGACTTGGCAGGGGCCAGCTTAGCTAGTTAAATTTGTCCAGAGAGACCAACCAGTAGCTTACCCTCATCAATCCAAGCCATGGAGAGTGCCATATCTGCAGTTGCAAGTGAAGTCGTGAGCCGGTTCATCTCCTTCCTGATGAACAAGTACAACTCCTTGAGCCATGCCCAATCAGAGGAGAAGGTGGTCGAGAGGTTGCGGCATCTCCTGATGAGAGCCTGTACCATAGTCGAGGAGGCGGACACACGATACATAACCAACTCCGGGATGATGATGCAGCTCAAGACACTCTCAGAGGCCATGTACCGAGGATACCGTGTGCTGGACAACTTGAGGTATCGTGCCCTCCAAGACAGTGCATTCTTCGACAAGGTTAGCATTAACAACTCGTCTAGCAGCAGCTTGCATTTAGCCATTCCTTCTAAGCGTTCTCGAACAACAACTGAGAAGGATGACAAGGCAGTGCGCCTCGAGTCACATGGTGCCTTGGAAAGCTTAGAAATTGCTATTTCTAATATGGTCGAATTTATTGTTCTTCTGGGTGGATGCGAGCGCATGTCCCATAGGCCATATGATGTTTATCTTTATGCTGACAATTTCATGTTCGGCCGACGCACTGAGAAGCAAAAGCTCTTGAGCTTCTTGTTGGAGCACAACAACCCTCCTCGTGATCAGGCACTTGCAGTTCTTCCCATCATAGGTGGTGTTGGAGTTGGAAAGAAAACCTTGGTTGCTCATGTGTGTGGTGACGAAAGGGTTCGGTCGCGCTTCTCCTCTATTTTGCACTTGAATGGACACAACCTCTTGACCATACTTGACCATGGAAGGACCATGGTTGGGACGATATTGGTAGTTATTGAGTTTGCTTCTGATGTAGGAGACGATGAATGGAAAAAGTTTTACTCATTTCTCATAAGAATGAGCAGAGGAAGCAAGATCATCATCATAAGTAAACTTAAAAGATTAGCCCGGTTTGGATCGGTGCAGCCTATTTTCCTAAGTGTTCTGTCTTATGACGAGTTGAGGTACCTTTTCAAGACACTAGCATTCGGGAGTGTAGACCTTGCAGAACATCCACGGCTAGTACAACTAGCAGATGAATTTACCAAGGCGCTGCAGAATGTGCCAGGTACACTTCTCGCAACAAATATACTAGCGGATGTGTTGAGAAAGGACCTCAGTGTTCAATTTTGGCGTTGCATATTGGACAAGGGGCTAAGATATGTTAAAAGAAACTATTCCGCGTGTGGTGTGCACTCAAGCATGCTTATGGACCAAGCCCATCCAGTGGACATAACGGACTATGCTTTGCATCCACTTAGCACGATACCTTGTACAACTAATGTTTCAATCAATAAGGAATTGCCAAGTCGGACACTTGGGGAACTTATGAGAGATCCTAGTGTTACGCCGAAACAAGACTTCATTCTAATTGTATGGGAATCAAGGATACCGCCTCATAATTCATTTCCTCATTTTGTTACGAGTCGTGCTCAGGGTACACATGAAGGTAGTGCCTTGCCAGGGAGGAAGCGAAGAGGAGCGCCAATCTAATTTTGTTTCAAAACTCCTGTAATGTAACTCTTGTTGTATTTTTTTTTTTGGTAGATGTGAAACGGATGTGTTCACGTGGCTATGGAAAAACTGTTTTAATCAGTGACAGTATATCATTCAAATAAATGTACTGGAGATCAATAACAAAACTGTATGTTCTATCAGATCCAACCACGCCCTGCATTTTTTGATAACCAACAACATCATCTCACACCATTGTACGAATCCTGATCCATATGCGAAGGCGAGAAAACTGAACTGAAATTAGAAAAAAAATGTTTGCGGGAGTGTTGGACACTGAAACTTGTGAACATTTAGAAAACCGTCTAAATTTGAATCTGGGCAAAACAAGAGAAAGAACGTCATTCGCTTCACGGCCTGCACTCATGGTTCACCGATGGATCAGAATTGACCAAGCGTATCTAACAGCACAACTCTACTCCTCGTTTACCATTTCCTTGCTGTCTTTATTTAGCAGTTTAAGCCCAGTTTTATTTTTTTTACGAGTGGGCAGGTGCTCTGTCATTGAATCAAGGAGGGAAAACTCCAGTTACTAAGTGTGGGCTGAAGTTTAAGTCTCTGTTAAATCCACAACAAATTAACTTGCCGACGAATTGCACGCTGCTTTCTCCACTGGAGTTCATCTGGAAAAGACCTAACAATTTCCCTGGTCAAACTTTGCTAGAGTAGAGTGCGCATATATCAGATGGCATGTAAAACGTGAGTCCCCAGGCAAAAAAAAATGCAAAGATAATTAAACATACATGCAATTTGCTATGGAACAATAATTAATGAAATCACTTGCTGTGAAGATTGGAAATACAAGTCAATATTGTCATGCTGCTCGAATAGTTGGCTTGTCCTTGTCACATGTGAGGACATTTAGGCAGGTATCCATCTGTCACCCACCCACTCCTCGCTGCCAACGGTTTAGTCGTCCCTGGAGACTTTGCAAAGAGTCTCTTAGTCTTGTTTGGTAGAGGCCACTTAATTTGTCCATAGAGACTTTTGCTTCGAATAGGAAACGAAAACCAAGTTTGTCGATCGTCCAAGTTGCATCAGATGAAAATTCTTCTCCACTACCATAGTGGAGATCAACGTCAGGTCAAGCCTGTTGGAATCAACCACGTAGTACAAAGTCCTGTCCAGTACGGACTAGGAGCAGTCATCGACTCGGTATTGTAATAGGCTAGCAGCTAATATAAATACCCGTGTACCCCTACGCCGTAACACCAGATCAAACAAAAGCAATAAAAAGCAAAGGCACGTCACGAGCCTTTTAGCAATCCAATCTCGCCTGTGTCTTGAGTACTACTAGTTCACGTACAACTCGCCGGATCAAGCAATCGCCAAGACAAAGCTAGCTAGCTTGTGTTGCTAGTTCGTCCGTACGTATTGCGTCGTCCGTCGACCCGGCGCCTCGGAAAGTAATCGAGCAGCTCGTACGTGCGTACTGCCAGAAAGTACTCAGGCAGCGTCGTCGAGGTCGGGACCTGCGCCAACAAAGCCTGAACTCTGAGGAATGCACAAAGTGCAGCAGTTTTATTAAACACTGAGCTAGCACAAAGGAGAAAAAGACAATTATCCTTGTGTCACCCACCCACTCGTCAAAGTCAAAGTCATCCATGGAGACTTATCTATTTCGTCAACAGTCTCTGCACGACTTGGCAGAGGGCATCCTAGTTAAATTTGTCCAAATACCACCAGCAGATTACTAATCAATTCCGGCCATGGAGGTTGCCATGTCTGCAGTTGCAGGTGAACTTGTGAGCCGTTTCATCTCCTTCCTGGTGAACAAGTACCATTCTAGCCATCCACACTCAGAGGAGAAGGTGATGGAGAGGTTGCAGCATCTCCTGATGAGAGTTTGCACCATCGTTGAGGAGGCGGACACACAGTACATAACCAACTCCGAGACGATGATGCAGCTCAAGATGCTCGCGGAGGCCATGTACCGAGGATACAGTGTGGTGGACAACTCGAAGTACTGAGCCCTCCAAGATTGTGCAAGGTCCGACGAGGATAGCAGCAACGACTCATCTACCAGGGGCTTGTATTTAGCCAAGCGTTCTCGAACAACTAATAAGGCCACGCACCTAGTTACATTGTGCCTTGGAAAGCTTGGAAATTCTTGTTGCTAACATGGCAGAATTTGTTATCCTTCTGGATGGATGTGAGCGCATGTCTCGTAGGCCATATGATGTTTATCTTTACATCGACAACTTCATGTTCGGGCGGCACACTGAAAAGCAAAAGCTCTTGAGCGTCTTGCTGCAGCACGACGACCCTTCTGGTGATCATGCACTGGCAGTTCTTCTGATCATAGGTGGTGCAACAACTGGGACAAAAACTTTGGTTGCTCATGTGTGCAGCGATGAAAGGGTTCGCCTACGCTTATCCTCTATATTGCACTTGAATGGAGACAACCTTTTGAGAATACTTGATCATGGAAGGTATGATGTTGATCGTAATTGAGTTTTTTATTTTAGAATCACCGGCGGGGGGGGGGGGGGGGGGGGGCGGAGTTCCCCCACCTGAATATATTACTAAAAAAGTCACAGCAAGTTGTGTTACAGAATTACATAGGCACAGAACATCGTGCATAGAGGAAAAGCCGCCACGAGTTGACGACCTCCTTGTCACCGGGCTTGAGGAGCCGGTGAGACCAGAGGTCAATGTCAGAGAGGATTAGTCTACAAGAGGAACTAGAACGTCTATCAACAAACCTAAATAGTTTTATCATTCCTGGCCTCCCAGATCTTCCAGAGGATTGTGAGAAGCACAAGTGGCCAGACGGAGGCTGGTGTCACCTGGGGGAGTGGGGCATCCCAAAGGTCACTGACGACGAGAGAGCTCGGGCTGATGCCGATGCGCTGCCAGATGCGGCCAGCATAGGGGCACGAAATGAAGAGGTGGATGTCATCTTCAGGCTGTAGCTGGCACCGAGGGCAGGCCAAGTCGGTGATGATGTCCTTGTCTACGAGGTTGGCGCAGGTGTTGAGTCTGTCCCGAAAGAGGAGCCATGCGAAGACCTTGATCTTGTTTGGCACCTGAGAGCGCCAAATGAGTGGGGCGTTGTAGTCGATATCCGGCTCCCGGAGTAGAACGAAATAGGCGTTTTTGGCGGAGAAGAGGCTGCCACCCAGAAGAAAGCGCTCATCCTGTTCTGACGAAGGCATGAAGTCCTGTGTTTGATCAAGGATTGGTGACGCAAGAGTCGGAGTTGTGGTAGCATCAGCCGTCGGGGAAGGGTGAGCGCCGTCCGGAGGGACGGCATCCTGCAAGTAGAAGCCCGCTGGGGAAGCTTGCAGCAGCATCGCCAAAGGCACCGCGGCGACGTCATTGATAAATGGCAGTGGGCAGAAACGTATGAGCACACCAAGCCATTTGAAGTCACCGTGGGCGATGATGAGCTACGCCACCGTGCGGCTAGCGACTGTTAAAGAAAAACGCGCGTCATCATCCAGGGTGGTGTTGAAGTGAGCGTGGTCGCCTCCGATAATGCAGGCGAGGAGCAAGTTGAGAAGGCTCGTGTCGATCTCGAAGGGAAGCTGAATGAGCTGAGCAGACATCCGGCAGCCATAGGAGGAGGCCGCAGGAGCCGCAGAGACGAAGGAGAGCCAAGCTTTAACCTCGAAGTGGGTTGCGAGGTCGGAACAAGCCCGAATGAGCTGGCGAAGCGGCATGCAGGAGTGGACAACGTCGGTGATGAAGGTGTGACGAGGAGGAGGCTGGGTGGCGAATGAGAATGTGAAATTTCGATGCACAATGGATCTCTGGGCAAGGAGGGCATCGGCGACGTCTGCATTTGCCACCGCAAGGGAGAAGACCATGTCAGTGACTGCATGCACTCGGAAGAGTGTAGCACCGCCAACGTTGCATGCTTGAAGGAGGGCGGCAGTGATCGTGGAGTCGAAAGACAAGTTGGTTCTGTGGAGGATGAGGAAGAGGTGCAGCCCCACGGCAGGGGAGAAGGCATTGACTGTCGATCGAAGAGCACGGCGGACCTGGTCTTGGAAGTCAAGGCCCATGGCGTTTCCAACGCCAAGATGGCAACCAAGGGCGACCTGGCCCGAGGTGACATACCATGGTTCTTCGAGGAACAGCGGCGGAAGTGGAGGGGTTGTGGTGGAGGAGGGATGGTCTGCCGACGGCTGCAGGGAGCAGCCGGCCGGGGGCGGGGGTGGAGCGAGAGCGGGAGTCATCGCCGCGGGCACCTCACCTGTTCTCGTTGTTGGGAAACGTTGCATGGAAAACTAAAAAATTTCTACGCACACGCAATGATCTATCCATGGAGATGCATAGTAACGAAGGGGAGAGTGTGTCTACGTACCCTCATAGACCGTAAGCGGAAGCGTTTCACAACGCGGTTGATGTAGTCGAACTTTCTTCGCGCTCCAACCGATCTAGTACCGAACGCACGGCACCTCCGCGTTCTGCACACGTTCAGCTCGGTGACGTCCTCGCCTTCTTGATCCAGCAAGATGGGCGAATTAGTAGATGAGTTCCATCAGCACGACGGTGTGGTGACGGTGATGGTGAGGTGATCTCCGCAGGGCTTCGCCTAAGCACCACGAAAATATGACCGAGGGAGTAAACGGTGGACGGGGATGCCGCACACGGCTAAGACAATCTTGTATCCTTGTGTGGCGCCCCCTCCCCACAAATATATAGGTGGGAGGGGAGGAGGCAGCCCCTAGGGCGCCCCAAGAGACCTGGCAGCAGCCCTAGGGCTGCTGCCTTGCCCTGCGCCACCCCCCCCCCCCTTTCCTTATATGAAGAAGGGGGAAGCAAAGAGGGGGGGGGGAGAGGGAAGGAAGGGGGAGTCCTACTCCACACTTTCCTTTCCCTCCCCTCTTTCCTTCTCGTCCACATAGGCCGGCCTCTATACGGGGCGCACCAGCCCCTTGTGGGCTGGTGTGTTCCCTCTCCTGACCCATAAGGCCCATATCTTTGCCGGGGCTGCCCGAAACTCCTTTCCGATGACCCGATAAGTACCCGGTACCCTCCGGAACACTTCTGGTGTCCAAATACCGTCGTCCTATATATCAATATTTACCTTTTGACCATTTAGAGACTCCTCGTCATGTCCGTGATTTCATCCGGGACTCCGAACAACATTCGGTCACCAAATCACATAACTCATATAATACTATATCGTCAACGAACATTAAGCGTGCGGACCCTACGGGTTCGAGAACTATGTAGACATGACCGAGACACCTCTCCGGTCAATAATCAATAGCGGAACATGTATGCTCATATTGGCTCCCACATATTCTACGAAGACCTTTATCGGTCGAACCGTTATGACAACATACGTAATTCCCTTTGCCAATCGGTATGTTACTTGCCCGAGATTCGATCGTCGGTATCTTCAAACCTAGTTCAATCTCGTTACCGGCAAGTCTCTTTACTCGTTCCGTAATACATCACCTCGTGACCAACTCCTTTGTCGTTTGCTTGCAAGCTTATGATGTGTATTACCGAGAGGGCCCAGAGATACCTCTCCGAAACTCGGAGTGACAAATTCTAATCTCGATCTATGCCAACTCAACAAATACCTTCGGAGATACCTATATAGCATCTTTATAATCACCCAGTTACGTTGTGACATTTGATAGCACACAAGGCATTCCTCCGGTATCCGGGAGTTGCATAATCTCATAGTCGAAAGAATATGTATTTGACATGAAGAAAGCAATAGCAATAAAACTGAACGATCATTATGCTAAGCTAACGGATGGGTCCTGTCCATCATATCATTCTCCTAATGATGTGATCCCGTTATCAAATGACAACTCATGTCCATGGTTAGGAAACCATAACCATCTTTGATCAACGAGCTAGTCAAGTAGAGGCTCACTAGGGACACGTTGTTCGTTTATGTATTCACACATGTATTTAGGTTTCCGATCAATACAATTCTAGCATGAATAATAAACCTTTATCATGAATAAGGAAATATAAAATAACAACTTTATTATTTCCTTTAGGGCATATTTTCTTCAGTCTCCCACTTGCACTAGAGTCAATAATCTAGTTCACATCGCCATGTGATTAACACCCATAGTTCACATCGTCATGTGACCAATACCCAAAGAGTTTACTAGAGTCAATAATCTAGTTCACATCGCCATGTGATTAACACCCAAAGAGTACTAAGGTGTGATCATGTTTTGCTTGTGTGAGAAGTTTAGCCAACGGGTCTGCCACATTCAGATCCGTATGTATTTTACAAATTTCTATGTCTTCAATGCTCTGCATGGAGCTACTCTATCTGATTGCTACCACTTTCAATATGTATCCAGATTGATACTCAGAGACATCCGGATCGGTGTTAAAGCTTGCATCGACGGAACACTTTACGACGAACTCTTTATCACCTCCATAACCGAGAAACATTTCCTTAGTCCTCTTAGGTAACTAAGGATAATTTTGACCGCTGTCCAGTGGTCCACTCCTGGATCACTCTTGTACCCTCTTTGCCAGATAAGTGGCAAGACACACATCAGGTGTGGTACACAGTATGGCATATCGTATAGAACCTATGGCTGAGGCATAGGGAATGACTTTCATTCTCTCTCTATCTTCTGCCGTGGTCGGGCTTTGAGCCTTACTCAACTTCACACCTTGTAATACAGGCAAGAACTCCTTCTTTGATTGATTCATTTTGAACTCCTTCAAAATCTTGTCAAGGTATATGCTTTGTGAAAGTCCTATTAAGCGTCTCGATCTATCCCTATAGATCTTGATACTCAACACGTAAGAAGCTTCACCGAGGTCTTTATTGAAAATTTCTTATTCAAGTATCCTTTTCATGCTATCCAGAAATTCTATATCATTTCGAATCAACAATATGTCATCCACATATAATATCACAAAAGCTACAGAGCTCCCACTCACTTTCTTGTAAATACATGCTTCACCGAAAGTCTGTATAAAACCATATGCTTTGATCACCTCATCAAAGCGTATATTCTATCTCCGAGATGCTTGCACCAGTCCATAGATGGATCGCTGGAGCTTGCACATTTTGTTAGCACCTTTATGATCGACAAAACCTTCTGGTTACATCATATACAACTCTTCTTTAAGATATCCATTAAGGAATGCATGTTTGACATTCATTTGCAAGATTTCATAAAATGCGGCAATTGCTAACATGATTCGGACGGACTTAAGCATCGCTATGGGTGAGAAAGTCTCATCGTAGTCAACTCCTTGAATTTGTCGAAAACCTTTTGCGACAAGTCGAGCTTTATAGACAGTAACATTACCATCAGTGTCAGTTTTCTTCTTGAAGATCCATTTATTTTCCATGGCTTGCCGATCATCGGGCAAATCCACCAAAGTCCACACTTTGTTCTCATACATGGATCCTATCTCACATTTCATGGCCTCAAACCATCTGTCGGAATCTGGGCTCATCATAGCTTCTTCATAGTTCATAGGTTCGCCTTGGTCTAGTAACATGACTTCCAGTACAGGATTACCGTACCACTCTGGTGCGGATCGTGTTCTGGTTGACCTACGAGGTTCTGTAGTAACTTGATCCGAAGTTTCATGATCATCATCATTAGCTTCCTCTCTAGTTGGTGTAGGCATCACGGCAACGGTTTTTCTATGATGTGCTACTTTCCAATTCGAGAGAAGGTACAATTACCTCATCAAGTTCTACTTTCCTCTCACTCACTTCTTTCGAGACAAACTCCTTCTCTAAAACGGTTCCATTCTTGGCAACAAAGATCTTGCCTTTGGATCTGTGGTAGAAGATGTACCCAATTGTTTACTTAGGGTATTCTATGAAGATGCACTTCTCCGATTTGGGTTCGAGCTTATCAGGCTGAAGGCTTTTGACATAAGTGTCGCAACCCCAAACTTTAAGAAATGACAGCTTAGGTTTCTTGCCAAACCATAGTTCATACGGTGTCGTCTCAACGGATTTAGACGGTGCCCTATTTAACGTGAATGCAGTTGTCTCTAATGCATAACCCAAAAACGATAGTGGTAAATCGGTAAGAGACATCATAAATCACACCATATATAATAAAGTACGGTTACGACATTCGGACACACCATTACGCTGTGGTGTTCCAAGTGGCGTGAGTTGTGAAACTATTCCACATTGTTTTAAATAAAGTCGAAACTCGTAACTCAAATATTCACCTCCGTGATTGGATCGTAGAAATTTTATTTTCTTGTTACGATGAGTCTCAACTTCACTCTGAAATTCTTTAAATTTTTCAAATGTTTCATACTTGTGTTTCATCAAATAGATATACCCGTATCTACTCAAATCATCAGTGAAGGTGAGAAAATAACGATACCCGCCGCGTGCTTCAATACTCATCAGACCGCATACATCGGTATGTATTATTTCCAATAAGTCATTAGCTCGCTCCATTGTTCCGGAGAACGGAGTTTTAGTCATCTTACCCATGAGGCATGGTTCGCAAGTATCAAATGATTCATAATCAAGTGATTCCAAAAGCCCTTCTGCATGGAGTTTATTCATGCGCTTTACACCAATATGACCTAAACGGCAGTGCCTCAAATATGTTGCACTATCATTATCAACTTTGCATCTTTTGTCATCAATATTATGAATATGTGTATCACTACGATCGAGATTCAATAAACCATTTACATTGGGTGTATGACCATAGAAGGTTTTATTCATATAAACAGAATAACAATTATTCTCTGACTTAAATAAACAACCGTATCGCAATAAACATGATTCAATCATATTCATGCTCAACGCAAACACCAAATAACATTTATTTATTTAGGTCCAACACTAATCCCGAAGATAGAGGGAGTGTGCGATGGTGATCTTTTCAACCTTGGAATCACTTCCAACACACATCGTCACCTTGTCATTAACTAGTCTCTGTTCATTTTGCAACTCCTGTTTCGAGTTACTAATCTTAGCAACTGAACCGGTATAAAATACCCAGGGGCTACTATGAACACTAGTAAAATACACATTAATAGCATGCATATCAAATATACCTTTGTTCACTTTGCCATCCTTCTTATCCGTCAAGTATTTGGGGCAGTTCCACTTCCAGTGACTATTTCCTTCGCAGTAGAAGCACTCAGTTTCAGGCTTATGTCCAGCTTTGGGCTTCTTCACGGGAGTGACAACATGCTTTCCATTCTTCTTGAAGTTCCCCTTTCTTTCCTTTGCCCTTTTTCTTGAAACTAGCGGTCTTGTTAACCATCAACACTTGATGCTTTTTCTTGATTTCTACCTTCGCCAATTTTAGCATCGCGAAGAGCTTGGGAATCATTTTCGTCATCCCTTACATATTATAGTTCATCACGAAGTTCTAGTAGCTTAGTGATAGTGACTAGAGAATTTTGTCAATCACTATCTTATCTGGAAGATTAACTCTCACTTGATTCAAGCGACTGTAATACCCAGACATTCTGAGCACATGCTCACTGGCTGAGCTACTCTCCTCCATCTTGTAGGCAAAATACTTGTTAGAGGTCTCATACCTCTTAACACGGGCATGAGCCTGAAATACCAATTTCAGCTCTTGGAGCATCTCATATGTTCCATGGCGTTCAAAACGTCTTTGCAGCCCCGATTCTAAGCCGTAAAATATGGCGCACTAAACTATCAAGTAGTCATCATACCGAGCTTGCCAAATGTTCATAATGTTTGCATCTGCTCCTGCATTAGGTCTGTCACCTAGTGGTGCATCAAGGACATAATTCTTCTGTGTAGCAAATGAGGATAATCCTCAGATCACGGAGTCAGTCCGCATCATTGCTACTATCATTCTTCAACTTAGTTTTCTCTAGGAACATATCAAAATAAAACAGGGGAGCTATACGTGAGATATTGATCTACAACATAGATATGCAAATGCTATCAGGACTAAGTTCATGATAAATTAAGTTCAATTAATCAAATTACTTAAGAACTCCCACTTAAATAGACATCCCTCAAGTCATCTAAGTGATACGTGATCCAAATCAACTAACCCATGTACGATCATCACGTGAGATGGGGTAGTCATCAATGGTGAACATCTCTATGTTGATCATATCTACTATATGATTCACGTTCGACCTTTCGGTCTCCAGTGTTCCGAGGCCATGTCTGTACATGCTAGGCTCGTCAAGTTTAACCCAAGTATTCCGCATATGCAAAACTGTCTTGCACCCGTTGTATGTGAACATAGAGTCTATCACAGCCGATCATCACGTGGTGTCTTAACACGACGAACTGTAGCAACGGAGCATACTCAGGGAGAACACTTTTATCTTGAAATTAAGTGAAGGGATCATCTTATAATGATACCGTCGTTCTAAGCAAAATAAGATGCATAAAGGATAAACATCACATGCAATCAAAATATGTGACATGATATGGCCATCCTCTTGTGCTTTTGATCTCCATCTCTAGAGCATCGTCATGATCTCCATTGTCACTGGCTCGACACCTTGATCTTCATCGTTACGTCGTGGTCGTCTCGCCAACTATTGCTTCTACAACTTTCACTAACGCATAGTGATAAAGTAAAGCAATTACATGGCGTTTGTATTTCATACAATAAAGCGACAACCATAAGGCTCCTGCTAGTTACCGATAACTTACAAAACATGATCATCTCATACAACAACGTATATCACATCATGTCTTGACCACATCACATCACAACATGCCCTGCAAAAACAAGTTAGACGTCCTCTACTTTGTTGTTGCAAGTTTTACGTGGCTGCTACAGGCTTCTAGCAAGAACCATTCATACCTACGGCAAAACCACAACGGTGATTCGTCAAGTTTGCTGTTTTAACCTTCTTCAAGGACCGGCCGCAGTCAAATTCGATTCAACTAAAGTAGGAGAAACAGACACCCGCCAGCCACCTTTATGCAAAACTAGTAGCATGTCTGTCGGTGGAACCGGTCTCATGTACGTGGACATATAAGGTTGGTCCGGGCCGCTTCATCCCACAATACCGCCGAATCAAAATAAGACATTGGTGGTAAGCAGTATGACTATCACCGGCCACAACTCTTTGTGATCTACTCGTGCATATCATCTACGCATAGACCTGGCTCTTGATGCTACTGTTGGGAAACGTTGCATGGAAAACAAAAAAATTTCTACGCACACGCAATGATCTATCCATGGAGATGCATAGCAACGAGGGGGAGAGTGTGTCTATGTACCCTCGTAGACCGTAAGCAGAAGCGTTTCACAACGCGGTTGATGTAGTCGAACTTTTTTCGCGCTCCAACCGATATAGTACCGAACGCATGGCACCTCCGCGTTCTGCACACGTTCAGCTCGGTGACGTCCTCGCCTTCTTGATCCAGCAAGACGGGCGAAGTAGTAGATGAGTTCCGTCAGCCCGACGACGTGGTGATGGTGATGGTGAAGTGATCTCCGCAGGGCTTCTCCTAAGCACCACGAAAATATGACCGAGGGAGTAAACGGTGGACCGGGGCGCTGCACACGGCTAAGACAATCTTGTATCCTTGTGTGGCGCCCCCTCCCCACATATATATAGGTGGGAGGGGAGGAGGCAGCCCCTAGGGCGCCCCGAGAGACCTGGCGGCAGAACTAGGGCTGATGCCTTGCCCTGCGCCCCCCTTTCCTTATATGAAGAAGGGGGAAGGAAAGAGGGGGGAGAGGGAAGGAAGGGCGAGTCCTACTCCACACTTTCCTTTCCCTCCCCTCTTTCCTTGTCCTCCTCATAGGCCGGCCTCTATAGGGGGCGCACCAGCCCCTTGTGGGCTGGTGTGTTCCCTCTCCTGGCCCATAAGGCCCATATCTTTGCCGGGGGTGCCCGAAACTCCTTTCCGGTGACCCGATAAGTACCCGGTACCCTCCGGAACACTTCCGGTGTCCGAATACCATCGTCCCATATATCAATCTTTACCTCTCGACCATTTAGAGACTCCTCATCATGTCTGTGATCTCATCCGGGACTACGAACGTTAAGCGTGCGGACCCTACGGTTTCGAGAACTATGTAGACATGACCGAGACACCTCTCCGGTCAATAATCAATAGCGGAACCTGGATGCTCATATTGGCTCCCACATATTCTATGAAGATCTTTATCGGTCGAACCGTTATGACAACATACGTAATTCCCTTTGTCAATCGGTATGTTACTTGCCCGAGATTCGATCGTCGGTATCTTCAAACCTAGTTCAATCTCGTTACCGGCAAGTCTCTTTACTCGTTCCGTAATACATCACCTCATGACCAACTCCTTTGTCGTTTGCTTGCAAGTTTATGATGTGTATTACCGAGAGGGCCCAGAGATACCTCTCCGAAACTCGGAGTGACAAATCCTAATCTCGATCTATGCCAACTCAACAAATACCTTCGGAGATACCTGAAGAGCATCTTTATAATCACCGAGTTACGTTGTGACATTTGATAGCACACAAGGCATTCCTCCGGTATCCGGGAGTTGCATAATCTCATAGTCGAAGGACTATGTATTTGACATGAAGAAAGCAATAGCAATAAAACTGAATGATCATTATGCTAAGCTAACGGATGGGTCTTGTCCATCACATCATTCTCCTAATGATGTGAACCCGTTATCAAATGACAACTCATGTCCATGGTTAGGAAACCATAACCATCATTGATCAATGAGCTAGTCAAGTAGAGGCTCACTAGGGACACGGTGTTTGTTTATGTATTCACACATGTATTTAGGTTTCCGATCAATACAATTCTAGCATGAATAATAAACCTTTATCATGAATAAGAAAATATAAAATAACAACTTTATTATTGCCTCTAGGGCATATTTCCTTCACTCGTAATTGAGTTTGATTCTGATGTAGGTGATGATGACTCAAAAAAGTTTCACTCGTTTCTCGTAAGGATTGAAAGAAGGAGCAAGATCATCATTGTAAGTAAATTTAAAAGGTTAGCCCGGTTTGGATCAGTGAAGCCAATTTTCCTAAGTACTCTATCTTACGATGAGTTGAGGTACCTTTTCAAGACACTGGCATTCGGAAGCATAGACCCGACAGAACATCCATGGCTACTTCAACTAGCAGATGAATTTGCCAAGGTGTTGCATAGTATGCAAGCTTCACATATCGAAACAACTGCGTTTGCAGATGTGTTACGAAAGAATCTGCATCTTCAGTCTTGGCGTTGCATGTTGGACAAGGGGATAAGATTGGTTAAAAGGAACCTCTCCATGTATGGTATGCACCCAAGAATGCTCATAGAACAAGGCCATCCAGTGGACATAACGGACTTTACTTTGCATCCACTTAGCATGACACCTTATACAATTAATGCTTCAATCGAGAAACCACCAAGTGTGACATTTGGGAAACTTCTAACAGATCCTAGTGTTAGACCAAAAGGAGACTTCATTCTAATTTCATGGGAATCAAAGATACCCCCTCATAAATCATTTGTTCATTTTGTTACAAGTCGTGCTCAGGATACATATGAAGGTAGTGCCTTGCCAGGGAGGAAGCGACGAGGAGTGCCAGTCTAATTTTTTTCCAGAAATCGTGTAATGTAACTCTTGTTGTACTTTTTTTATTCAGAACAAACGGATGTGTTCATGTATACCATTGAAGTAAATGTACTAATGATTTCAGTTAACATACCGTAAACTTGGTACATTTTATCAGATCCAATGATGTACACTTTCAGTTAACGTACCGTAAACTTGTACATTTTATCAGCTCTTTTTAGATAACGAACAAACGACATCATCTAATGTGGCAGTACCTACTACCACTCCTTACTATAACTAGCTAGTGAAGTCTAAGTAAGGTGACTTACTAATTATGTGTTGTGCTGTTGCGTGGATGTGGATGCCACCAAAACTTAGATCAGATCAGATTACAGTTGCAACTGCAGGACAAGATTGGATTAAGAAGTCTGTTAGGAGCCGGCATCCTTCCCAGGCTGAAAGCAGCAATATTCTGATAAAATTTCAGAAATTGAAACATTAATTACAGAGGAATCGATTCTCGCAGTCGACGTAGATAGGCGCCTCCCATCCCTCCTTCCCCAGGCTTGATGTCGGCGACCACCATGGCTCCGGATGAGGTGCGACGGGGAGGCCACGTGTTGGGCGGCGGCGCGGCACGCCTGCGGCCTCGAGCAGGTAGGAGCCGCCTCATGGTTGCCGTCATGGTGGTTTGGGGAAGCAGGGAGGTTGGGATGGATTCATCGCTGGTAGGCACTGACAACAGTGTCCCACACATACAAGGCAGAGCAAGTTGGGCCACTATTCTATTTGGGCATGATAGGACGGCTTGTGCTGTGCCACCGTGGATTCAGTTTTTGTCCATCGAGCTAGATAATTAAAATTTTCCCTTAAAGATTTAAATTTGAGGTATATATGGTACGGATATTCGGAGTAATCAACTGCCTCCTGACCTGTCGGAACGAGCATCCTAAGCCAATAAAAGGTTTCGGAGTAATTTCGTTCGCAAATATACACAGCGCGAGCGCCGCGGGGAATTATTCAGTGATTAACTCCCCTGATTGATTAATGCCCTGTTTGTTCACCTCGATCCTGCATGCAGCAAACTAGAGCGTGTTGTCCTTCTGAAAATAATTAGGCTGCCTGTAATGGGACTATTATAACTAGTATCATGTATGCCAACTTGACAATTTTGATGAGGTAGCATAGAATTAAATAAAGAAAGAGACGGTTCAGTATCATATCATGATACCGTATCATAATAAATACTGTACTACTAGTAGTAAGCTTGCACTGTAACGCACGTATAGCCTTTTGAAGAAATTTTGTCTTTCATTCTTGTTTGCAAACAATTTAAATTTTAAAATAAAGTTTTAATACCGCACTGATCTGGAAAAATAATCGAGAGATCCAATAATATATGTAATACAGCGATACATGACCTAACAAACAGACACCCAAGTTACTTCCCGAAAGATGCAAATTTAGGTTCTTATTTTCTGAAAAATAAAATCATTATAAGGGTAGCATTCCCCTACAAAATTGTATTAATACAAAACATAGTTGAGAAGCTTGTGCTCAAAATCTAGATGAGTATATTTCTCATGATGAATCAGTTGACAATATTCAAATGATAAGAAAAAATTATATACCTATTCTCTTTGCCTAATCTAATATGACTCTAGGGATGTTGGATTCATTATTATTTCAAGGTTTCAATTTTCGTGAAAATCTTTACATCTTTTGGGTTGTATAGAAAAAAAAATCATGCAAACTTCGTCTCAACATAATCTGTTTGCACAAAAAATTGATGGTACATGATTCATTATAGTATCTATATGGCAAATCTTCTTTCTGGATTCTCTACACTCTATTCTTTGATTTTTCTGAAAAAAGAAAGCATGTGAGCTCGTGTGCTGAAAATCTGCATACTATATATACTCGGTTATGGTAATAATAGAACTTTTTAACTTCAGTACATTGCGCAAATCTCACAGGTTGTTGCAGTTTTCATTACAAATATACCAAACATAAATCCCGCTGTTGCTAGTTTGTGCATCCCACAACCACGCTATAAATAAGCTGTTCTGGCCATCTTCTCTTAGATTTGGTCCTACTGCAGGTACTGATACAATAGAAGGATAGGCATTGGCAATGGTTCTTTTATGTCCAGAAACAAAAAGGAGGTTTATTTCTTGATCAAGGTTGTTTCCATTGCTCTAAAAAGATTCTTCAAAGCCCTTCCAAGTGGTTTATCATGCAAACTAAGGGCAATGCTCCCTGCTACCAATTAAAGAGGACAAAAAAATTGCAAAGCAAATAATCATCACGAGTTCTCAGTGAATATATTTAAGTATGTTGCTAGAAAACATGGAAGCGGAACAGGGCAAATACTAAGAATTCTTGACTTTGTTATCTCAAAAAACAATTCTTGAGTGCATATAGTTATTCAAACAAAGTGGACACATAACTGTTTAAATGTCATTTTAGTTCCTCACGACATCATAATAACAAATACCAATGTGCTATTCTCGCATAGATAGTTAACATCCATTGTTTGTGAGTGAAAACAGAGTATGAAGCATAGCAAGAACCTCATAGATGTAGGGGAGGGGGGTGTTCTTTTACTCAGTTCAGAATAACATGAAGCTAGCGAACAGCTTCTTCCCAGTTCTTGGAGCTCCAGTTAAAAGCATTCCTGAAAAAAAAACATTATTAAAGGTTCGGAGCTATTGATCAACATTCAACGAAAAATATCTTAACCTACAAATATGTATCTAGAATATTCTATAAAGAAAGGTACATAGCAGATTGAAAATGCATCTTGCAGGCTGGCATAGAACAAATTATCTTTGGTAGCTTTCCAACAAGGTGAGTACAACACTACTCAAGTTCTTTCCTTGCATCGTCACATCCTTTGACATCTTTAAATGTCGTAACATTCTGCATACAAAACAACATAAAGGGATCATGTGGAATATACATATGTTTACTCTCTTTTCTGCATTGAACAATTGTACAATCTAATTTACGATTGTTGTTAGTAGCATCTAAGTTATGATGTTCAACACATATGATTGTTGTTAGTAGCATCTATTTTATGACGTGCGTCAAAATCAAAAAATTGCACAGCAGTAAAGGTCAACTATCATACCAGAATAATTGTTCTTGGGACCAATCCCTCTATTATTATTATTATTATTATATGCTGCTGCTGCTGCTACTAATACATATGGTCTAAAATGTTCTGAAATGCATATTTCTGGCAAGTGTTAGTCCCACCAATTCAAGGATGTGAACGAATTACTTCCAATGTAAAAAATAAATCAATGCAAAGCTTCCTAGTACAAAAAAAAAGTAAATTATCATAATCCACCTTGAGGCCGAAAATGTAGAATTGGTTAAAGAAAATCAGGGTAAAGTGTAGAATCGGTGTGTGCAATCCGAATTAAGAAATGTTACCATAGGAGTAATCCAAGAGCTAATACTTAATCAAAAATAATTCCAATGCAATTATGCCAGAGTTGGAGAAATCAAAGGGTGCACTCCAATCAAATTCATCAGATCTTGCAAGTTGTGTGTAAAGAAAATAGATCTACGATATATTTAAGAAACTCCATTGGAATCTAAATGGAACAAATTTGCACCCGAACTGCATGATGGAATAATCCCATAAAGAAAGCATTTGGATTTATATCTATATAAATTGGTTGGGGAGGGACGTAAATTTCAGAATGAATTTTTTTTTGAACCGTCACCGGGGGGGAGAGGATCCCCACCTGAATATATTGCTCAAAAAGCTGCCAAAGCCAAGAGTCACCCCTTCAGCTTTGGCTGATCCAGTTTATAAGGGAAACCGGATCAAAAACCTAAACAAGTTGACCCCGTTTATAAGGGAAACCGGGCCGAAAACCGTATAGGTAACAGGGTTAAAGAAGATGAGAAAAAATTGCCACCCAGGAGAAGACAAGACCTAGCTAGCAGGCAGAAAGACCAACACCATGAGAGACACAAGTAGATGTGGGGTGCTGTCGAGGGATCTGTAGGAGATATTGTAGGAGAACTGCCCTAGAGGCAGTAATAACAGTTATTTTGTATCTCCTGGTTTATAATGAATGTTTATGATCCATGCTATAACTGCTGTGGCTCCCGAGCACGTATATCCATAAAGGCTCTGAGGAAAACCCATGTGCACGTGTGGGTTAATAAACGGTAAAATGTATTCCTAGTCATGCCTCTATGGCTGGCTCAAGTATTGCATGATGATTATGTTTTCCTGATCATGGGCATGTCTATGCCGGCAATTTTGAGGGCACAAATTGTTGGTAGAACACTTGTGTTGAATCGACCCAAATTGATGTTATGCTATGAGATACATTTGTCACAAGTTAATGGTATTTTACACAGGGAAGTTAATGTTTGCATAATTCCTTAGACCATGAGAGTATCGAGTTCCTTCGTACTTGCTTCGTGAACTTTGGGGTTTGTTAAACGTCATCCGTAACTGGGTGGCTATTACGGCGGCTTACGGGTTCACGGAAAAGTATGGCAAGTAACGAGATAGCTCAAGATTGGGATTTGCTCCTCCGACGATGGAGAGATATACTCGGGCCCTCTTGGTGAAACGGTATCCATCATCGTCTAGCCAGACAACTTGTGATTTGATCACTGGGATACCGAAACACGGAAACGAGAAAAGAGAACAAAACCGGTAACGAGGTAACTTGCATAGTGGACAAATTGTTGATCCACGGGGGTGCAATAAATCTCACCTCGGGTGTTTTGTGACATATCGCGAAGCAACAGGAATAGCTCACGGCAACTGGAGGTTCACTCGAATATTCATTCGTGTGGGTATAGGGGTCAATATGGGTGTCCACGGCTCCGATGTTGATCATTGATCGGAAGGGGTTCCAGGTCATGTCTATGCTTCACCGAACCTATAGGGTCACACGCTTAAGGGTCATCTATCTGCTGAATACTAGACAGGGAGTCTGAGAGAAAATCACCGAAAAAGTTTCGGACACCGAAAAAGTTTCGGACAGCGGAAAAGTTCCGCAGAGAGAACAGCGGATGAGTTTCGGTGAAACTGAAAAGTTGTTTCAGGGAATACCATTAAGTCAAATTGTTTTTGGCACATGCCTGATAATTCTTGGAGGGTGCCAGAATCATTCTAGAAACTTCTGGGAATTTTCTGGAAGAAAAACCGGAAATGTTTCGGAGCTGCCGGAACCGCTTCAGATGCTTTTCGCAGATGAAAAACACTAATCTGGAATTGTTCCAGAACGCGTTGAAAATTATTTTAGTGGGTACTGGAATTGTTCTAAGCCCACATAAATATTTTCAGTTCGAACGGACGCTGAAAAATGTCGTCGTGAATAGTGAAAGTGCTTTTTGGATAATTTTTTGGAAGCCACCTTTTAGGGCTTTTGCTAAAGGCTTCTAGAAGGGCTTGGGGGGGCCATGAGAGCCCCTCATGGGGGGCCCCCTAGGGGTGGCCGGCCAAGGAAGGGGGAGCTCCTTGGAGCTCCACATGGCATCCCAAGTTTACCCTTATGCCCAGGAGGTGTGACCTAATGCATGGGTTTTTGGTAATTAGTGGAGGAGCCCTACCCCTTGGCTTTCCTATAAATAGAGGAGATGGGGGCTGCCATCTCTTCATCCCTTGCTCTCATACACATGCCAAGCATTATCTGGCTTCTTCTCTCCCTCCCACGAAAAGAGTTTCGTAGAGCCGAAAGGCTGTCTGGGTTCCGGCAGGAACTAGTTCTGGACGGCGAAGCCCTGCCGGATAGCTGACACCGTATGTGTGCAACCCCGTAGAGAGGTCGTAGCTTCGGTATTTTGCCCGAGGGGCTGTTCGAGTGTCCTCCCGAAGGGCTGTCCGAGTCTCCGTTCGAGTTTCGAGGGTCCTCCCGAAGGGCTGTCCGCGACATCGTCCGGGGGACTGTCCGACCGCCTCCCGAAGGGCTGTCCGACGAGGGAGTACATCCTCGCGGTTGGGAGGTTGTAAATCCTAGCTGCGGGGGTCTGCACCAACGATCTCCACCGACTCTTCTTCCGCTGCGCTTCGAGTCGGTACGGATCAGATCAAACCTTGTATGCAGTCTCCATAATGGTCCTGGGCGTGCTCGCTATACCGAAAATTTTCATTTTCTGTCGCGTTCCCTTACAGTGGCATCAAGAGCCGTGCTATGCGTAGATGCAGGTTACGATCTAGAATACATGGAGATGTATGGGTATTGCATAATATGATTAGGTAGTAGATGAGATCTATTGCTGAAAATTATTTATGCGGGTGACAGATGAAATCTGTTACCCGACGTTCTTGTTGCTTCCCTAGAATTTGCGTTTGCTCAATCTCGAGACGGCATGGTTGAATTTGACAAAGTTCTAGCAATCCGTGATCCTGATTGATCATGGAAGTGCTATCAGTTCTTCGGGTTCTGCCATAGTCAAAAGAAAGATGAAATTCGCAGATGAAAGGGCATTGCAGATATGATCTGCACGGGGGTCATGCGTATGACGAAGTTTAGTATGGGGCTCGAGATTTAATTATCTCGTGTTTCATACACCACGAGATGTTAATCTAGCAACTTGAATAATCATACTTGATGATAAAATGTTGGTAGCTGCGGTTTAAGTCAAAACCTTAGAAGCCACGTAAAATAAATTTTTGCATAAACCGATTAGAGGCGTCTAACTTGGTTTTGCAGGATGGTTTGCATGTGATGTGGTATAGCAATGCTCATATTCAATTTGATTATGTATGAGATGACTATATGATGTAATTAACATGACCTGCGTGTCATGATTCGGCATGATGGCTGGAGCCATATGATTGCACTTTAATGACCTGCGTGTCAACCTTAAGTAATGCATTTATTTTATCTTGCTATGGAGATAGCAATATTATCTGGTGCATCGACAAGGTGGTGGCAATCTTCGCGAAGGTGAACACCGACGCGAATGCCGAAGACGAAGAAATGAAAGACTTC
This sequence comes from Thinopyrum elongatum, assembly GCA_011799875.1. Classification (NCBI taxonomy): domain Eukaryota; kingdom Viridiplantae; phylum Streptophyta; class Magnoliopsida; order Poales; family Poaceae; genus Thinopyrum; species Thinopyrum elongatum. The sequence continues at coordinate 30,152,428 of CM022298.1, forward strand.
TCCGTCAGAAGAGGCTATACCATATCATGCTATTATGAATTGCCTGAGATGTTTATCCCTCTTGATGCACCCTTCTTGATTGCGCGGTAGTCGCTTTTTATTAGGGTGATCTCTCACAAAAATATCAAGTAGTTAGTGTTCTCCCAAGTTTAGCACCGTCACGACACCTATCTTTTCGGGGTGCGCCATGACTAACATGGGTACGAACGAATTGAGAAGTGTGAGGCGGGTGAGATCAGACCTTGCAGCAAGATCACTTGGTTGTCTTGACATTCATGGCAGGATCGTCCTGAGCTCGGAACACGCGCATCGAAAGATGAACAAGAGTCACATAGGTATGTGATTGGCAGGTTGGCCTACCGGTTGAGATTTTCGTCATCAGTGGCGACTAACATCAATGATGAATAATCAAAACACGGGTCTTGAATCACTCACAATCAATTATGAGAGATATTGATTTGAGTGGGAGCGCACTTTAGAATAAAATTGTTTATTCACTAGTGCATTTTCATTATAAACAAAGTCTAAGTGAAAACTTGTGTTTTCCGTTGTAGATCAAATGGCTCGCAACACCGCGTTCAACTTAGGCCCGATGTTAGAGAAAGAGAAGTTAACTGCGACTGGAAACAACTATGCGGACTGGGTCCGCAACCTGAGGATTGTCCTCAGGAGCGCTAAGAAACTGTATGTGCTTGAAAATGCTCTTCCAGCTAAACCGGCGGCAGAGGCCCCGGAAAATGAACAAAATGTCTGGGCCACTAAGGATAATGATCACAACTTAGTGCAGTGCCTCATGCTAGCTTGCATGTGTACAGACCTTCAAAAACGTTTTGAATTCCATAAACCCCGTGATATGATCCGGGAATTGGATGCTCTGTACAAGGAAACCGCAAGGTCTGAACGATTTGATATCATGAAGGCTTTGATGGATTGCAAGATGGCTGAGGGTAGTTCAGTTGGCGAACACGTGGTCAAAATGATTGGCTATGCTGAAAGGCTTAAAACCCTGGAATTTCCACTTCCACCTGGCCATACGATGGACATGTTGCTTTCTTCACTCCCCCCGTCTTACGACAGTTTTGTATTAAACTACAACATGAGTGGGATGGAGAAGGAACCGGAAGAGGTGCTCGCCATGCTGAAAACTGCAGAAGGAGGACTGCGGAAAAATCGCAAGCAAGTGTTGCTTGTGAGTAAAACCGCCAGTTTCAAAAAGAAGAAAGGCAAGCCAAAGAAGGGCAAGGGCGCCGGTAAGACCGGCTCCCAAAGCAACTCTAAAGGCGGAGCCAAGAATGAAACTGAGTGCTTCTACTGCAAGGGCACAGGACACTGGAAGAGAAACTGCAAGAAGTATCTGGAAGATAAGAAGTCCGGGAAAACCGGAAAAGGTATAATTGTTATACAAGTTAATGTCATTGACGTTTTGCTTTCTAGCGAAAATTCTAAGTCTTGGATATTTGATACTGGATCGGTTGCTCACATTTGCAACTCGATACAGGGGCTTCAGAAGGTGCGCAAGCTGGCAAAGAATGAAGTCGTGATGCACGTCGGGAACGGCGCTGGGATCGCCGCTCAAGCCGTCGGCATTATGCCTCTACGTCTCTCTTCAGGATTTATCTTAGAACTAAGTAACTGTTATTTTGTTCCACTGTTGTGTAGAAACATTATCTCTGGATCATGTTTAGTACACGATGGGTATTCGTACAAGTCTGAGAACAATGGTTGTTCACTTTATTGTAAGGATATGTTTTATGGATTTGCACCCATTGTTGGGGGCCTTTTCATACTAAATCTTGAATGTGGAAATGATGTCTTTAAAGTGAATGCTAAACGCCTTAAGAAGGCTGATAACACCACCACTTGCTTGTGGCACTGTCGACTTGGCCACATCGGAAAGAAACGCATGCAAAGACTCCATAAAGATGGAGTTTTACCGTCCCTTGATTTTGAATCATTTGACACATGTGAAGCTTGCTTGATGGGGAAAATGACCAAGATGCCGTTCACGGGTCATCCTGAACGGGCGGGTGAATTGTTGGGAATAATACATAGTGATGTATGTGGTCCAATGAACACAGCCGCACGGGGTGGGTATTTCTACTTCGTGACTTTTACTGATGATTTAAGTCGATATGGCTATATCTACTTAATGAAGCATAAGTCGGAAACTTTTGAAAAGTTCAAAGAATTTCAGAATGAGGTAGAAAATCATCGTGACAAAAAGATTAAGTTCCTACGGTCTGATCGTGGAGGCGAATATCTTAGTCATGAGTTTGGCCAACATCTAAGTGACCGTGGAATCGTTTCACAGCTTACGCCTCCCGGAACTCCACAGAGAAATGGAGTATCGGAACGACGTAACCGAACCTTGTTGGACATGGTAAGGTCGATGATGTCTCTTACGGATCTTCCGATATCTTTTTGGGGTCACGCACTGGAAACTGCTGCTCATATACTAAACAAGGCACCATCAAAGTCTGTTGAAACGACGCCATTTGAATTATGGTATGGGAAGAAACCCAATATGTCGCATCTCAAGATTTGGGGTTGTGAGGCATATGTAAAGCGTTTACAGCCAACCAAACTCGATCCCAAAGCAGACAAATACTACTTTGTAGGTTACCCCAAAGAAACCATTGGGTATTCTTTCTACCACCCGTCCGATAACAAAGTGTTTGTTGCAAGGAGTGGACAATTTCTCGAGAAAGAGTTTCTCACGAAAAAGGTGAGTGGGAGGACAGTACAACTTAATGAGATTAGTGAATCTTCGGTGACGGTTGATATGGCTAAGGAACCGGAAGGAATTCCGCTAATTATCCCTACAACCGAGCCGGAAGTTGTCGCATGTGATGCGGAGACTTCAGACAATGTTGTAACTGAACCGCGCAGATCAGGTAGGGCTATCCAGCCTCCTGAATGGTTTCATAACGAAATCTTCATTCTTGAAGACGATGAACCTGCGCACTACAAGGAAGCGATGGCGGGGCCCAGCTCAAAAGAATGGCACAAGGCCATGAGATCCAAAATGGAATCCATGTACGAAAACCAAGTTTGGAACTTGGAAGAACTTCCAGAAGGCGTAAAGCCGATTGGTTGTAAATGGATTTTCAAAAGGAAGACGGACGCGGATGGTAACATTACTATCCACAAAGCTAGACTTGTCGCGAAAGGGTTCACGCAAGTTCCAGGAGTGGACTACGACGAGACTTTCTCGCCCGTAGCTATGCTTAGGTCTGTTCGGATATTACTAGCAATTGCTGCTTATTTCGATTATGAAATATGGCAGATGGATGTCAAAACGGCTTTTCTAAATGGAAACCTCAAAGAGGATGTATACATGATACAGCCAGAAGGTTTTGTCATTCATGAGGATGCTGGAAAGGTATGCAAACTTCAGAAAGCCATTTATGGTCTGAAGCAAGCGTAAAGGAGCTGGAACATTCGTTTTGATGAAGTGGTCAAAGAGTTTGGCTTCATCAAAAATGACGAAGAATCTTGTGTTTACAAGAAGTTTAGTGGGAGCGCAAAAGCATTTCTAATCTTGTATGTGGATGACATATTGTTGATTGGAAATGACGTGAATTTTCTTAGTGAAATAAAAGTCTCATTGAAGAAAAGGTTTTCAATGAAAGACTTAGGCGAAGCGGCATATGTATTGGGCATCAGAATCTATAGAGATAGATCAAAACGCCTGATAGCGCTTAGCCAAAGCACGTACATTGACAAGGTGTTGAAAAGGTTCAACATGGAGAACTCCAAGAAAGGCCTACTCCCCATGTCACCTGGCACAGTGCTTTGCAAGAATCAGAGTCCTTGAACTCTCGATGAGCGAGTACAAATGAATGATGTTCCATATGCCTCAGCAGTTGGTTCTATTATGTATGCCATGCTATGTACAAGACCGGATGTTTCCTATGCGCTAAGTGTTAGCAGCCGGTACCAAAGTGATCCAGGATTGGAACACTGGGCCACAGTCAAGGGTATTCTTAAGTACCTCAGACGGACCAAGGATTTACTCCTTGTGTACGGAGGTGATGAAGAGCTCATTGTAAGTGGTTACACTGATGCAGGGTTCATGACTGACCCAGATGACTTCAAATCTCAATCAGGCTATGTTTTCATATTGAACGGTGGCGCAGTTGATTGGAAAAGTTCCAAACAAAAGACTCTGGCGGATTCTACGACGGAGGCGGAGTATGTTGCAGCTTAAGAAGCCTCCAAGGAGGCGGTATGGATCAAGCAATTTCCTGAAGACCTTGGTGTGGTTCCAAGTGCTCTGGACCCCGTGGAGATCTATTGTGATAATAGTGGCGCCGTGGCTCAGGCAAGGGAACCAAGTTCGCACCATAAGACAAGACATATTCAACGCAAATATAAACTCATTCGACATCATGTCGAAGAGGGTTTAGTGAAAGTACGCAAAGTTCACACGGATCTGAATGTGTCAGACCCGATGACGAAGCCTCTACCACGAGCAAAGCATGAGCAACACCGGATAGCCATTGGTGTTAGAGAAGCCATGTAACTGGATTATGACTCTAGTGCAAGTGGGAGTCTGTAGGAGAACTGCCCTAGAGGCAGTAATAACAGTTATTTTGTATCTCCTGGTTTATAATGAATGTTTATGATCCATGCTATAACTGCTGTGGCTCCCGAGCCCGTATATCCATAAAGGCTCTGAGGAAAACCCATGTGCACGTGTGGGTTAATAAACGGTAAAATGTATTCCTAGTCATGCCTCTATGGCTGGCTCAAGTATTGCATGATGATTATGTTTTCCTGATCATGGGCATGTCTATGCCGGCAATTTTGAGGGCACAAATTGTTGGTAGAACACTTGTGTTGAATCGACCCAAATTGATGTTATGCTATGAGATACATTTGTCACAAGTTAATGGTATTTTACACAGGGAAGTTAATGTTTGCATAATTCCTTAGACCATGAGAGTATCGAGTTCCTTCGTACTTGCTTCGTGAACTTTGGGGTTTGTTAAACGTCATCCGTAACTGGGTGGCTATTACGGCGGCTTACGGGTTCACGGAAAAGTATGGCAAGTAACGAGATAGCTCAAGATTGGGATTTGCTCCTCCGACGATGGAGAGATATACTCGGGCCCTCTTGGTGAAACGGTATCCATCATCGTCTAGCCAGACAACTTGTGATTTGATCACTGGGATACCGAAACACGGAAACGAGAAAAGAGAACAAAACCGGTAACGAGGTAACTTGCATAGTGGACAAATTGTTGATCCACGGGGGTGCAATAAATCTCACCTCGGGTGTTTTGTGACATATCGCGAAGCAACAGGAATAGCTCACGGCAACTGGAGGTTCACTCGAATATTCATTCGTGTGGGTATAGGGGTCAATATGGGTGTCCACGGCTCCGATGTTGATCATTGATCGGAAGGGGTTCCAGGTCATGTCTATGCTTCACCGAACCTATAGGGTCACACGCTTAAGGGTCATCTATCTGCTGAATACTAGACAGGGAGTCTGAGAGAAAATCACCGAAAAAGTTTCGGACACCGAAAAAGTTTCGGACAGCGGAAAAGTTCCGCAGAGAGAACAGCGGATGAGTTTCGGTGAAACTGAAAAGTTGTTTCAGGGAATACCATTAAGTCAAATTGTTTTTGGCACATGCCTGATAATTCTTGGAGGGTGCCAGAATCATTCTAGAAACTTCTGGGAATTTTCTGGAAGAAAAACCGGAAATGTTTCGGAGCTGCCGGAACCGCTTCAGATGCTTTTCGCAGATGAAAAACACTAATCTGGAATTGTTCCAGAACGCGTTGAAAATTATTTTAGTGGGTACTGGAATTGTTCTAAGCCCACATAAATATTTTCAGTTCGAACGGACGCTGAAAAATGTCGTCGTGAATAGTGAAAGTGCTTTTTGGATAATTTTTTGGAAGCCACCTTTTAGGGCTTTTGCTAAAGGCTTCTAGAAGGGCTTGGGGGGGCCATGAGAGCCCCTCATGGGGGGCCCCCTAGGGGTGGCCGGCCAAGGAAGGGGGAGCTCCTTGGAGCTCCACATGGCATCCCAAGTTTACCCTTATGCCCAGGAGGTGTGACCTAATGCATGGGTTTTTGGTAATTAGTGGAGGAGCCCTACCCCTTGGCTTTCCTATAAATAGAGGAGATGGGGGCTGCCATCTCTTCATCCCTTGCTCTCATACACATGCCAAGCATTATCTGGCTTCTTCTCTCCCTCCCACGAAAAGAGTTTCGTAGAGCCGAAAGGCTGTCTGGGTTCCGGCAGGAACTAGTTCTGGACGGCGAAGCCCTGCCAGATAGCTGACACCGTATGTGTGCAACCCCGTAGAGAGGTCGTAGCTTCGGTATTTTGCCCGAGGGGCTGTTCGAGTGTCCTCCCGAAGGGCTGTCCGAGTCTCCGTTCGAGTTTCGAGGGTCCTCCCGAAGGGCTGTCCGCGACATCGTCCGGGGGACTGTCCGACCGCCTCCCGAAGGGCTGTCCGACGAGGGAGTACATCCTCGCGGTTGGGAGGTTGTAAATCCTAGCTGCGGGGGTCTGCACCAACGATCTCCACCGACTCTTCTTCCGCTGCGCTTCGAGTCGGTACGGATCAGATCAAACCTTGTATGCAGTCTCCATAATGGTCCTGGGCGTGCTCGCTATACCGAAAATTTTCATTTTCTGTCGCGTTCCCTTACAGTGGCATCAAGAGCCGTGCTATGCGTAGATGCAGGTTACGATCTAGAATACATGGAGATGTATGGGTATTGCATAATATGATTAGGTAGTAGATGAGATCTATTGCTGAAAATTATTTATGCGGGTGACAGATGAAATCTGTTACCCGACGTTCTTGTTGCTTCCCTAGAATTTGCGTTTGCTCAATCTCGAGACGGCATGGTTGAATTTGACAAAGTTCTAGCAATCCGTGATCCTGATTGATCATGGAAGTGCTATCAGTTCTTCGGGTTCTGCCATAGTCAAAAGAAAGATGAAATTCGCAGATGAAAGGGCATTGCAGATATGATCTGCACGGGGGTCATGCGTATGACGAAGTTTAGTATGGGGCTCGAGATTTAATTATCTCGTGTTTCATACACCCCGAGATGTTAATCTAGCAACTTGAATAATCATACTTGATGATAAAATGTTGGTAGCTGCGGTTTAAGGCAAAACCTTAGAAGCCACGTAAAATAAATTTTTGCATAAACCGATTAGAGGCGTCTAACTTGGTTTTGCAGGATGGTTTGCATGTGATGTGGTATAGCAATGCTCATATTCAATTTGATTATGTATGAGATGACTATATGATGTAATTAACATGACCTGCGTGTCATGATTCGGCATGATGGCTGGAGCCATATGATTGCACTTTAATGACCTGCGTGTCAACCTTAAGTAATGCATTTATTTTATCTTGCTATGGAGATAGCAATATTATCTGGTGCATCGACAAGGTGGTGGCAATCTTCGCGAAGGTGAACACCGACGCGAATGCCGAAGACGAAGAAATGAAAGACTTCTCCGTCAGAAAAGGCTATACCATATCATGCTATTATGAATTGCCTGAGATGTTTATCCCTCTTGATGCACCCTTCTTGATTGCGCGGTAGTCGCTTTTTATTAGGGTGATCTCTCACAAAAATATCAAGTAGTTAGTGTTCTCCCAAGTTTAGCACCGTCACGACACCTATCTTTTCGGGGTGCGCCATGACTAACATGGGTACGAACGAATTGAGAAGTGTGAGGCGGGTGAGATCAGACCTTGCAGCAAGATCACTTGGTTGTCTTGACATTCATGGCAGGATCGTCCTGAGCTCGGAACACGCGCATCGAAAGATGAACAAGAGTCACATAGGTATGTGATTGGCAGGTTGGCCTGCCGGTTGAGATTTTCGTCATCAGTGGCGACTAACATCAATGATGAATAATCAAAACACGGGTCTTGAATCACTCACAATCAATTATGAGAGATATTGATTTGAGTGGGAGCGCACTTTAGAATAAAATTGTTTATTCACTAGTGCATTTTCATTATAAACAAAGTCTAAGTGAAAACTTGTGTTTTCCGTTGTAGATCAAATGGCTCGCAACACCGCGTTCAACTTAGGCCCGATGTTAGAGAAAGAGAAGTTAACTACGACTGGAAACAACTATGCGGACTGGGTCCGCAACCTGAGGATTGTCCTCAGGAGTGCTAAGAAACTGTATGTGCTTGAAAATGCTCTTCCAGCTAAACCGGCGGCAGAGGCCCCGGAAAATGAACAAAATGTCTGGGCCACTAAGGATGATGATCACAACTTAGTGCAGTGCCTCATGCTAGCTTGCATGTGTACAGACCTTCAAAAACGTTTTGAATTCCATAAACCCCGTGATATGATCCGGGAATTGGATGCTCTGTACAAGGAAACCGCAAGGTCTGAACGATTTGATATCATGAAGGCTTTGATGGATTGCAAGATGGCTGAGGGTAGTTCAGTTGGCGAACACGTGGTCAAAATGATTGGCTATGCTGAAAGGCTTAAAACCCTGGAATTTCCACTTCCACCTGGCCATACGATGGACATGTTGCTTTCTTCACTCCCCCCGTCTTACGACGGTTTTGTATTAAACTACAACATGAGTGGGATGGAGAAGGAACCGGAAGAGGTGCTCGCCATGCTGAAAACTGCAGAAGGAGGACTGCGGAAAAATCGCAAGCAAGTGTTGCTTGTGAGTAAAACCGCCAGTTTCAAAAAGAAGAAAGGCAAGCCAAAGAAGGGCAAGGGCGCCGGTAAGACCGGCTCCCAAAGCAACTCTAAAGGCGGAGCCAAGAATGAAACTGAGTGCTTCTACTGCAAGGGCACAGGACACTGGAAGAGAAACTGCAAGAAGTATCTGGAAGATAAGAAGTCCGGGAAAACCGGAAAAGGTATAATTGTTATACAAGTTAATGTCATTGACGTTTTGCTTGCTAGCGAAAATTCTAAGTCTTGGATATTTGATACCGGATCGGTTGCTCACATTTGCAACTCGATACAGGGGCTTCAGAAGGTGCGCAAGCTGGCAAAGAATGAAGTCGTGATGCACGTCGGGAACGGCGCTGGGATCGCCGCTCAAGCCGTCGGCATTATGCCTCTACGTCTCTCTTCAGGATTTATCTTAGAACTAAGTAACTGTTATTTTGTTCCACTGTTGTGTAGAAACATTATCTCTGGATCATGTTTAGTACACGATGGGTATTCGTACAAGTCTGAGAACAATGGTTGTTCACTTTATTGTAAGGATATGTTTTATGGATTTGCACCCATTGTTGGGGGCCTTTTCATACTAAATCTTGAATGTGGAAATGATGTCTTTAAAGTGAATGCTAAACGCCTTAAGAAGGCTGATAACACCACCACTTGCTTGTGGCACTGTCGACTTGGCCACATCGGAAAGAAACGCATGCAAAGACTCCATAAAGATGGAGTTTTACCGTCCCTTGATTTTGAATCATTTGACACATGTGAAGCTTGCTTGATGGGGAAAATGACCAAGATGCCGTTCACGGGTCATCCTGAACGGGCGGGTGAATTGTTGGGAATAATACATAGTGATGTATGTGGTCCAATGAACACAGCCGCACGGGGTGGGTATTTCTACTTCGTGACTTTTACTGATGATTTAAGTCGATATGGCTATATCTACTTAATGAAGCATAAGTCGGAAACTTTTGAAAAGTTCAAAGAATTTCAGAATGAGGTAGAAAATCATCGTGACAAAAAGATTAAGTTCCTACGGTCTGATCGTGGAGGCGAATATCTTAGTCATGAGTTTGGCCAACATCTAAGTGACCGTGGAATCGTTTCACAGCTTACGCCTCCCGGAACTCCACAGAGAAATGGAGTATCGGAACGACGTAACCGAACCTTGTTGGACATGGTAAGGTCGATGATGTCTCTTACGGATCTTCCGATATCTTTTTGGGGTCACGCACTGGAAACTGCTGCTCATATACTAAACAAGGCACCATCAAAGTCTGTTGAAACGATGCCATTTGAATTATGGTATGGGAAGAAACCCAATATGTCGCATCTCAAGATTTGGGGTTGTGAGGCATATGTAAAGCGTTTACAGCCAACCAAACTCGATCCCAAAGCAGACAAATACTACTTTGTAGGTTACCCCAAAGAAACCATTGGGTATTCTTTCTACCACCCGTCCGATAACAAAGTGTTTGTTGCAAGGAGTGGACAATTTCTCGAGAAAGAGTTTCTCACGAAAAAGGTGAGTGGGAGGACAGTACAACTTAATGAGATTAGTGAATCTTCGGTGACGGTTGATATGGCTAAGGAACCGGAAGGAATTCCGCTAATTATCCCTACAACCGAGCCGGAAGTTGTCGCATGTGATGCGGAGACTTCAGACAATGTTGTAACTGAACCGCGCAGATCAGGTAGGGCTATCCAGCCTCCTGAATGGTTTCATAACGAAATCTTCATTCTTGAAGACGATGAACCTGCGCACTACAAGGAAGCGATGGCGGGGCCCAGCTCAAAAGAATGGCACAAGGCCATGAGATCCAAAATGGAATCCATGTACGAAAACCAAGTTTGGAACTTGGAAGAACTTCCAGAAGGCATAAAGCCGATTGGTTGTAAATGGATTTTCAAAAGGAAGACGGACGCGGATGGTAACATTACTATCCACAAAGCTAGACTTGTCGCGAAAGGGTTCACGCAAGTTCCAGGAGTGGACTACGACGAGACTTTCTCGCCCGTAGCTATGCTTAGGTCTGTTCGGATATTACTAGCAATTGCTGCTTATTTCGATTATGAAATATGGCAGATGGATGTCAAAACGGCTTTCCTAAATGGAAACCTCAAAGAGGATGTATACATGATACAGCCAGAAGGTTTTGTCATTCATGAGGATGCTGGAAAGGTATGCAAACTTCAGAAAGCCATTTATGGTCTGAAGCAAGCGTAAAGGAGCTGGAACATTCGTTTTGATGAAGTGGTCAAAGAGTTTGGCTTCATCAAAAATGACGAAGAATCTTGTGTTTACAAGAAGTTTAGTGGGAGCGCAAAAGCATTTCTAATCTTGTATGTGGATGACATATTGTTGATTGGAAATGACGTGAATTTTCTTAGTGAAATAAAAGACTCATTGAAGAAAAGGTTTTCAATGAAAGACTTAGGCGAAGCGGCATATGTATTGGGCATCAGAATCTATAGAGATAGATCAAAACGCCTGATAGCGCTTAGCCAAAGCACGTACATTGACAAGGTGTTGAAAAGGTTCAACATGGAGAACTCCAAGAAAGGCCTACTCCCCATGTCACCTGGCACAGTGCTTTGCAAGAATCAGAGTCCTCGAACTCTCGATGAGCGAGTACAAATGAATGATGTTCCATATGCCTCGGCAGTTGGTTCTATTATGTATGCCATGCTATGTACAAGACCGGATGTTTCCTATGCGCTAAGTGTTAGCAGCCGGTACCAAAGTGATCCAGGATTGGAACACTGGGCCGCAGTCAAGGGTATTCTTAAGTACCTCAGATGGACCAAGGATTTACTCCTTGTGTACGGAGGTGATGAAGAGCTCATTGTAAGTGGTTACACTGATGCAGGCTTCATGACTGACCCAGATGACTTCAAATCTCAATCAGGCTATGTTTTCATATTGAACGGTGGCGCAGTTGATTGGAAAAGTTCCAAACAAAAGACTGTGGCGGATTCTACGACGGAGGCGGAGTATGTTGCAGCTTCAGAAGCCTCCAAGGAGGCGGTATGGATCAAGCAATTTCTTGAAGACCTTGGTGTGGTTCCAAGTGCTCTGGACCCGGTGGAGATCTATTGTGATAATAGTGGCGCCGTGGCTCAGGCAAGGGAACCAAGTTCGCACCATAAGACAAGACATATTCAACGCAAATATAAACTCATTCGACATCATGTCGAAGAGGGTTTAGTGAAAGTACGCAAAGTTCACACGGATCTGAATGTGTCAGACCCGATGACGAAGCCTCTACCACGAGCAAAGCATGAGCAACACCGGATAGCCATTGGTGTTAGGGAAGCCATGTAACTGGATTATGACTCTAGTGCAAGTGGGAGTCTGTAGGAGAACTGCCCTAGAGGCAGTAATAACAGTTATTTTGTATCTCCTGGTTTATAATGAATGTTTATGATCCATGCTATAACTGCTGTGGCTCCCGAGCCCGCATATCCATAAAGGCTCTGAGGAAAACCCATGTGCACGTGTGGGTTAATAAATGGTAAAATGTATTCCTAGTCATGCCTCTATGGCTGGCTCAAGTATTGCATGATGATTATGTTTTCCTGGTCATGGGCATGTCTATGCCGGCAATTTTGAGGGCACAAATTGTTGGTAGAACACTTGTGTTGAATCGACCCAAATTGATGTTATGCTATGAGATACATTTGTCACAAGTTAATGGTATTTTACACAGGGAAGTTAATGTTTGCATAATTCCTTAGACCATGAGAGTATCGAGTTCCTTCGTACTTGCTTCGTGAACTTTGGGGTTTGTTAAACGTCATCCGTAACTGGGTGGCTATTACGGCGGCTTACGGGTTCACGGAAAAGTATGGCAAGTAACGAGATAGCTCAAGATTGGGATTTGCTCCTCCGACGATGGAGAGATATACTCGGGCCCTCTTGGTGAAACGGTATCCATCATCGTCTGGCCAGACAACTTGTGATTTGATCACTGGGATACCGAAACACGGAAATGAGAAAAGAGAACAAAACCGGTAACGAGGTAACTTGCATAGTGGACAAATTGTTGATCCACGGGGGTGCAATAAATCTCACCTCGGGTGTTTTGTGACATATCGCGAAGCAACAGGAATAGCTCACGGCAACTGGAGGTTCACTCGAATATTCATTCGTGTGGGTATAGGGGTCAATATGGGTGTCCACGGCTCCGATGTTGATCATTGATCGGAAGGGGTTCCAGGTCATGTCTATGCTTCACCGAACCTATAGGGTCACACGCTTAAGGGTCATCTATCTGCTGAATACTAGACAGGGAGTCTGAGAGAAAATCACCGAAAAAGTTTCGGACACCGAAAAAGTTTCGGACAGCGGAAAAGTTCCGCAGAGAGAACACCGGATGAGTTTCGGTGAAACTGAAAAGTTGTTTCAGGGAATACCATTAAGTCAAATTGTTTTTGGCACATGCCTGATAATTCTTGGAGGGTGCCAGAATCATTCTGGAAACTTCTGGGAATTTTCTGGAAGAAAAACCGGAAATGTTTCGGAGCTGCCGGAACCGCTTCAGATGCTTTTCGCAGATGAAAATCACTAATCTGGAATTGTTCCAGAACGCGTTGAAAATTATTTTAGTGGGTAGTGGAATTGTTCTAAGCCCACATAAATATTTTCAGTTCGAACGGACGCTGAAAAATGTCGTCGTGAATAGTGAAAGTGCTTTTTGGATAATTTTTTGGAAGCCACCTTTTAGGGCTTTTGCTAAAGGCTTCTAGAAGGGCTTGGGGGGGCCATGAGAGCCCCTCATGGGGGGGCCCCTAGGGGTGGCCGGCCAAGGAAGGGGGAGCTCCTTGGAGCTCCACATGGCATCCCAAGTTTACCCTTATGCCCATGAGGTGTGACCTAATGCATGGGTTTTTGGTAATTAGTGGAGGAGCCCTACCCCTTGGCTTTCCTATAAATAGAGGAGACGGGGGCTGCCATCTCTTCATCCCTTGCTCTCATACACATGCCATGCATTATCTGGCTTCTTCTCTCCCTCCCACGAAAAGAGTTTCGTAGAGCCGAAAGGTTGTCTGGGTTCCGACAGGAACTAGTTCTGGACGGCGAAGCCCTGCCGGATAGCTGACACCGTATGTGTGCAACCCGTAGAGAGGTCGTAGCTTCGGTCTTTTGCCCGAGGGGCTGTTCGAGTGTCCTCCCGAAGGGCTGTCCGAGTCTCCGTTCGAGTTTCGAGGGTCCTCCCGAAGGGCTGTCCGCGACATCGTCCGGGGGACTGTCCGACCGCCTCCCGAAGGGCTGTCCGACGAGGGAGTACATCCTCGCGGTTGGGAGGTTGTAAATCCTAGCTGCGGGGGTCTGCACCAACGATCTCCACCGACTCTTCTTCCGCTGCGCTTCGAGTCGGTACGGATCAGATCAAACCTTGTATGCAGTCTCCATAGTGGTCCTGGGCGTGCTCGCTATACCGAAAATTTTCGTTTTCTGTCGTGTTCCCTTACAGATATGCCCTAGAGGCAATAATAAATGTTATTATTTATCTCCATGCTCATAATTAGGTTTATGTTCCATGCTATAACTGCTATGGTTCTCGAGTCTACAATAACCACGAGGCTCGGAGGAAGACTCATATGCACGTGTGGAATAATAAACGGTAAAATGTATTCCTAGTCTAGCCACTAAGACTAGCTCAAGTGTTGCATGATGGTCCTGTTTTCCTGATCATGGGCATGTCTATGCCAGCAACTTTGAGGGCACAATGTTAGAAGAACATTTGTGTTGAATCGACCCGAATTGATGTTATGCTATGAGATACATTCGTCACAAGTTAATGGTTAATAACACAGAGATGGTTAACGTTTGCATGATTCCTTAGACCATGAGAGTATCGGGTTTCTTCATGTTTGCTTCATGAACTTTGGGGTTTGTTAAACGTCATCCGTAAATGGGTGGCTATTACGGCGGCTTACGGGTTCATGGAAAAGTGTGTCAAGTAACTTGATAGCTCGAGATTGGGATTTGCTCCTCCGACGATGGAGAGATATCTCTGGGCCCTCTCGGTGTTATGGTATCCATCATCGTCTGGCCAGACACTTTGTGATTTGATCACGGGGATGCCGTAACACGGTAACGAGAAAAGAGAACAATACCGGTAACGAGGTAACTAGCATAGTGGACAATTTGTTGATCCACGGGAATGCCAACATGTCTCACCTCGGGTATTTGTAACATATCGCGAAGCAACAGGAATAGCACACGGCAACTGGAGGTTCACTCGAATATTTATTCGTGTGGGTATAGGGGTCAATATGGGTGTCCACGGCTCCGATGTTGATCATTGATCGGAAAGAGTTCCGGTCATGTCTATACTTCACCGAACCTATAGGGTCACACGCTTAAGGGTCATCTATCTGTTGAACGCTAGACAGGGAGTCTGAGAGAAAGTCACCGAAAATGTTTCGGAGACAACGGAAGAGTTCCGAGAGAGAGAACACCGAAAGAGTTTCGGTAAAACCGAAAAGTTGTTTCGGAATATATTATTTGGTCAAAAAGGGTTTCGGCACCGCCTGGAAATTTTCAGAGGATGCCAGAATTGGTCTGGGAACTTCTGGGAATTTTCAGAGAGAAAAACCGGAAATGTTCCGAAACTGCCGTAACCGCTGTTGATGCTTTCCGCTGATAAAAACTACCGCACCGAAAATGTTTCGAATCGTGCCCAGAATAATTTTAGAGGGTGCTAGAAATGTTCTGGGACCTTCTGGAATTTTTCAGAAAAAGTTTCGCGGAAAACATCTTTTCTCAGCGCGAGGGGACAAGATCCCACGAATCGGGGGTTGCATGTTTGGTGGCTTTTTGTCTAGGGAGCATGCATGTTTCATGGAGACATGTTGGTGGCTTGTTGGGGGGGGCCCCCCATGGGGGGGGACAAGATGTGGGCCAGCCCAAGGGCTGCCATGGTGGTGTCCCCTTGGTGCCCCCCTTGTGTTACCATTATGCCCTTTCATGTGTGACATGAAGCTTGGGTATTTTAGTATTTCAACATCCCACCCCACCCCTTGCCTTGGCCTATAAAAGGAGGAGTTGGGGCTGCCATCTCCTTCATCCCCTTGCTCTCATACTCATGCCATGCAATTATCTGGCTTCTCTCTCCCTCCCACGAAAAGAGTTTCGTAGAGCCGAAAGGCTGTCTGGGTTCCGGTGGGAACTAGTTCTGGACGGCGAAACCCTGCCGGATAGATGACACCGTATGTGTGCAACTCTGTAGAGAGGTCGTAGTTTCGTCCTTTTGCCCGAGGGGCTGTTCGAGTGTCCTCCTGAAGGGCTGTCTGAGTAACCGTCCGAGTTTCGAGGGTCCTCCCGAAGGGCTGTCCGTGACACCGTCCGGGGGACTGTCCGACCGCCTTCCGGAGGGCTGTCCGAGGGGCAGATGAGGGAGTACATCCTCGCGGTTGGGAGGTTGTAAATCCTAGCTGCGGGGATCTGCACCGCCGATCGTCATCGACTCTACTTCCACTGCGCTACGAGTCGGTAACGAATATGATCAAACCTTGTATGCAGTCTCCATAGTGGTCCTGGGCTGGTGCGTAGGTCAGAAAATTTTTGTTTTCTGCTGCGTTACCCTACAGGATCACAATACCAAGACTCTGTAAACAACCTAACGCAGCGCACCGGCGTGCGTACCGAGCCCCATGGCACAACAGAGGATCAACCATAATCAACGAGTGCCAAACCTTAACACGAACCTTGACTTGGAGATCCGCCACGGGTGGTCGAAACGATTAGCAAGTTGGGGAGGCATCATTGTGTCGTCATTGAGCAAAGGTGAATCAAGACAACACCGAGAGCCCGAAGCTCGCCGCAGCACAACGGCAACCATGGGAGGGTCTTGAGCATGCACAGCAACAGGACGGACACCACGCGAGGGACAGCCGAAGAGAAACACATGAAGAAGAAAACACACCACCGTCGGCCCCAAGCCGGCCGCACCACCACCACCACCAAACGCACCACCCTCAACCACGCGCAGCAATAGGAGCCGTCGTTTGGGCCTCCAAGATGACGCCTCCAAGGAGGTAGTGTTGCCGAATACAACAACATCATCCGATCCGGCGAGCCCGATCTTAGGTTTTCACCCGGTGACCACAAAGCAAAGTACCGTATATGCTGGAGCTCCACCGCGGCACCTCCTGCGAGGAAGACGACGTCCATAGACGCCACTGCCGCCGACATCGACATAGTCGATGCAAGGTTTTCACCCGGAGTTTGAGCATATCCCTACAGCAAGACGGCCTGAACCACGGCATCATCTCACTTCAGAATGATTTAAAATACGGACTTGCCCTTGTGACCTTGTCAACATCCATATAAATTAGGTTCTCTTGAAACATTAAGCTCGAGGCTAATGTGAAATCCTCTTCTTGTTCAGAGACTTCCTATGTATATTCTTCCTCCTGCCATGGCCTATCCCAGCATCATCCACGGTCAGGCGAGCAAATGCGCTATATCCATTGGCTGCAGGAAGGAGGGAGATGAGAATCAGTGGAAGGAGACAGAGGATAGATAAATGGGAAAAAGGGGATCCAGGCTGGCGTGTCTGTGGGGTCTAGCTCGACACCTTCACGCGGTGGAGGGAGCGGCAGTAGAGGAAGGAGGAGCGGGGAAGCATCCGACGAGGTGCGTCGCGGCGTTGGCGTGTATGGAGGCGGCTTTGCAGTGAGCAAAGGAGTGGCGCCAGCGAGGGCTCACTGGAGCGCGGCGGACGACACGGGGGCAGGGGCACAGTGGTGGTTGCTCCCTGGGGGCGCAGTGGTGGTTGCTACCTGGGCGGCGGCGGCGCGGCGTCCACGTCTCCGGCGGCGGAGGCACCTCCGTCTCCACTCGGTCGCTACTGGTCACCATTTGGCCGAAGCAATTGGGAAGGGGTGGAGGACGGGGGCAACCCGTGCACCCCGGCGTCCTCTTTGTGGTAGATGCCTCGATCCGCAGGGGCTCGCAGTGTGGGGCCAAGCCGGGTTGGTGGGGAAGAGGAGGGGGTGCGTGGTGGATGCCGGCGGCTTGGGAAGAGGAGGACGAAGGGGATCAGGGCGTGGTGCCCGGCCGAATTGGACTACACCGGCGGCACCTCCTTCTCCACTTCATTTTTTTCATGTAGACGTGGGGAAGATGGCTATTTTCCTCGGCTGTGGAGTAGTCCGTCAATGTAAATTACTAAATGCACCCAGAGGATGAATTTGGTTAAGCTTAGCTGTTAGATTGAGTTTAGTGGACCTAATCATGCGGTAGTTATGGGTCCGTGTACGTTTTATGGGGTGCGTTTAAAGAAGATAATGTTTGCTCTTTTATAAGTAGTGGAGATGTTTCTTGCATGACAATAAATATGCTCATCTAACATACTAATCTATAATACTATGCATTACGACAGTAGTATCATATACTAGTATCATATGCATGATACTACCCATCACGGGCAGCCTAACCACCACTACATTCGCAATCCTCAGCCAACAACGGACCAGCAAATCTGCATGCACAGTAACTACCCCAGGAAAGGAGGGATTTGAGTTGCTAATTAATAGGTGACGACTAATAAACCAGGAATATTTCCTACTTGTGAGCCGACTTATAATCCCGTCTGGAGGGAGTATGCGATTTATATAATCCATGTCTATCTAAAACTTATCAGAACTGAAGAGCGGAACCAGAAAATACAGTAGAGTCAGCGGTCTAGCTAGAGCTGAAACAACAAGGAAATCGTAAGCTTTGTTTTTCTCAAGGAAACTGTTTGCTATGTCGATTTGAATAATAAACACTTAAATAGTGATTGTGATGCGCTCTGTTACACTATGTCAGTTATAATATCCTACACAAGCTAAATTTTGTACTAGCAGATTCAAGACCTGACAATATTGGAGGTAGCTTTTGTGTGAAATTCGCGGGAAAAAAAGAAAAGAAAACGCGTCTAATGTGGGCTGTTACTAAATTCAGTCCAAAGCCTGTTTCAGCACTGAAAAGAGAGCCCGTTTGAGCCCACCAAATTATGGGCCTGGGTGCTATACGAACAACTCCGTCTAAAGGCAACCAGCGTCCGGCGACGACACAGGCGACGGACGGCGTTGCCTACCGTAGGGAACACGCCAAAACATATCGACAGGTAATCACCACTGACAAGGGTTTCTGTGGAGTTTGTTTTCTTCAATAATAAATAAATCATTGTCTGCTGTCTTCAGTCCAACAGCACTTGTTGTCACTCAATCTGTATTTTGTTATGAAGAATATAGAAACCCAAAATGCCCATTGACATGTCTAGCTAGGAGCAATGGTTAAGTGATCAAACTGTACTATACATTTGTGCAGGTTTTTACTGTAATCATTTGTGATCAAAATAAACTATGAAATCCAAAATAAATAGACGCAGTTTCGAAGGTCTGGGCTGTGAGCAAATGTATCTCTATATTAGTTGAGCTCACTATTCTACTCAAAGAGTAAACACTTACACTGCCTTCTTCCTTCCCTTCTGCCCACCACCCTCCCGCCCAGCTGGGCAGATACCATTTAAGCTATAGCCTTTCCAATGATCATGGGAATGATGCGCAATGGCTATTTGCCTTGTTTTCTCTTTGAATATTTGATCATGTGAATATTGTTCTCTCTTTGTGTGCTGTTTTCTCCTTTGCTGATTTTTGAAGCGGAAATACAGACTAAACACGTGTTACCGAGAAACTGAATTTTTGAACAAGCATACCTGAGTTTCAGCCGATCTCAGCCATAGGGAACAGAGTGGGACCGGTACTGTTTCACCAAGACCTTTGGCCCGACAGTGTTGATGAAGTCATTATGTAAAGGCAGAAAACAAAGAGTGGTACACATGTTAATAGAACAGTTAGATGAGTTGCACAATGGAGAAGGGTGCGGATGTAAGCAGATGACGATAGTGAGGCGCGTCACGCGTGCACAGGACCACCGCTGGCATGTCACCGGGTTATTATTATTTTTGAATCAGCACATGAGAACGGGTCCCATGTGTGACAGGCATGGAAACGAAATAATGGCTGATGTTAAGGTTAAACAGAGCTGTGTGGCTGGATAACACACAGATCTCTAAGCTTCTCTTACTTCTGGAAAATGTAGCCATTATTCAATGACTCGATAAAATCACGAAAATAATTGACTGTGACGGTTAGAATGAGCAGTAATGCCTGCGAGGACCAATCATTCTGAAATGTATGCAAACTAATTAATAGGCTCGCAATTAGAAAGTGATGGCCAAAGCATCATCGTCAAGGCCGCGTTAAAGCCGATGCCAACAGCATATAATTCAGCTGTTTATTCTCGTGACATAATCATAGGTAAACAAATAGCATCATTTCATTTAACTAACATGAGCATGATATATCCTTCCCATTGAGAAGCAAGCCCCCATCTCGTCAGCTCAAACAACCCCCCCCCCCCCCCCCCCCCCCCCCCCCCCCCCGCGGGGCCGCCGCCACCGCAACAGGACTTCTCCAGGTTGGTCCAAGTGCATGAGAAGTTGCTTCTGTTTTATTTGCATTGCTTTTCTTCGTTGGTTCTTTCAAAAAAAAAAAACAGTTGGTCCTATTTCATGAAGTTAGCTAGTCAGTAGTATATCCAGTTTGACATGCCTTTTTGTTGTAGGAGATACAGAATAGCATGGAGAACAAAGGACCACAGCATGAAAGTGTGACGCCAAGGCAGTTTCCACTCCAGTTGTTAGAAATAATTTTTGTAAGGAATACATAATTGGTCATGGTGGGTATGGCATAGTTTATAAGGTATGACTATTATTACTTGCATCTCTTACTTTCGAATGATACTACATGCTACTACGCTAGCTACATCGGACCCATGTACCCTGTTAACAGAGATTTTTAACATGGAGTAGTCGATGACGGGGAAGAGATTGCTGTTAAGAAGCTTAAGTACTACCAGCTAGGACTTGGCGACCAGCAATTTAAGAATGAGGTTATGAACCTTATGGGGGTGCAGCATCAAAATATCGTACGGTTAGTTGGCTATTGCTATGAAACACGAAATAGAGTTGCCAAGTTCGATGGAAAACTTGTTTTTGCTTGCATGGATGAAAAAGCTCTCTGCTTAGAATACTTGCCAGGTGGAAGCCTTGACAATAATCTTTCTGGTATGATGGTGCTATACTTACATTATTTATCTCTCCCAGAAGTTGAATTTTGGACATTGTTATGGTCTCCAAAACATAAATTTGATCACTAATTTCTATTACATCATACTTTTTCATGTAGCAAAATTATATAATTGCAAAAAAAAAAAGCAAAGAGGAATCCACATATAGTTAATTCAAATATTTTAGCTATGTCCAAGATGTCTACTTCTAGGGACCCAATTGGAACATTTCACATGTAAAGAAAAATGATCACAAAATTTGGTCTTGGTAATACACTGTTTGTTTACTTCTACAGATGAATCCAGCGGACTTGATTGGTGCACACGGTACAGAATAATTAAGGGAGTCTGTGAAGGTTTAAAGTACCTTCATACGGGATCCAAATGTCCTCTTTACCATCTGGACTTGAAACCTGCTAACATATTGCTAGATAAGGATATGATACCAAAAATTGTAGATTTTGGTCTGTCAAGCCTCCTTGGTTCAACACAAACCTGCGATACGCAGACATTTATAGGAACACGGTATGTTGATACCTCATAAAAAGTAACCAACTTCTTTGAACAATATTCTATAGAAGTAACTGTCTTTCATACTACCATGCAGTGGATACATGCCACCAGACTACATCGATAAACAACAAATCACAGCAAAGTTTGACGTATTCAGCTTGGGTGTTATAATGATACATATAACGGCAGGGCCAAGTGGCTACTCCCAATGTGCAGACATGTCTTCCCAAGAGTTTACTTACCTCGTAAGAGAGAAAATTCCTAGTTATACCATTAGCATCCATCATTCTTACATATCAAGTGTGGTGGCTTGTCTCTTTGACATGACTGCATAGCACCTTTCCGCGTTGTGTTCAAGTTTGCAGGTACATGGGAACTGGGTCAAAAGGATGCAGGCAACACCAATGTTTCGGCGTATATAGCTGGAAATTAAAACATGCATCGAGATAGCGTTAAGATGTGTGGAGTCCGACCGAGGGAAAAGACCTACTATAGTCGAGATTGTTGATGAACTGAACATGGTAGATACTGCCAAGAGTTCACCTAGAGGCCAGGTATAATTTTAGTATGCTATTTTAGATTCACAATTGAGGAAAAGGTCCTTGCAAACAAGAATTTTATATACGATCCGTAAAATGTTGTGTTTATGGTTCGCAGCTTTGGAAGCAAGCAGACCAACATACAATACACAAGCTCATGTAAGTATGCATCTGTTAGCTAATTCTAGTTTTGCATGGCACGTCGAAAAAATAGTTCTGATGCATTTATCATTGACGTCACCCAGAATCAGAATCGGATATATTTTACCGTCTAGCTTTGCCATGCAACTATAATACGAAAGCGTGAACATTTAAAAAAAAACATGAAGAGTAATAAAGCGACCAGAGTGCACCATGTATATCACCCTATCACTTCATCCGGAGTGTCTGCAAGCTAGTGCACTTGTGTTGTCTCATTGGGCATATTACATCTGGAGCTGCACAACACCTGTAATATATAGACGATCAAGTTAAACTGGAAGTTGCTAGGTAGAATTCAGATTGCTTAGCTCAAGCTAGTGTTTGCTTAATTCGGTTATGGGCGAGAAAACTAGCTACTAATGAATAATGAAACAATAAACTAACACATACAGGGACGAGTCCTACTTTGACGCCGATCCAACCCGGGAGCGTGCAGCTGGAGATCAAGAACAACAAACTGACTCCACTGAGGCAGTGTAACAAAAAGGTGTTACTGGAGCTCACCAATGGTGACTACACCAGTGATCAGCTAGGTCTGGACCTGGTGGCCGTCGTGGACGTCAGCAGCAGCAGCATGCACGGTGAGAAGATAGACCAGCTAAAGATCGCCTTGGGGTTTGTCGTTGGGAAGCTAAGCCCCATGGACCGCCTCTCCATCGTCACATTCTCCAACTTCACCAGGAAGCTCTGCCCGTTGTGGCAGATCACCGCAGCCTCGAAACAGAAGTTGCAGAAGCTCATCAACAAGCTTGTGCCCGGCCTTCACCGTGGAACCAACTTGAAGGATGGCCTCCTGACCGGGCTCAAGGTCTTCCCCAACTGCAGCAAGGTGAGCGGTGGCAGTCGCATCGTCGGCATCATTCTCATGTCCGATGGCCAGCAGACAACAGGCGTCGTTTTTGAGGTCACTGTCGGCAACATGCCCGTTTATACGTTTGGTTTCGGTGCGGACAGTGACCCTAGAGTACTCAATGCGGTCTCGGTCAACAGCATGGGAGGGACCTTTTCCCACATCCAGGACCAGGACATTGGTGGTGGCGGCCTGACCATGGCTTTTGCTCAGTGCCTCGCCGGCCTGCTTACTGTCGTGGTTCAGGACCTCAAGCTGACAATGGCAACCAACGGACACGATTCGACGATAGAGAAGGTGACTGCTCGGAGCTACCCACAGACCACCTTCTATTCCGCTGGCTGCTCGGTAACTGTCAACCTCGGCAACCTTTACAGCAGGGAAGTGCGCAACGTCATTGTCAAGCTCCACCTCCCCGCAATCGCCACCAAGTGTAGCGCCGAGATTCTCAAGGTCACACTGTCATACAGCAGGTATTATATCAATCAGAAGAGATAATTAGTATCGACTATCAACACGAACTAATCATCCATCTCAATTTCAGTCACGCTGGTTTAATTAATGTAATTGTGATGATCACGCAGCTCTTCTAAGAGGACGACGCCGCAGTCTGATGTGCCTCTTTCTGAGACACTGACTCTGTGGCGCACTGCCGATGCGGAGATCTTAGAGGAGGAGGAGGATGACAAGTTGGCGGCAGTGGAGTTACAGACCGAGGAGGCCTGTCTGCACATGGCGGAGATGATCAAGAAGGCGAGAACCATGGCGGACAACAACATACTGCTCGATGCCCAACACAAGCTAGTCGAGAACATGCTGGTGGAGCAGTCGGACCCGCTGCTCACGACTGAGCTGCAGGAGCTCTTTGACCTCTTAGAAACCCAAGAAACGTACGAAAAGCAGGGCCGTCCCTACACATCGTCGTCCGAGTCTTCGCATGCCCGGCAACATTTCGCGGCAAGGGGCAGTGAGTAGGGTGGACACGGTCCGGGCCGGTCCGGTCCCGGTCCGAGCCGTCGTTTGGACCGGCCGCCGGCGGTCCGGGCCGGACCGAGCAGGCCAGCGGTCCTCTTTTCAAGGACCGGACCGGCGAGGCAAAAGCCCGGGCTGGACCGGCGGACCGGCCAACCACTCACCAGCGACGAGAGGGTGACCATGGTGTCGGGGAGTGAAGGCTCTAGGCCCTAATCAGAATGGGGAACAGAGGGGGAAGGTGCAGTGACTCACGTAGAACACGATGGTGTGGTCGGGGAGGCCGGGGAAGCAACGACGGCGACATAATCGATGATGAATGACGTCGGCAGGAATTCAGTAAGGAGGAAGATGGCGATGGCTTCGGAATGAATCAGGCCGATTCATTCCGTGGGGACGTAGATCTCATGGTCGCGGAGCTCCTGGACATGGTGGTTGGTCGTGGGGAGGCCGGTCGCCGCGTCCGCGAGAGGTTGTGCACTGGACGGCGGCGGCCGTGGCACAGGTGCGTGCGTGTGTGCGTTTTTTTGAGCGAAACGTGTCCTGCAGAATCGAGGCACTGGGAGGGATGGAGAGGAGAGCTCAGGTGAGTGGCTGGTGGAGTGGTGGTGCAGCGGGTGGCGCTCGCCGCTGGATGGGAGAGGAAGACGGCGGCGTTGCCGCTGTGATTTTCGGTTCGCTCGGTCGGCTCGGTTAAAGACCGGACCGAAGCTGGCCAGGACCTAGCGGGCCACGAGCCGGTCCGAAAGACCGCTCGTGTCGTCCACTTCACGCAGCGAAAATCTGCATTGCGTAGAGCATGAGAAAGCAGCGAGTATTCCCTGCAGTGAAACAACAAAATAATGAAGTGCGCGGGGAAAAACAACAATGAACCAGACAACACTTGTCCTTTTAGCATCATCAAATGGAATACAAGTTTGTATAGGCCATTGAACAACAAAATTTCTGGCGTAGGCACAACAAATCCATGAGAGCATTATACCAATCCTACTATTTCTTCTACGTGAATCGAAATAGGTCTCATATGTCATCACGAATTGATATTAAACGGGGAGGGTGAATGGCGCAGAGATGTTCAACTAATGTTGAACTCACGGGGAGCAGAGGTTGGGATTCTTCTGGCTTAGGAGGGTGAGCAGAACGCATACCGTTGAGGGTCGCGGGCGAGGGC
The DNA here is from genome assembly GCA_011799875.1 of Thinopyrum elongatum. Classification (NCBI taxonomy): domain Eukaryota; kingdom Viridiplantae; phylum Streptophyta; class Magnoliopsida; order Poales; family Poaceae; genus Thinopyrum; species Thinopyrum elongatum. Next base: position 30,177,505 of record CM022298.1, read on the forward strand.
GGGCCCCAAGCCGGGGTCGGCGCCGTGCGGACGGAGGCCGTGCTGCCCGACCGTCGGTCGTAGCTCGGGTCGGGACAGCCGGCGTCCGAGCTCGTCCGAGGGGCAGTCGCCGGCGTCTTGCTGGCGCCAGGTCCAAGGAATACCGCTGGAGATCAGGGGAGAGGGCGAACCCGGGGACCGCCGCCGCTGCCGTAGCTGCGGCGACTAGCTGAGTTTTTTTTCCCGCTGAGCTGACCACAGTGGGCCTATGTGGCCCGAGAAGGAGTGAAGAAGTACCTGCTTGCTTGCTGCCCGCGGCACCTCAAACTGGGTTAGCCCATCAATAGCCTGCATGGACCTCACTGGGCCGAACAAACTAATGCTGAGTTCCCCTCAAAAAGAAAAAAAAAAGGCTGAAAAAAAAGTGGTTTCAAATTGAGGAAAGTATAGTTTCCCCCCTGAAATCCTCACTGATGGATCCATATCGCCTCAATTCTAAAACAATATAATATTAACCCTGAAGTTATACAAAACCGGGCTAATGTCACCCTGGGCGGGTTTGGGGTGAATTGAAGGTGGTTTCGACGCGGAGCTGCTCTGCGCCGCGCCGGCGCTCCACATGGCGAGCATGCAGAACAACATGCTGTGCGGCGGCCTCCCCGCGGGCTTCTCGGCCTGCTCGGGCCTCATCCACCTCTATGTCGATCGAAACCGGCTCTCCGACAGCCAACCGAGCTCCCTCAGCAACCTCAGGAAGCTCCACGTGTTCGACGTCTCCAGGAACGACTTCTCCGGCTAGATCCCTGCCGGCCTCAGCGACGTCTGCGGACTCATAAGTTTCGACGCGAACGACAACCACCTTGACACGACGACAACTTCACTGGACGAGTGCGCCGCCACCCGCTGCATGTGTTGGGCGCCGCTGCCGTCCTCTTCGGCGTGCTCCTCGACGACATTCCGTGTGCACATCCTTCTCTACAAGTTTTTCCAGCAGTGGCGCACGGTGTGCCGATAATTCACATCATCTCCTACAGCGCAGACACCGCGATGTTCTTCGTCAACTGCTTCAAGACGGACCGGGTGGCAAACGCCTTCCCGTTTGAGACCATCAGCTTTCGCCGCGGCGATGAGAATGCCAAGTATGCGGCGCAACTCGCCTACCATGATGACGGAACTGCCCTGGTCCCCGAGGGTGACCGCCTGTTTCTCAGCCTTGAGCGCTCCTCTGGGTTTGTGGTCGTGTAGACATGCTCTCCACTGAGGTGGATCGGAGAAGCAGCGCGACGGCGGCCACCTCATGCATGCCGGACCTGCGGGATTTCACGGCGCGGAGCGACGACGATGATGGGCAGGTCGCGGTGCTGCTCGAGAGGATGGAGCGGCTCCGCGGCTAGGGTCAGGCGGTGCCAAATTAGTTGATTTCTGCTACAATTTGAGAGGGAAAACGGGGATTGCCGGCATGGGAGATCAATGGCGCTGTGCTGTTAGAAATATGCCCTAGAGGCAATAATATTTGTATTATTATATTTCCAGATTCATAATTATAGAGTTTATATTCTATGCTATAACTGCTATGATCCTGAAATATGCGATTAAGTGGAAAACTCATATGCACGTGTGGAATGATAAACGGTAAAATAAAACGTTCACAGTCTTGCCTCTAGGACTAGCTCAAGTGTTGTCGGTGAACATGTTTTCTAGATCTTAGGATATCGTTAAGTGTAACGATAGTATTAAAACAACATTGAGATTATGACGTTGGAAGAACGGTCATATTGAATCGACCCAAACTTGTCGGTTATGAATTGACTTAATATCGTCTGTAATCAATTGTAATAACACAGAGTGTTAACGTGTGACTTTGCTCCTTAGACCATGAGAGTATCATGTTCACTTCTTACCGTACAATGGGCTTTGGGGTTGCTCAAACGTCACCTATAACACGGTGATCATAACGACAACTTACAGGCTCATCGGAAAGTTTGACAAGTGGCCGGATAGCTCAAGAGTGGGATTTGCTCCCCGACGATGGAGAGATATTCTTAGGGCCCTCTCGGTGTGACGTCATCCATCATTGTCTTGCCAGACACAAGTGACTTCGTCACGGGGATGTCGGAACACGATAACGAGAAAGATGAACAAAACCGGTGTCGAGGATAACGGTATAGTGAGCATGTGATGACTCAGGAGGATACCAGTGCATCCCGGGTTTTGTGAAGTATCGCGAAGCAAAGGGAACATCACATAGTAACCGAAGGTTCACTTGAATATCATTCGTGTGCTCACAGGGACCGATACGGACGTCCACGGTCCCGCTATCGGTCATTGAACGAAGGGGTTTCATTCATGTCTGTGAGTTACCGAACCTACGGGGTCACAAGCTTAAGGCAATCATGATCTGCTGAGTGTTCCGAGAGGACGGGAGTGATGAGAATATATTTGTGGAATTGTTTCATTAATATTCAGAATAGTTCCGAGAGGATCCGGAAGCGTTTCGGGTTCACCTGAAGGGTTTCGGAGAGTATCGGGTAATACCGGTATTACCGATAAATAATATATAGGTGAAAAATGATTTCGGGGATGTTAAATTATATATAAAATGGTCTGAAAGTATTTAGAACAATTTTATATTTAATTTAATATCAACGGGCCTAAAAAGGCCAAATGGTGGAAGGCAACTTGGGATACAAAGGCCCAAGTGGGGGGAGGCGCCCCTTCCCTAAGGAAGGAGGCCGAATTGGAGAGGGAGCAGGATTCCTCTTCCCCTCCCCTGGCCGGCGCCCCAAGGGGGACTCCTTCCCCCTTGGTGGCAGCCCTCCCTATCCCCTCTAACCTATATATACTTGAGGTTTTGTGCTCTTTTGAATACACAAGTTTTGGAGCCTCCTCTAGTTCATCTAGCCCTAGTTCTAGTTGGTCCTAGTTGACTAATTAGAGCTTGGTCTAGTTCTTTTAATCCTCATAATTAGAAGCCCAGTGTGGTTCTACTCTCCTCCCTCTAATTGTCCGGCGACGATTAGCACTAGACGGCGAAGCGCTGCCGGATCGTGAAGGCTGCACGCTTGCAACCAAGTAGAGAGGCCGTGCTTTCGGTCTTCGGTTCGAGGGGATGTTCGTGCGCGGTTCGTGGGATCGTTCATCGACGGTTCGAGGGACTCCAAGTATGGTCTACACCGACACGATCTTCTTCCGCTGCAACTCGATGACGGTAATGATCGTGATCACAACCCGTTATGCATCTTCATATTGATCCTTGTTGTGCGTAGGTGCGATTTTTTTTATTTTCTACTACGTTTCCCAATAGTTGCATCATGAGCAGGCTTATGAGTAGGTGTAGGATGCGATCTAGATCACATGTGATTGTGAGGGTTGATGTTCTTGCTATGCTTCCCTCGAGTGTTGCTTCGGTTCAATTCATTGACGGCATCGTATCGCTTTTCACAAGGTTCTGGCAATCGCTCGGCTCTGGCTGTCGACGATCTGCTAACAGTTCCTTAGGCTTCACCATAGTCAAGAATAGTGAACCATCGCGTACACAAGAGGGTGCCGAAGATGGATGATCTTCTAGGGGGTCACGCGTATTTGACGAAGTTTAGTGTGGGGGACGAGACTTTTGGTTACGTCTCTTCTTTCACACACCCCGAAACTTAATCTAGCATCAAGAATCATCACCTATGTTGTAGATGTAGGTAGCTAGTATTATTTGTTAAAACTGGTTAACCACGTAACTAAATTTTTGCTAAAACCGATTAAAGGACTTCTAATTTGGTTTTGCAGAGTATGCATATGATGTGGTATAGCCTTCATCATGATAATGAGTTTATGTATGAGATGGTTATATGTAGTAATGTTAAGTGGCCTGCGCATCACAGCATGATGGCTAGAGCCACGAGATTCCCATCTTAATGTAAATATTGTAGAGATAGGTTACAGGTGACGGTGGCAAGCATACACGGAGGACCCCGATGAGGAGAAGGTGTACCAGGCGCGGGACGAGGAGCTATAGTTTCGCGCCACGGTGGAATTTCTGAATTTGGTGCCACGCCAATGTTTTCTGTAACGGTCACCATGGTAACGTTTTCTGAAATTGCCACCACGGCAACGTTTTTGATATGATTGCCACGGCAACGAAATATTGGCCGCCACGACGCTTCAACAGAAGATTGAAGATGATCATGGAGAATTCCCGGCGCCAAGGGCTATACCATATAATGCTTTTATGAATTGCCTGAGATGTTTATCCCTTTGTTGTTTGCACCCTTTGATTGCGCAGTAGTCAATTATTAGGGTGATCTCTCACAATAAATATCAAGTTAAAAGGTGCTCTTCCCAGTGTTGCAACCGCCTATAACATGTGGCCTTTCAGAGTACTACATGCTACCATGAGTACAAATGAGAAGTGAAGTGTAAGGCGGGTGAGGTCGGACTTCACAGCAGAAACACTCAGTTGTCTTGAAGTTCTAGCAGAAAAGTTCTGAGCTCGGAGCACGAAGCATCGAAAGATGACCAAGAGTCATATGGAGACATGATTGTCAAAAGATTGCCTACTTGTTGAAATTTACATCATATGAGATGCTACCATCCATGGGTGTGAATGAGATCAGCATCTTGAATCACTCACTATTAATTATGAGAGATATTAATTTGAGTGGGAGTGAATTTTATATTAAAATTTGTTTAATCACTAGTGCAACATTAATTATGAATAAATGTCTAAATGAATTTTGTGTCTATCATTATAGATCAATGGCTCGTAATATGTTCAACTTAGCCCCTATGTTAGAGAAAGAAAACTGGGCTGCTAATGGTGGAAACTATGCGGATTGGATCTGGAACCTGAGATTTGTTCTCAGGAGTGCTAAGAAGGAGTACGTGCTGGTTCAGCCCCTGGGTGATGCCCCTGCAAAGGATGCACCACCAGAAGAAGTTGTTGCCTATGCTGCTCGCAGTGATGACTATGAGTCAGTCCAGTGCCTCATGTTAACTCGCATGGCTCCTGAACTACATAAGCATTTTGAATGATCTACTACTCAATTTATAATTGGGTCACTAGGAGTTCTGTACAAGAAGCAGGCAAGGACCGAACGCTTCGAATTAACTAAGGCCTTGATTGAATGCAAGATGAAAGAGTGTTCATCAATGAGTGAGCATATAGTGAAGCTTGCTGGCTATGTTGATAGACTGGCTTCTCTGGAATTTGGAATTCCACCGACACTCGGTATAGATATTGTGCTTGCTTCACTCCCCCCATCTTACGATGGTTTTATCATGAATTACAACATGAACGGGATGGAGAAAAGTACAAACGAGTTGTTTACTATGCTCAAAACAGCGGAAGCTGGGATGCAGAAGAACAAAGAAGTGTTGATGGTCAACAAAACTACCAGTTTCAAGAAGAAGGGCAAGTCTAAGAAGAAATCTACTAGTGCCGGTAAGACCGTCTCTCAGAAAAAGAACAAGGGCGGAGCCACTAAGGAGACTAAATGTTTCTACTGCAAACACTGGAAGCGTAACTGCAAGAAGTACTTGGTGGATACGAAGAACGGTTCTTCCGGTAAAGATATAAAAGTTATACAAAGTTAATGTTTCTGTATGTCACAAGTATTTGATGCTGATCGGTTGCTTTCATTTGTAGTCCGATACACAGACTATAGAAAGCTCACAAGTTCAGAAGAAATGAAGACATGATGCAAATCGGGAATGGTGATGTGATCGCTACTCAAGACCGTTGAAGTCATGCCTTTAGTTTATCTTCAAGATTTATCTTAGGATTGAATAATAGTTATTGCGTTCCAGAGTTGTGTAAGAAATTTTTGGATTATGCGACGGATGTTCTTATAAAGTTTTAAACAATAGTTGTTGAAGTGGTTATAAGAATATGTTTGGATTTACCTCAGATGTTGATGGTTTATTCCTGAATCTTGAATTGATATTTTATAACATTAATGCTAAACGTCTTGAGAAGACTGATGAGAACCACTTAAATGTGGCACTGCTTGGTTATATCGGAATATAATCTTCATAGGGATGAAGTATAAAAGTCTTTTACTTGAATTGACAGAATACATTATGATGTATAAAGTCCGATGGTTATAACAGGGCGCAGTTAATATTTATACTTCATCAAAGTTATGAGTAAATATGATTTACTTGAAAAAACATAAAGACTGAAACTTTTGAAATAGTTCAAAAGAATTCAGGATGAAGATATAATATCATTATGACAAAAGATAAACAGGATTCTTCATTCATGAAGAAATATATCTTAGTCATAAGTTTAGCAAGCAATTGAATAATTATGGAATTATTATTACTGATCTGCTATTATCAAAATCTGGGATGAAACAACATTATATTCACTAAACAGATGCATCATCTAAAAGTCTAATACAAACTATAAAAAATTATAGAATATTTTAGACCAAATGCTTGATTGTAGGTTTTGTGTTTCTCTCACAAAATTCAAAGGACAAAATGTTTGTCAGAGAATGAATATTTTTTGAGAAAAGGTTTACTCGTTGATGAAGTAAGTGGGAGGATGATAGAGCTTATTGAGATTATTGAATCTCTGGCTTAAGTTGAAATAAGACTAAACCAGAAATGTTGTGAAATATTGTGTTCATAAAACTAAGCAAAGAAAAAACTACATTAGATGTAGGAACTTCTGTTAAGGTTGTAACAAAATGCAAAGGTCAGTAAATATTATCGAATCTACTGAATATTTCGTCTTAGAAGAAGATGAAACCTGCGCACTGCAAGGAAGCAGTGATGGCGTCCAGCTAGAGAGGTATTACTTTGTAACACCCCCTGTAATTAAGCACAGCAACCCTATTGTAATCATGCCAAGTCATCATGGATTACAGTGCTTGATCATCTTAGCTTCATATCTCATTTGAAATTTCACCTCAATTCCAATGTTCAAATTTAAAGTGAAATTAAAAGTTTCACAAATAAGGAAGAGAAAAAGGACATGATAATCCATGTATAATTGATGTTAAGAAAAACAACATCACCTGCTTGCTTAATTGAAAGTTAACACCCTAAAACAGAAGTATTTCAGCCAAATTAAATCCATTTATATTTAATCAAAATGCAAAACAATTCAAATGGTCCTCAAACTTTTTGTGCATCATCATAATATTGCATCTTAATTGTGTGCTAAATATCATAATTAGTTCAAAACAGAAGGTAAAAGAGAAAACAGAAAAGAGCAAAAGAAAAAGAAAAACGTACTTGTGCGCTAAGGCCCAGCACCACAGGAGCCAGCCCAGCCCGCCCGAACCGTCGTCTACCTGCTCCCGCCTCGCTATCGCGCTCGCCATGGCCAGGAGCTCGCCTCGCCGCCACCCCTCGACGCGTGGAGCCATAGGAAGCCGGGAGACGATACGAATGAAACCAACCACCTCCCTGGCACCTCCATGCCCACTTTCCCCTTTTCCCCTCTGTCTCCCTCGCTCTCCACCGCCGAACCCGAGCTCTGTCAGACGTCACAATTGTGCGGCGAGCGCCCGGGTGAGCTGGTTACGTCTGCTGGAGTTTCCAAAGTCGCACTTGGGCCCGACCACGTACGCAACGCGCAGGAGTGCTTAGGGCGATAGGTCCATGACCCCTTTGCGCCTAGGATTTAGAACGGCGTGCTGACCTCTCTATAGAGCCTAGGTAGGACTACGTCGTGTCGATCACCCAAGGTGAGGCATTACCCGGACAAGTGTGTTCGGCCAGAGGTAATCGAGCATGTTGGGTAACGTGGTGCACACCTGCAGGGAAGTAATCTATTTGAATAGTTGTGTCCATGGTAACAGGACACTCGGAGTTGTATCCCAATCTACTACAACTGTAACCGGATACTACATTACAATAATACTTAATGCTATGTTGTTCTGAGATCACTTTCTCGTAGGGTAGACGAGAAGGGATCTCAGGATGTGACTTCCAGTTACTTGTTACCACAACCTGTATTAAGCTATTCTCTTCTGATGCTGCAAGATGCTAGTCTTCGATAGGCTAGGCTTCTTCCCCTCTCTTCTCTGGCATTTCTGCAGTTCAGTCCAAAGATATAGCCCCATTCCTTTGATACTGATGCATGTTTAGCATAGATCTGACGTAAGTCTTGCGAGTACTTTGGATGAGTACTCACTGTTGCTGTGATCAGATGACAGAGCCCAGGAGCCAGAGATCCCTGAGTTTACCCCCGGAGGTTACTACTACGAGGAGAATGACGACCAAGAGTAGTTCGGAGGCCCCAGGCAGGAGGTCTGCGCCTTTCGATCTAGTGCCGCTGTTGTGCTAGCCTTCTTAAGGCAAACTTGTATAATTATGTATGTACTCAGATATTATCTTGCTTCCACTGTCTTATGTATTCGGGTCCGCGTGACCCTGGCTTATAATATAAAGATTTATATTTAAATTTGTGTCTAGTGTTGTGTTGTGATATCTACCCGTGAGTCTCTGATCTTGATCGTGCATATTTGCGTGTATGATTAGTGCACGATCGAGCAGGGGCATCACAAGTTGGTATCAGAGCCGACTGCCTATAGGAAGCCCATTTTCAACTCCTTGGTCAATGTTGAGTCTAGTCTTTGAAAACTATTTTACTAACAGAGTTGTGTGGCCTATGGGCCCACATCACAACTGGATGGGATTAGGATCTTTTACTCTCCTCCTTTACTCTGGGATTCTGATCTCTCTTCTTTTCGGTTTTTTTTACTAACTCTGACTCTAGGTTCTCGTAATGACTTCATTCCGGAGAGCCCCTCATTCGAGATGATCGATTGATTCACCAGAAGATCCCGGAGATGCTTTTCGATGTTTTCCCGAGACCCTTGTGGCCACTGCCTTTGCAGTTTCCTACCACCGATAAATCCTTATGTGTTTGACAATCTTCGTTAAAATCCTCTATGATTGTCATTCTGATCCTATTGATTCATCATGCATGTGAATGCACGCAATCATCAGTAGTTCCCTGGAAATTATCCTTCTGGCTCAGACGTCATTTTGGACATGAGCTGGTTCTTGGCCTAACAAGCCTTGATCGATTGTCCATCTAACACTTTTCAACTTAATCATTCTTTTATCAGAGCATCTGCTTCTGATCTCCCGATTTGGAAATCGTAATCCGATGCCTTTACATTCTTTTCTTCTGGTTGAGTACCGATACTCACGTCAGCTCCTTTGTGGATCGCCGGATCCTTTGTTGGATTATTATCCGACAGTGTCCTCCATATTTAATAACCTTGTGAGTTTTTCCCCTAATACATAATGCCTTCGGTGAATTGTATCCTCTGCTTTTGTTATCTGTGCTTTTGCTTTCGATATAGTATCCCTTGTTTCTATCATGTGTTGTAAAGGTACTTAAAAATGCCCTGATGGGTTGTATCTATGTTTCTGCCATCGGTGTGAACCCGGAAACTTTTACGGGACATACTCTACTGGTGCTTCGCCAGATATGTTTCCGGCACCACAACTTCATCGAAAGCAAGAAGTGAATGAGAGGTTATGCGTTGAAGAAGTGGGAGTCGACCTTGAACCTTTGTGTTCATGCCCATGGACACGATGTAGGCCGTCACGGAAGCTTCTTGTAACATATTTAATCATTTGTATAATTCTTCCGGTATCATTAAATTTGATTCCTTGCAGTTATGGTTCTGACCATGAGGTCCTTATTCGATTAATCTGAAAGGAACCCATTTCAGTGCCTCGTCTAATTTTTGACAAGGTTAAAACGCCTGTTGCCCGCATTTCAACGATCCAAATCAGCTTCTATTCTACTCCACCGTTGAGTATTACCCTCTGGTATCTCGAGGATATCGTGACGTTGCACTACCTCTTGTGAAATTTGGCTGGAATAATGCTTCTCACCATTTTAGCCACTCCGCAAGTTTGAGTAGTTGTCACTCTGAAACTCCGACAAGTGAATGGAATTCCCACTATGATTTAGTACTCCTAGTAATTTGTTGTTGGGATGTTTAATACCCAATCATGTCATTCCTAGCCTACTGGCTACATCTTTATCGTGCTACCTTGACCATGCTACCTCGTCCTTCTTCCCTGGTGCACGATTAGTCGGACATTGAGCTAAGCCTGTGTCAAACTTTCATCATTATATCATTTTGCCTTGAACAGCAAGATTGATTCCGCGTTTGTGTCATATCTGTAGTTTCAGTGACCTTTTGCTTCATCACATCTTTGCTTTGATCATGTCACCTTGCTATTACCTCATCATCCTGTCCCTTGATAATTTGTGTTGTCGTCGACAACATCCTTACCTTCCTTCCAACACAGACTTGGTCATGTTTTGGATTATATCTTGAGTTCCTTGCTATTTCTTGAAGTTCATCCTTGAGTATTTCTTGTGATCTTTAAATCCAATATTTACTTGAAACACCATATCATTGCTACCTCGAAGCATGACTGTGGTACTCCTAATGTCAACAAGAACATTGGAAGCGCAATGTTAAATGCTTCTTGATCAATTATCCAAACACCGTTGTATGGGTAACGCATTGAATTACCTTGCCCCTTTACCTAAATGGTTACCTACTTGCTATCCTGTCATGGATATCATGCTCTGCTTGTCCTGGTGAAAGGATATACTCCTAATTCTTGTGTATAAACACATTTTCCTTTCCATTGCTCTGATTAATTTGATAATCACATCTTCCTTTCCATTGGTCTGTTTAACCTTTCAAATAATTTATATGATCTAGGCAGTAATAATTCCCTGCTTATGTAAACACCTCGGAGTACAACTCTGTCGGTGAAACCCTGTTACTATTGTTGATGACACTCTGGTAACCACCGATGGATGAGAACTTCGCCTATTGGTCCGCCTCGTTTCAACGAGCAGGAAACTAGTTCTCTTCGTCCCTCGCCCTTGGTACCGACGTTGTTGCCAACATAGTGGACAAGCTATTCTCTGACAAACCTTGTGTCATGATCACACAAGATGCCACCAACCTTATTATTCATCATGGTGGTATGAATGTTGATCACTTTGATTTTAATCATCCTAATGATTCGAAAGTGCTCGATTCCTCAAGTACTTACTGGTGAAGTGTGCTTATCCTCCTGTAGCACTTGCGACTGTATCTCCCAGTTACCTATGTAATCAATTATCGTTCTGACCTGTGCATGTCGATCGTTTGAACCTTCCCCGAAAGATCTCTTGATCATAAAGTTTCATGAAGACAACTCCGTGATCTTTGTTTCTGATTTACCCTTTGCACTTGACTTCGTATGCATTTCCACGAGCCTCCTTCCTTGAAGTGTTCTATTTCGGTAACAGACGCAATATTTATTCCCCGTTGCTCTGAACCTCTTTCATCATCTGTTATAGGCATCGAATGATTGCCCACCCGCTTGAAACCTTCTCATACCATCTTATGAATGCATCTTACTCTCGATGTGTTTCATTTATACAACCCGAGAGATCCTTTATGCCTCATCCTCGGAGTTAACAGTCTGATACTCGACTTTGTCAAGTCTGTCCTTATAGAGTTTTCCCTCTTATCCTTTTTGTAAGTACGATAAGATACCTAAGGACGACAACTTAGTCGCGAAGCAACGATGTACAGGAATGAAGACATCAAACCTGATGGATCAATGTCTTCGAGAAGAGCAACCAAGACCGAGAAGCTTCGTTAGAATTTCGGAACCAGACGTTTTCCACTTTACTCTACCCCCTAAATCTCGGGACGAGATTTCTTTGAGTGGAGGAGAATTGTAACACCCCCTGTAATTAAGCACAGTTACCGTATTGTAATCATGCCATGTCATCCTGGATTACAGTGCTTGATCATCTTAGCTTCATATCTCATTTGAAATTCCACCTCACTTCCAATATTCAAATTTAAAGGAAATTAAAAGTTTCACAAATAAGGAAGAGAAAAAGCACATGATTTAGGAAATAATCTTTGTATAATTGATGTTAAGAAAAACAACATCACCTGTTTGCTTAATTGAAAGTTAACAACCTGAAACAGAAGCATTTCAGCCAAATTAAATCCATTTGTATTTAATGAAAAATGAAAACAATTCAAATGGTCCTCAAACTTTTTGTGCATCATCATAATATTGCATCTTAATTGTGTGCTATATATCATAATTAACTAAAATCATTTGAGAGCTCAAATGAATTCAAAACAGAATGTAAAAGAGAAAACAGAAAAGAGCAGAAGAAAAAGAAAAATGTACCTGTGCTCTAAGGCCCAGCACCACAGGAGCCATCCTAGCCCGCCCGAACCATCGTCTACCTGCTCCCGCCCCGCTGTCGCGCTCGCCATGGCCAGGAGCTCGCCTCGCTGCCACCCCTCGATGCGTGGAGCAACAGGAAGCCGGGAGACGATAAGGATGACCCCAACCACCTCCCTGGCAGCTCCCTGCCAACTTTCCCCCTTCTCCCTCTCTCTCCTTTGCTCGCCACCGCCGAACCCGAGAGCTGCCATGGACGCGTTGCCATTGTAGACGTGGCCACCGTGCCTTCCTCACCACCTCTTCGTGTCTGCTAGCACCGCCGGGCTCCGCTACATCCTTTCCGCCCACGCGATCGAGCCGGAGACCACCTCTGCGTCTGGATCAAGCCGGCGTCCACCTCGGATCACTGCAGCTCCGCCGCTCCGATTCGCCACCCATCTGCCGCTACTAACCTATCGCCGACCACTTATGCCGCTCGGTGAGCGCCGCTACGCCTTCCCTCTCTCCCTGGCCGGCCCCCTGCACTGCTGCTTGCTGTTGCCGCTATCGCACTCCGGCCGCCGCTGCTGTCACTCCCCGCCGTAGCCACCGCCTGCCTCCTGGCCAACTGAGCTCACAAACGAGCTCAGGGCACCTCGCTGGAACCGCCAGTGCCATCTGCTCATTTCCCTGTGCCCTGTAGCGGCGAGTCTGACGAAGCCCGACTCCAGCCGCCACCATCGCTGTAGGCCTCCTCGACAACTCCCACCAGCATCGTTCGACGCGGCGTCGAACGCACATTTGAATAAGCCTAGCCGCGCTCGATTGGACCCCCCACAGGCAAATCCCGACGCTCGCCCGGGCCTCCGCCACATTTTTGTTCGCTGCCGGCTTCTTACGTGGCCTGCCAGGTGGGCCTCCAGTGTCACTGGTAGCTGGGCCCCAGTTGGTCCAGTTGACCCAGTTGACTGGTCAACAGGTCAGCGTTGACCTGCTGACTCGGCACCTCCCATGGCCCACTGTCAGCCCCACTGGTGCACTCTGGGTGCACTGCACCGGGTGCACCCAGCCTTTTTTGCCCAATATTTTCGAATTAATATAAAATCAGAAAAATGTTAAAACTTTGAAATTCTATATAAAATAAACCGTAGCTCAGATGAAAAAGTTTTATATATGAAAAATGATCAAAAAAATAAGACAAATCCGGATATGTGGTCAAAATGCTTGACCATCACTCCTATCTTATCAAACATGAAACCTTCCCCTTCGGATCCACCTGTCGATAATCATCCGGAGCTGAGAAACCCCTTTTCGAATATTTTCTCGCTACACCTCAAATACCTAGTAATGCATTAGGTCACCCACTGCATATCATATAGACCTGTCATGCATTGTGATTGCAATTGAATGTGCGTATTTATCTGTTTCTTCCCCCTCTTTCTCTCTGGTAGATCCAGAGACTGTCGAGGCCCCCGAGGACTACTACTCCACTGATGACCCTTCTCTATCGGCAGAGCTTCCAGCCAAGCAAAACCTCCTTGTCCATCCAGATAGCACCTATTCCTTCCCTCTTATTCATGTATTAGGTTTTGCTACTATCGCTTTACCGGTAGCTCCTATTCTGCTGCATAGCCTGCTTTTGTAGCTTACTGTTGATACAATACCTGCTGTCCTATCATGCTTCGCTAGCTATGCCATTGTTTCATCTGTGGCCCTACAACTTGTCCATGTTGCTGTGCTAGTTTACAGGGTCGTGATCCCATATGGGTAGAGATCACAAACATGCTTACACTGATTCTTTTGCTTATTATAACGGGGCTGAAGGGCAGGCGGTACCATCCAGTCACAGATAGACCAGAGTCCCAACAGCTCCTGATGTTAAAGATGGGTCGACCCGAAGGGTACCCGCGAGTCGTATGGTGGTCGTTCGATGGGTCAGGCGTAGACCACCTAGGAGAGATGTGGGCCTGGTCCCTTGACCGTGGATTACCAAGACCGGGTGATAGGAACCCTGATCGTCATCACAAGCTACCAACATGATTAACGGATTTGGATGTCGGATCTGAGAAGGCCTCTGGCCTATACGCACTAACCACCACTCGGGATTATGGTATCGGCCCTCGGCGCCGTACGTTCCTCCCAAAAGCTCTGACAGACATCACAATTGTGCGGCGCGTGCCCGGGTGAGCTGGTTACGTCTGCTGGAGTTTCCACAGTCGCGCTTGGGCCTGGCCACGTACGCAACGCGCAGGAGTGCTTAGGGCGATAGGTCCATGACCCCTTTGCGCTTAGGATTTAGACCGACGTACTGACCTCTCTGTAGAGCCTAGGTAGGACTATGTCGTGTCGATCACCTGAGGCTGGGCATTACAAAGACAAGTGTGTCCGTCCAGAGGTAATTGAGCGTGTTGGGTAACGTGGTGCACCCTTGCAGGGAAGTAATCTATTCGAATAGCCGTGTCCATGGTAACAGGACACTCAAAGTTGTATCCCGATCTACTACAACTGTAACAGGATACTACATTACGATAATACATAATGATATGCTTTTCTGGGATCACTTTCTCGTAGGGTAGATGAAAAGGGATCTCGGGACGTGACTTCCAGTTACTTGTTACCACAACCTATATTACGCTATTCTCTTCTGATGCTGCAAGATGCTAGCCTTCGATAGCCTAGGCTTCTTCCCCTCTCTTCTCTGGCATTTCAGTAGTTCAGTCCAAAGATATAGCCCCATTCCTTTGATACCGATGCATGTTTACAATAGATTTGATGTAAGTCTTACGAGTACTTTGGATGAGTACTCACGGTTGCTTTGCTACCTCTTTTCCCCTACCCAGTTGTCGTGATCAGATGACGGAGCCCAGGAATCGGAGATCCCCAAGTTTACCCCCGGAGGTTACTACTACGAGGAGATCGACGACCAGGAGTAGTTCGGAGGCCCCAGGCAGGAGGCCTGCGCCTTTCGATCTAGTGCCGCTGTTGTGCTAGCCTTCTTAAGGCAAACTTGTATAATTATGTCTGTACTCAGATATTATCTTGCTTCCGCTGACTTATGTATTCGGGTCTTCGTGACCCTGGCTTGTAATATAAAGCTTTATGTTTAAACTTTTGTCTAGTGTTGTGTTGTGATATCTTCCCGTGAGTCTCTGATCTTGATCGTGCACATTTGCGTGTATGATTAGTGCACGGTCGAGCAGGGGCGTTACATACTTAAACCATTGAAATCCATAGTGTAGTCCATATGCAAGGAATAACTTTTGAACTTGGTGAAACTTACAGAAGGTGGATCTTCGAATATTCATGGATGGTGATCCAGAAAGAAAAGTTTTACAAAAGGGTTTTGTAGAGAAGGAAGAATTGAACTTGTCAAATCTTCTTGTTAGTAGCAATACTAAGAGTATAAATGGATCTCAATAGTAAGCGTTGTATAATATTGATATATGACAGATGAGTAACAAAACTATTTTGAAAGAGATTTCCAAATTGGATGTATATAAAATACAACCAAAAGATTTTGTTAGGAATACCGGAATGATAAAAATATTTCAAGTCATGTGTTTGATTTTGAAATAAAGTATCAAGTGGTTGGAATTTGATAAAGTAATTGGAGAATTTAAACTTTATCAAGAAGCTTGTGGATAAAAGAAGTTTAGTGGGAGCTCTATGGCATTTCTGATCTTACATATATATGGTATATCACTTGATCAGAAATAATATAAAGTATATTAGCACAAACGACCCAAACTTGAGGCAATAATATTTGTATTATTATATTTCTGGATTCATAATTATAGAGTTTATATTCTATGCTATAACTGCTATGATCCTGGAATATGTGATACAGTGGAAAACTCATATGCACGTGTGGAATGATAAACGTTAAAATAAAAGTTTCCTAGCCTTGCCTCTAGGACTAGCTCAAGTGTTGTTGGTGATCACGTTGCGGTTATGAATTGACTTAATATCGTCTGTAATCTCTACTCCTAATGGAGCAGTTGGTAGCCTGGTACTCCGGTTTTATTTTTGTCCGGTTTTATTTCCTCCCACCTCCCACCACCCCCTCCCACGGGTTTTCTTAATCATTGGTTTATTTTTTTACTCCACTATTTTCTTTAAAAAATCAGCACTTTCCAAACATACAAAAGATCACGGATCTAACTTTCCTAACTTATCCAAATCAACTGATCTCTCTCATTAATGCAATTTGCTTTAGGAAACAAATAATAGATTTTCGGGAAACAAATAAAGGATTTTAAGAAAATTAACAAGTAAACCATGACAAACAAATCTTATTGTGGAAGTGTTACTTTTTCTCTACTCCAGTCTGCGGTCATGATGGTACCTTCGTACGTCGTCGTTGGTACCGTTCGTTTCCTCCCCCGCAGAGTTCCATCGATCAAACGAATGATTTCCTCACCGATTTTTTTGCAAACAAATAGTACCCCCGTCCGTTTGTTTCCATATAGATTTTAGTTCCATGGTATGGCAACCGATCGCTCCCCATCCCACTCTTTCCTTCCAAAAGCATACAAGAATCAAAACTTGCCTTTCCTTGAACGATACATCCCAGCAGATTTCACAAATCAATCTTCATCCAATCCAGCGCACCTCCCGCTGATCTCATTTCCCCATCCCCGCCGCCCCGCCTTCCAATATGCTAGTTAGCCCTCTTCCATTGCAATTGTCGAGCCATACCACGCAAGCAGTCATGCGACCATCGTGGTGCTGGTGTCCTCCAGCGCGCTCGTCGGGGCAAGGGGTTGACTAGGTTTCAGTGTTGTCTCTAGTTGAGACGAAGGGATGCGGCTGCACGCGCCGAACCTGCAGAAGATGATGCCGGTGTGGACGTAGAGGCGGACGCACCAGGAGGCCTGTGTGGCGCTGGCACGGGCTCAACTCGTGTGGCCGGATTTTGGAAGAGGCCAGCTCGGTGACCGCGAGTGACATACGAGACGCGCTTTGCACGCGATGAGTCCGGCGACCATCATTCGTGCGTTCTAGTTGCACCATGTGGTGTATTCATTACCTCATGGGTTGGGCATGCATGGATCTGCAACACATCCTCTGTCTCCTCATCACCGGCTGCTAAAGATCGGCATCAGATGATCACCAAGGTTTGTGACAACATCTTCATGCCCAACACTCACTCCCCTGTCGCCCATTCATCACACTCGCCGAGGCTAGGGGTGGATGGTTCTTTGATGCTGGCATAGCTAGAGACGGCAAGAAGCAGAGGGAAGGAGGCTATCGTGTTGAAGAAGACGATGGCGCCCCGATAATAGAAATGCGGTTTCTCGGAGCTGATGGCTTCTCGTTGTAGTAGCGCGAAGCAGAAGAGACAACACACCAGGTTCTATTTTTTTTTTGAAGATCACACTAGGTTCTGTGTGTTCACCATTTTTCTACTACCACTAATTACTCGAGTATGTGAACAAAATCTGAACTGTAATTTGCGATGTTTGAGATGTCTATAAGTGTACAACTAGAAAGGCGCCAATTCAATTGATCATTAGATTCAGAATAGTATATGTGCAGTAGCTTCTATCTCAATTGGTTTTTATGTTGTTTGGGTTTGAATTGGCACTCCATACCATCGTGTTTGTTCAGCCTGCAAGGTGATTAGCTCTCAGCAAACTATTCAAAAGATGTTGGTACCTTGTTTTTTTCAAACTCGACATGCACATTCAAGAATAGGTATGGCTACATGCTTTCTCTATCTACCAGCTTCATAAAGCATTTTGGAGAGGTGCATCTTGTTGGAGAGGACTGGTATGCATATTTAATGAAGAAAACAAAAGTTTTTTATATAATAAAGATTGATGAAAATTTGGACTTTAGACTATCAGGGACAATTTTCATGATAAATTATAGGAAGTTTGTATCTTGGGGACATCTTCATGCTGACTTACGTTTAATAATAGGATATGTCCCCTCATGTGCCAATTTTGAGATATTGTTAGAAGTTCATGATCTATTTTTAGTTCCTGCATTTTTTTCACCTTTGTGTAGTTTTGAGTATAACTTAAAGTTCTAGATGCATATAAGTTTGTGAGTTAACTAAAGCTCACTTGATGTGGTTCTAACTAAATTCTGCAAAAATATGACAATCACAGATAGATAAATGGAGGTTCAGAGGGATGCCTGCACCAACAACTTTATAGATTGAACTACGTTTTCCTAGATGACTCAAATTTTAGAACACGAGCATTATTTTTTGGGAATGCAGTCAACAATAGAATCAAGTCAAACTGAAAACAAGAGATCTATTGTTCGATATTGCATTTAATTCCTTTCTTGCAAAAGCACCAGATATGAGTGAGGAGATTATTCTGTAGGAGATATGCCCTAGAGGCAATAATAAATGTTATTGATTATCTCCCTGTTCATAATTAGGTTTATGTTCCATGCTATAACTGCTATGGTTCTCGAGTCTGCAAATAAAACGAGGCTCGGAGGAAGACTCATATGCACGTGTGGAATAATAAACGGTAATATGTATTCCTAGTCTGGCCTCTAAGACTAGCTCAAGTATTGCATGATGGTTCTGTTTTCCTGATCATGGGCATGTCTATGCCAGCAATTTTGAGGGTACAGTGTTAGAAGAACATTTGTGTTGAATCGACCCGAATTGATGTTATGCTATGAGTTACATTCGTCACAAGTTAATGGTTAATAACACAGAGATAGTTAACGTTTGCATGATTCCTTAGACCATGAGAGTATCGAGTTTCTTCATGCTTGCTTCATGAACTTTGGGGTTTGTTAAACGTCATCCGTAAATGGGTGGCTATTACGGCGGCTTACGGGTTCATGGAAAAGTGTGTCAAGTAACTTGATAGCTCAAGATTGGGATTTGCTCCTCCGGCGATGGAGAGATATCTCTGGGCCCTCTCGGTGTTACGGTATCCATCATCGTCTGGCCAGACACTTTGTGATTTGATCACGGGGATGCCGCAACACGGTAACGAGAAAAGAGAACAATACCGGTAACGAGGTAACTGGCATAGTGGACAAGTTGTTGATCCACGGAAATGCCTACATGTCTAACCTCGGGTATTTGTAACATATCGTGAAGCAACAGGAATAGCACACGGCAACTGGAGGTTCACTCGAATATTCATTCGTGTGGGTATAGGGGTCAATATGGGTGTCCACGGCTCCGATGTTGATCATTGATCGGAAGGTGTTCCGTGTCATGTCTATACTTCACCGAACCTATAGGGTCACACGCTTAAGGGTCATCTATCTGCTGAATACTAGACAGGGAGTCTGAGAGAAAATCACCGAAAAGTTTCGGAGACAACGGAAGAGTTCCGGAGAGAGAACACTGAAAAAGTTTCGGTAAAACCGAAAAGTTGTTTCGGATAAAACCATTGATCCAAAAAGGTTTCGGCAAGCACCGGGAATGTTTTGGAGGTTGCCAGATTGGTCTGGTAATTTCTGGAATTTTTCTGGAGAAAAAACCGAAAAAAAAGTTTCGGAGCTGCCGGAGTTGTTTACAGGGTAAACAAAGATGGTTTTAAATTAAACCACCATACTGGAAATGTTCCAGAGCGCGTCCAGATAATTTTAGAGGGTGCCGGAAATGTTCTGGGACCTTCTGGAATTTTTCAGAAATAATAGTCGCGGAAAACATCTTGTCCCAGCGTGAGGGGACAAGATCCCACGGATCGTGGGGGCTGTTTTTGGGCTGTTTTTGGGGGGGGGCCCCTTTGGGAGCAGCCCCCTTGTGGCTGGACAAAATGTTGGGGGGGGCCCCCATGGTGGGGGGCAGCCCCCACAAATGGTGGAGAGTGTTGGGAGGAAGGTGGGGCCCCATGGGGGAACACCATGGACAAGGGAACATGTTTTTCCCTTGTTTGGTGGGAACATGTTCTCCTTGTTTTGTGGGAACATGTTTTCCCCATGTTTAGTGGGCTGAATTTTCAGCCCCCTCCACCCCTTCCACCACTATATAAGGAGGAGGAGAGGTGCTCTCCAACTCCACTCCAACTCTCTCACACAAGCCATGCATGATCTGGCATTCTCTCTCCCTCCCACGAAATAGTTTCGTAGTGCCGAAAGGCTGTCTGGGTTCCGGTGGGAACTAGTTCTGGACGGCGGAGCCCTGCCGGATAGATGGCACCGTATGTGTGCAACCCCGTAGAGAGGTCGTAGTTTCGTCCTTTTGCCCGAGGGGCTGTTCGAGTGTCCTCCCGAAGGGCTGTCCGAGTGACGGTCCGAGTTCTGTGAGTCCTCCCGAAGGGCTGTCCACGACACCGTCCGGGGGACTGTCCGACCGCCTCCCGGAGGGCTGTCCGAGTGGCGGATGAGGGAGTACATCCTCGCGGTTGGGAGGTTGTAAATCCTAGCTGCGGGGATCTGCACCGACGATCGTCATCGACTCTACTTCCGCTGCGCTACGAGTCGGTAACGAAAATGATCAAACCTTGTATGCAGTCTCCATAGTGGTCCTGGGCTGGTGCGTAGGTCGGAAATTTTTTGTTTTCTACTGCGTTACCCAACAGTGGCATCATGAGCCGTGCTATGCGTAGATGCAGGTTGCGATCTAGAATACATGAGATGTATGGGTGTTGCACAATATAATTAGGTAGTAGATGAGTTCTATTACTGAAAATTATTTGTGCGGGTAGCAGATGAAATCTGTTACCCGATGTTCTTGTTGCTTCCCTGGAATTTGCATATTTCTGATCTTGATAACAGTATGGTGGAGTTTCAAAGTTCTGGCAATCCGCGATCCTGATTGATCAACGAAGTGCTAACAGTTCATTGAATTCCACCGTAGTTAAAAGGAAAGATGAAATTTCGCAGACAAAAGGGCAATGCAGATATGATCTGCACGGGGGTCATGCGTATGACGAAGTTTAGTATGGGGCTCGAGATTTTATTATCTTGGTTTTCATACACCCTGGAAAGTTAATCTAGCGACTTGAATTATCATACTTGATGATGGACGTTGGTAGCTTCGGTTTGTTTCGAAACCTTAGAAGCCACGTAAAACAAGTTTTTGCATGAACCGATTAGAGGCGTCTAACTTGGTTTTGCAGGAGGGTTTGCATGTGCATATGATGTGGTACAGTAGTGCTCATAATAATTTGATTATGTATGAGATGTCTATATGATGTAAACTGATTAACATGACCTGCGTGTCATGATTCGGCATGATGGCTGGAGCCATATGATTGCACTTTAATGACCTGCGTGTCAACCTTATGTAATGCACTTATTTTATTAGCTATAGAGATAGCAATATTATCTGGTGCATCGACAAGGTGGTGGCAATCTTCGCAAAGGTGAACACCGACGCGAATGCCAAAGACGAAGAAATACAAGACTTCTCCGTCAGAAAGGGCTATACCATATCATTCTATTATGAATTGCCTGAGATGTTTATCCCTTATGATGCACCCTTCTTGATTGCGCGGTAGTCGCTTTTATTAGGGTGATCTCTCACAAAAATATCAAGTAGTTAGTGTTCTCCCAAGTGTAGCACCGTCACGGCACCTAACTTTTCGGGGCATCACAGGATCTCCCTGGGTGCGAACGATTAGGGATGTGTGAGGCGGGTGAGTTGAGACCTCGCAGCGAGATCACTTGGTTGTCTTGACGTTCTGGAAGGATCTCCCTGAGCTCGGAACACGCCCATCGAAAGATGAACAAGAGTCACATAGAGATGTGATTGGCAAGTTTGCCTACCGATTGAAGTTCGCGCCATCAGTGTTCATCTCGTTCAATGGCGTTGAATGGAAATGCGGGTCTTGTATCACTCACAATCAATTATGAGAGATATTGATTTGAGGGGGGCCCCCTTTGGGAGCAGCCCCCTTGTGGCTGGACAAAATGTTGGGGGGGCCCCCCATGGTGGGGGGCAGCCCCCACAAATGGTGGAGAGTGTTGGGAGGAAGGTGGGGCCCCATGGGGGAACACCATGGACAAGGGAACATGTTTTTCCCTTGTTTGGTGGGAACATGTTCTCCTTGTTTTGTGGGAACATGTTTTCCCCATGTTTAGTGGGCTGAATTTTCAGCCCCCTCCACCCCTTCCACCACTATATAAGGAGGAGGAGAGGTGCTCTCCAACTCCACTCCAACTCTCTCACACAAGCCATGCATGATCTGGCATTCTCTCTCCCTCCCACGAAATAGTTTCGTAGTGCCGAAAGGCTGTCTGGGTTCCGGTGGGAACTAGTTCTGGACGGCGAAGCCCTGCCGGATAGATGGCACCGTATGTGTGCAACCCCGTAGAGAGGTCCTAGTTTCGTCCTTTTGCCCGAGGGGCTGTTCGAGTGTCCTCCCGAAGGGCTGTCCGAGTGACGGTCCGAGTTCTGTGAGTCCTCCCGAAGGGCTGTCCACGACACCGTCCGGGGGACTGTCCGACCGCCTCCCGGAGGGCTGTCCGAGTGGCGGATGAGGGAGTACATCCTCGCGGTTGGGAGGTTGTAAATCCTAGCTGCGGGGATCTGCACCGACGATCGTCATCGACTCTACTTCCGCTGCGCTACGAGTCGGTAACGAAAATGATCAAACCTTGTATGCAGTCTCCATAGTGGTCCTGGGCTGGTGCGTAGGTCAGAAAATTTTTGTTTTCTGCTGCGTTACCCTACAGTGGTATCAGAGCCGTGCTATGCGTAGATGCAGGTTGCGATCTAGAATACATAGAGATGTATGGGTGTTGCACAATATAATTAGGTAGTAGATGAGTTCTATTACTGAAAATTATTTGTGCGGGTAGCAGATGAAATCTGTTACCCGATGTTCTTGTTGCTTCCCTTGAATCTGCGTAGTCTTGATCTTGACAGCATTGTGGAATCTCACAAAGTTCTGGCAATCCGCGATCCTTTCATGCTGCTCCTGAGTATGCTGATTGACAGATCAACGAAGTGCTAACAGTTCTTTGGGTTCCACTTTAGTTAAAGAAAGATGGATGTTTCGCAGACAAAAGGGCAATGCAGATATGATCTGCACGGGGGTCATGCGTATGACGAAGTTTAGTATGGGGCTCGAGATTTTATTATCTCGGTTTTCATACACCCTGGAAAGTTAATCTAGCAACTTGAATTATCATACTTGATGATGGACGTTGGTAGCTTCGGTTTGTTTCGAAACCTTAGAAGCCACGTAAAACAAGTTTTTGCATGAACCGATTAGAGGCGTCTAACTTGGTTTTGCAGGAGGGTTTGCATGTGCATATGATGTGGTATAGTAGTGCTCATAATAATTTGATTAT
The DNA here is from genome assembly GCA_011799875.1 of Thinopyrum elongatum. Classification (NCBI taxonomy): domain Eukaryota; kingdom Viridiplantae; phylum Streptophyta; class Magnoliopsida; order Poales; family Poaceae; genus Thinopyrum; species Thinopyrum elongatum. The sequence continues at coordinate 30,200,884 of CM022298.1, forward strand.
GTATGAGATGTCTATATGATGTAAACTGATTAACATGACCTGCGTGTCATGATTCGGCATGATGGCTGGAGCCATATGATTGCACTTTAATGACCTGCGTGTCAACCTTATGTAATGCACTTATTTTATTAGCTATAGAGATAGCAATATTATCTGGTGCATCGACAAGGTGGTGGCAATCTTCGCAAAGGTGAACACCGACGCGAATGCCAAAGACGAAGAAATACAAGACTTCTCCGTCAGAAAGGGCTATACCATATCATGCTATTATGAATTGCCTGAGATGTTTATCCCTTATGATGCACCCTTCTTGATTGCGCGGTAGTCGCTTTTATTAGGGTGATCTCTCACAAAAATATCAAGTAGTTAGTGTTCTCCCAAGTGTAGCACCGTCACGGCACCTAACTTTTCGGGGCATCACAGGATCTCCCTGGGTGCGAACGATTAGGGATGTGTGAGGCGGTGAGTTGAGACCTCGCAGCGAGATCACTTGGTTGTCTTGACGTTCTGGAAGGATCTCCCTGAGCTCGGAACACGCCCATCGAAAGATGAACAAGAGTCACATAGAGATGTGATTGGCAAGTTTGCCTACCGATTGAAGTTCGCGCCATCAGTGTTCATCTCGTTCAATGGCGTTGAATGGAAATGCGGGTCTTGTATCACTCACAATCAATTATGAGAGATATTGATTTGAGTGGGAGCGCACTTTGAATTAACTTGTTTAATTCTCAGTGCAATTAATTTTGAACACTGTCTAAGTGTGATTTGCAAAATAGTTGTAGAATAATGGCTCGCGTTTCCACCTTCCCTGTTAAAAGTGAATAGCTGTTAAATATCTGGTTAATACTTTACGGTTGGTAACGTAATGTGAGGATTGTCCTCAAGAGTGCCGAGAAGGACTTTGTCCTATCGCATACTTTCGGTATTCTCTCGCTTATGCTATGGATCATGTGACTCTCGTCCTTCGATCCAAAAGCTAGAATTCCGTTTCAGTCAAGTGCAAAATGTTTGCTTCCATGAGACCCAAACTTCGAAAGTTTGGATAGTTATGTGATATTCATGGAATCTGAAAATCATTTTTAGAGACAGACAAAGGCTAGAAGATATGAGATATCCAAAGCAATGTTTGTTTGCAAACTATTAGTAAAGGAGTTTACTATGCATTAGACTGACAAGAGAGGGATCCAGAAGAACGCCTGTCATATGATGAAAGGTGAATAAAACAACAACTTAAAGAGAAAGGAAGTGTCCGAAGGGTGTTAGTAAAACTTTCACGCCTAGGAAGTCCGGGGCTGACGCCACTCTTAAGTTGGGTGCTTCTTCTGGAAGTAGGAGAAATACTAAAAGTTAAACTGTTAGAAGTATAAAGGCAATAAGAAAGAAGACTAGAATATCCAGCTCATGTGTGAATGTCATACAAGTTTTTGATGTATAGAAGGCTGGTCAAAGATATAGTTCTTGGGAATTATGGTTAAACATGTTAATCACTAATTTTTGGGTATTGTGAGACAATCACAAAGATACCCGCTCGATTGCATTCTGTTGCAACTCGATGTAAGAACTACTATGGCCTGAAAGACTAGCCAGGAATGAGGTTGAGATACACATATGGAACATAGTAAATGGTACTATACCTTCCATCGGTGTATTACCTATGTATTTACTTTCATAATTCATTTTAGAGTTTCACACTCTAGCCCTTTGCATAAGGTATCTTGCAAGAAGGTTGTTCATAAGAGAACTTTTGATGTTCGGTGTTATGAATAACATAAGGGCCATACTTTCATTATGAATGAGATGTATGTTATGAATAATGACAATAATATATTACCTCTAGATTTACTTTCATAATTCATTTTAGAGTTTTTACACTCTAGCCCCTTGCACAATGTTGTTGCAAAAAGGGTTGTTCATAAAAGAACAATTGTTGTTCAGTATTATGAATAACATGAAGGGCCATGCTTCCATCCAGATGGGATGTATGTTATGAATATTGATAGTAATATGATACACCCATAACACTGACGCTAAATGTCATAAGACTAAGAGAATACCACACAAGTGTGGCACTACATTTGGTCACATTGGAGAAACCCGCATGGAAAATTCCATTATGATGGATTTTGAAGTCGTTTGATTTTGAATCATCTGACACTTGCAAATTTCCTCTGAAAAGAGAAGTGACTGAAATACCGTTCACAGGCCATAAGGAACGAGCAAAGAACTTATTGGTGATCATACATTTTGATGTATGTAGTCCGATAAATGTTGTTGCAAACAGTGGATTTGTCTATCTTCAGAAATGAATCAAGTAGATATGTGGATATTTACTTGATGAGACGTAAGTCTGGATCTTTTGAATTCATTCAAAAGGTTTTCAAATATGAAGTAGAAGTTATTGTAACAAGAAAATTATGTTTCTACAATTCAATTGCAGAAAGAAATATTTGAGTTACAAGTTTAGCGAATGTCTGATGAGTTGTGAAAGGGGTTTCATAACTTGCACCTCCCGGAACACCACTGCAAGTGGAAAGTCCGTGAAGATGTAATCGAACCATTTATGACATGGTAAGATCAAAGATGACATAAATAAATTTGCCATTATCCCTTTTAAAGTGATGCTTTAGAGACTGCGGCTTTTACACTGAAAAGAGCTCCATCGGGTCTGTTGAAATGACACCATGGTATGGTACGCCCAACCATGCTATATCTTTTCTTAACATTTGGAATATGGGGCTTGTGTAAAAGGTTACAGACCTATTCCAAATCAGACAAGTGCTACTTTGTAGGTTATCCCAAAATGTTGGGTATTCCTCCCTCACTATACCGAGGCAAATAGGTTTGCCACAAAGGACGGTATGCTTTCTGAAGAAAATGGTTCTTTCAAAATGGTGAGTGGGAGAATAGTGCAACTCGACGAGATAAACAGTATCTTCGTCATCAGATCAAAGGAAAGAGACCTTGGAAGAAATTCCAGAGTTTCCCACTGCGACTGATACGGAAGTCTCTACAATAAAATGTATGGACTTCGGTCGAACTTGCAGCTGAACCACGTAGGAAAAGCTCGTGCAAACCTATCAGGTGCGCAAACGAGATATTGTTGTTAGACAACAGTATACCTACGATACATAAGGAAGCGTTGATGGGCCCTGACTCCGGAATTGCTAAATGCCAATACAATCCGAGATAGTTCTCATATAAGTGATTCAAGATTAAAACCTTGATACACCTTTCGGAAGACTCAGAGTCTAACGAATTTTATGGAACTAAAAACTGATACGGATAAAAATGTTTTATCCATAAAGCTCGACTTGTTGAAATAACAAGTTCAAGGAGTTGACTACGATGAGGTTGCTTCATCGTAGCGATGCTTAAATTCGGTTCGGGTTGAACTAGCAATTAATACATATTTCATATCATGAGATATAAAACAATGGATGACAAAAGGATTTCCATCTGATGGAAATGAAACCAAGGACCTGCATGTGTTACAGTCCAAGGTATTTTGTCAATCCAGAGGATGCTAGAAAGGGTGCAAACTTCAGAGTTCCAGCGATGGACAGAAGAGAGCAAAGTGGAGTTGGAATCTTTGTGTTTTGATGAAATGGTCAAAGGAGTTTTGACTTCATCAATGGATAACGAAGATGCTTGTAATTCAAGAAAGTAAGTGGGAGCCTAATAACATTTCTAAAAACCTTGTGTGCTTGACACATTGTTAATTGGAAATAAAATTCTTGACACGAATTAGGACTTCATTTGAAAATAGTTTTTCGATGAAGTGCTTGGGCTAAATAGCCTTAATATTAGGCATGATAATCTATGAAGATAGATTTACCTAATGGGGCTAAGCAATAAATACATATTGACAAGATGCTAAAACTTTTTAGCATTTAAAACGCCAAGGAGTGATTCTTGCCGAAGTCACATGGAAAGAGTTTTTGCAAGACTCGGTGTCCCAAAAACACTGATGAGCAAAATACATGATGGGGATTCCACACACTCTTGTGTTTGGATTAATCATGTATTCCATGGTATGTATAACAACTAGATATGTCCAATACTCTCAAAGTTGTTGCGAGTATAGATACCAAAGTGATCAAAAGTATTGATCAAGGGACAACAGTGAAAAAGGGTCATTGAGTACTATAGTAGCACTGATGACAAGTTTTCTCGCAAGTAGAGATCATGAAGAGTTCGTTGTAAAAGGTTACATCGATACAGTCTTCATCATTTCTCCATGCGATTTTCGATTTAAATTGACGGTTTTGTGTAACACACAATATGGTGGCACAGTTAGTTGGAATTTGTTCAAACAAGTTACTGTGGCGAATTCTATAACAGAGGCAAAGTATGTTGCCGCTTTTAAAGCGACAAAGAAGATGTTGAATCATATAGTTCATTCATGAACTTAGTATGGTTCCAAGATGGCTTTTGTCAATGGGACACTACTGCAAGTAGTTGCTCCATAACTTAGTCTGAGGAATCCAGGTTCGACCTGTGATTCGCATACATATCAAGCCAAGTCCACACAAAATATGACTTTTGTGAAAGCGTGAAAACGCGAGGATATGCAAAGATACACACGGAGCTGAAGTCGTCAGATCCGTTGAACATTCAGGCTATACCACAAGCGAAGCATATTTACACCGGTGTGCCACAGGTGTAAAGTGCATTAGCATTAACTAGATTATTGACTCTAGTGCAAGTGGGAGTCTGTAGGAGATATGCCCTAGAGGCAATAATAAATGTTATTGATTATCTCCCTGTTCATAATTAGGTTTATGTTCCATGCTATAACTGCTATGGTTCTCGAGTCTGCAAATAAAACGAGGCTCGGAGGAAGACTCATATGCACGTGTGGAATAATAAACGGTAATATGTATTCCTAGTCTGGCCTCTAAGACTAGCTCAAGTATTGCATGATGGTTCTGTTTTCCTGATCATGGGCATGTCTATGCCAGCAATTTTGAGGGCACAGTGTTAGAAGAACATTTGTGTTGAATCGACCCGAATTGATGTTATGCTATGAGTTACATTCGTCACAAGTTAATGGTTAATAACACAGAGATAGTTAACGTTTGCATGATTCCTTAGACCATGAGAGTATCGAGTTTCTTCATGCTTGCTTCATGAACTTTGGGGTTTGTTAAACGTCATCCGTAAATGGGTGGCTATTACGGCGTCTTACGGGTTCATGGAAAAGTGTGTCAAGTAACTTGATAGCTCAAGATTGGGATTTGCTCCTCCGGCGATGGAGAGATATCTCTGGGCCCTCTCGGTGTTACGGTATCCATCATCGTCTGGCCAGACACTTTGTGATTTGATCACGGGGATGCCGCAACACGGTAACGAGAAAAGAGAACAATACCGGTAACGAGGTAACTGGCATAGTGGACAAGTTGTTGATCCACGGAAATGCCTACATGTCTAACCTCGGGTATTTGTAACATATCGTGAAGCAACAAGAATAGCACACGGCAACTGGAGGTTCACTCGAATATTCATTCGTGTGGGTATAGGGGTCAATATGGGTGTCCACGGCTCCGATGTTGATCATTGATCGGAAGGTGTTCCGTGTCATGTCTATACTTCACCGAACCTATAGGGTCACACGCTTAAGGGTCATCTATCTGCTGAATACTAGACAGGGAGTCTGAGAGAAAATCACCGAAAAGTTTCGGAGACAACGGAAGAGTTCCGGAGAGAGAACACTGAAAAAGTTTCGGTAAAACCGAAAAGTTGTTTCGGATAAAACCATTGATCCAAAAAGGTTTCGGCAAGCACCGGGAATGTTTTGGAGGTTGCCAGATTGGTCTGGTAATTTCTGGAATTTTTCTGGAGAAAAAACCGAAAAAAAAAGTTTCGGAGCTGCCGGAGTTGTTTACCGGGTAAACAAAGATGGTTTTAAATTAAACCACCATACTGGAAATGTTCTAGAGCGCGTCCAGATAATTTTAGAGGGTGCCGGAAATGTTCTGGGACCTTCTGGAATTTTTCAGAAATAATAGTCGCGGAAAACATCTTGTCCCAGCGTGAGGGGACAAGATCCCACGGATCGTGGGGGCTGTTTTTGGGCTGTTTTTGGGGGGGCCCCCTTTGGGAGCAGCCCCCTTGTGGCTGGACAAAATGTTGGGGGGGGCCCCCATGGTGGGGGGCAGCCCCCACAAATGGTGGAGAGTGTTGGGAGGAAGGTGGGGCCCCATGGGGGAACACCATGGACAAGGGAACATGTTTTTCCCTTGTTTGGTGGGAACATGTTCTCCTTGTTTTGTGGGAACATGTTTTCCCCATGTTTAGTGGGCTGAATTTTCAGCCCCCTCCACCCCTTCCACCACTATATAATGAGGAGGAGAGGTGCTCTCCAACTCCACTCCAACTCTCTCACACAAGCCATGCATGATCTGGCATTCTCTCTCCCTCCCACGAAATAGTTTCGTAGTGCCGAAAGGCTGTCTGGGTTCCGGTGGGAACTAGTTCTGGACGGCGAAGCCCTGCCGGATAGATGGCACCGTATGTGTGCAACCCCGTAGAGAGGTCGTAGTTTCGTCCTTTTGCCCGAGGGGCTGTTCGAGTGTCCTCCCGAAGGGCTGTCCGAGTGACGGTCCGAGTTCTGTGAGTCCTCCCGAAGGGCTGTCCACGACACCGTCCGGGGGACTGTCCGACCGCCTCTCGGAGGGCTGTCCGAGTGGCGGATGAGGGAGTACATCCTCGCGGTTGGGAGGTTGTAAATCCTAGCTGCGGGGATCTGCACCGACGATCGTCATCGACTCTACTTCCGCTGCGCTACGAGTCGGTAACGAAAATGATCAAACCTTGTATGCAGTCTCCATAGTGGTCCTGGGCTGGTGCGTAGGTCGGAAAATTTTTGTTTTCTACTGCGTTACCCTACAGTGGCATCAAGAGCCGTGCTATGCGTAGATGCAGGTTGCGATCTAGAATACATGAGATGTATGGGTGTTGCACAATATAATTAGGTAGTAGATGAGTTCTATTACTGAAAATTATTTGTGCGGGTAGCAGATGAAATCTGTTACCCGATGTTCTTGTTGCTTCCCTCGAATTTGCGTAGTCCTGATCTTGACAGCATTGCGGAATCTGACAAAGTTCTGGCAATCCGCGATCCTTTCATGCTGCTCTTGAGTATGCTGATTGACAGATCAACGAAGTGCTAACAGTTCTTTGGGTTCCACTTTAGTCAATGAAAGATGGATGTTTCACAGATGAAAGGGCAATGCAGATATGATCTGCACGGGGGTCATGCGTATGACGAAGTTCAGTATGGGGCTCGAGATTTTATTATCTCGTGTTTCATACACCCCGCGTTGTTAATCTAGCGACTTGGATAATCATGCTTGATGATGGACGTTGGTAGCTTCGGTTTGTTTCGAAACCTTAGAAGCCACGTAATACCAGTTTTTGCTAAACCGATTAGAGGCGTCTAACTTGGTTTTGCAGGAGGGTTTGCATGTGCATATGATGTGGTATAGTAGTGCTCATAATAATTTGATTATGTATGAGATGTCTATATGATGTAAACTGATTAACATGACCTGCGTGTCATGATTCGGCATGATGGCTGGAGCCATATGATTGCACTTTAATGACCTGCGTGTCAACCTTATGTAATGCACTTATTTTATTAGCTATAGAGATAGCAATATTATCTGGTGCATCGACAAGGTGGTGGCAATCTTCGCAAAGGTGAACACCGACGCGAATGCCAAAGACGAAGAAATACAAGACTTCTCCGTCAGAAAGGGCTATACCATATCATGCTATTATGAATTGCCTGAGATGTTTATCCCTTATGATGCACCCTTCTTGATTGCGTGGTAGTCGCTTTTATTAGGGTGATCTCTCACAAAAATATCAAGTAGTTAGTGTTCTCCCAAGTGTAGCACCGTCACGGCACCTAACTTTTCGGGGCATCACAGGATCTCCCTGGGTGCGAACGATTAGGGATGTGTGAGGCGGGTGAGTTGAGACCTCGCAGCGAGATCACTTGGTTGTCTTGACGTTCTGGAAGGATCTCCCTGAGCTCGGAACACGCCCATCGAAAGATGAACAAGAGTCACATAGAGATGTGATTGGCAAGTTTGCCTACCGATTGAAGTTCGCGCCATCAGTGTTCATCTCGTTCAATGGCGTTGAATGGAAATGCGGGTCTTGTATCACTCACAATCAATTATGAGAGATATTGATTTGAGGGGGGCCCCCTTTGGGAGCAGCCCCCTTGTGGCTGGACAAAATGTTGGGGGGGCCCCCCATGGTGGGGGGCAGCCCCCACAAATGGTGGAGAGTGTTGGGAGGAAGGTGGGGCCCCATGGGGGAACACCATGGACAAGGGAACATGTTTTTCCCTTGTTTGGTGGGAACATGTTCTCCTTGTTTTGTGGGAACATGTTTTCCCCATGTTTAGTGGGCTGAATTTTCAGCCCCCTCCACCCCTTCCACCACTATATAAGGAGGAGGAGAGGTGCTCTCCAACTCCACTCCAACTCTCTCACACAAGCCATGCATGATCTGGCATTCTCTCTCCCTCCCACGAAATAGTTTCGTAGTGCCGAAAGGCTGTCTGGGTTCCGGTGGGAACTAGTTCTGGACGGCGAAGCCCTGCCGGATAGATGGCACCGTATGTGTGCAACCCCGTAGAGAGGTCCTAGTTTCGTCCTTTTGCCCGAGGGGCTGTTCGAGTGTCCTCCCGAAGGGCTGTCCGAGTGACGGTCCGAGTTCTGTGAGTCCTCCCGAAGGGCTGTCCACGACACCGTCCGGGGGACTGTCCGACCGCCTCCCGGAGGGCTGTCCGAGTGGCGGATGAGGGAGTACATCCTCGCGGTTGGGAGGTTGTAAATCCTAGCTGCGGGGATCTGCACCGACGATCGTCATCGACTCTACTTCCGCTGCGCTACGAGTCGGTAACGAAAATGATCAAACCTTGTATGCAGTCTCCATAGTGGTCCTGGGCTGGTGCGTAGGTCGGAAAATTTTTGTTTTCTGCTGCGTTACCCTACATATTCAATATTGAATTTTATTCCTTTCTTTTACACACTGTTCTATACTGCAAGCTTGCACCTGATCAGGTTCCTAACTCAATTCATTTTTGTTAGATCCGTCGATGAAGAAAACAACACATTTCATGATATGATGATTGGTACTTACAGTTTTGTTGTACTCTGTCATTTGCCTTTGTGGGAACGACACTGCTCTATTGCTTGCTTATTTAAGATCATGGTAATCATTGTTGCTACCCTATGTGTATTCTAATTTTCTTCCCTTATTGTTGCATGCTAGAGTGCAACTTTCAGATAACTTTTCTTTCCTTGGGATAGTTGGAATACGATGACTAGATATACAATGGTAATGTTATCAGTGTTAGGCCCTTCATGATTTCTGTGTAGCATGTCTAGACTATCAGCGACAATTTGAGCCTCTTAGTAAATGGAGGGAATCTGATATTGCAATAAAAAGAAATGACAGATATTTCACTGGGAAGCGAACTCAGCAAGACAATATAGTATAATCCTTACCCTTTCAGATTAGTCCTATTTGCTTATGCATGTCCTTGTACAGATCGGTCCTGATTGTTTGACTTTTCGAAGAAATGAAGCTGCATATCCCCAACCTCACCTGTTGTGTCACCATCGAGGACATCTAGCTGCTTGTTGTTCTTCAGTTACTATTGCTCTTAAGATTAATGCCTTAGAGATTCTTAGGAGAGAAATTGTATGGAATTTAATGACCATTCATTTAAACAAATATACGTGATATTTCCTTGTAAAAGGTTGCCTTCCAATTTATGGTCTACTATTAAAGGGGAGTTAGTAGGTTGTTTCGTTTCCACCCTCGAACAGATGCCCATCCTCCCATGTCCGGTTTTTAGTGTTTGTTTTTGGCTCTAATGATCTCGTTTGACCGACTGCAACAAACAGATGCCCCACCACTCCTTTGTTATGGACTCATGTGGGGCCTTGACAGATCCACTTCCTTACAGCAAAACGAAAACAATCAACCATCAATAAAATATCTCCCCGTTATTTCTTTCCTTACGATGCATACACAGCAACCCCTGGCCCAGCAGACTCATGTTTGCTTTTCTTTCCTTTCGTTGTTACACCTTTTCTGCCCTTTTATCATTTCAAAAAAGATTGATCTAGACGATCGTTGTCTATTCGAGACTCATCTAGACATGACAAATATGTGTAGACTCTAGGATAAAAATATGAGTTTACTCTAGCATGTTATGTCGGCTCTAGGATACAAATATGTGTAGACTCTTACCCCTCAAGTTTAGAAAAACCAAGGCTATCATATGAATTGGGTTATGTAGAAGACAAAGAGATAAAAGGTGCATGGTTGCATTCATATAGACACTGATTTATCCTTAGAAGGGCTTAATCAGGTCATGTATGGTTCATGAATCTCTGCTATTTCTTTGCAATTTTTTTGGAAGTTTCTACATCATAGGTCCAGCATGTTCGATTAGGTGGTTAGCATTGCTCTGAATGTATGAGCTTAAGGAGGCCCCGACGTTTTGAGTTTAGATGTGATAATTTAATTTCATAATTTGTCATAGATTTTTCCAGTAGTAGCATAGTTGTGACGCCTCTATAACAATATATAATTGAAGGAGTATTTTATTTACTATCTACTCTAACTAAATTATTTTTGGTTTGCTTGACCAAAATTCTGATTTTTTTTTTCAAAATTGTGTTATCTATCTTGCGCCAATATAACCACTAACTAAATATATTTTTCTATTTTAATCATGATATCATGACCATGTGAACTAGGTATGCAAGGTTATTTCTCTGACTACTATTCTGTCAAACAGTGAAATTACATGGGCAGTTATTGTGAATATGTTGTTGGAGTCAATTTTGGTAGATACAAATCAGCATCCGATCAGCTACAGAGACTAGACGAATATGTTGTTGGAGAAGGTGTGGTGTTGCGGTGAACAACACGGTTGTGTCGTCGTGGTGGTCACCCTCGGCTACGATGGTGTGCACTCCTTGGCATCGGGAATCGGCCTGGGATGACGTGGACAGGAGAGGAGGGGGCGGGCAATATAGTGGAGAGGAGGGGGGCGTGGCAGTGAGAGCAAGGTGCGAGCTAAATGACGTGACGTCGAGGGGGGCGACAATGAGAAGCTGTGGTTGGCAGAGCAGGCCGGGGGAATGAGATGTGAGTTTGACCGCTACGTCATGCGATGAGTGAGAGGGTGAATTGCTTTCTTTAAGATAAGAAGAGAAGGAGTGGTTGTTTGCTTTTAAGGGAAAATCGGTTGTTTGCTATGAGAGAAACGTGTCATACTTTTTTATATAGTGAAAAATATCACAAACTCTAAAATTACCAACAAATGATTTACAGGTGAGCCTACATGTTATTAAAATTGGGATGCGACTCACTCCACTAAAAAGCATGACGTCATTCACTTCGACTAAAAACGGTATATATGTTCACCAATGAATATATATTTTATATGAGTTTTGTTTAATATATGTTTATATGTTCACCTTTGTATATCAGAGATAAAAACCGAGGCATCAGATGATGCTTTCAAAATGTTGATTGACGAAGTCACTAACATAACTATGATGGACTGGACTAAAAACTCATCGAGTTTTACAGAATTAGAAGAGATGCATACAAATAATTGTTCTTGTTTGTAGAGATGTTGCACATGATAATACAAAAGGTGTATTTCCATATATTTTTTTATAGATTATGAGAGAGGTGGAGATGGATTATGTCGATGCTTAAAAAGAAATCCAACGTACAACAAGGGTCCCAAGGCGATGCCGTTGAAAGAAGCCAAAAATTCACCAAGCTTAGTACATATATGCAATACAAAATTAAAAGGCCCGTAGCAACGCACGGGCATTCTACTAGTCTATTGTAATAACACAGAGTGTTAACGTGTGACTTTGGTCCTTAGACCATAAAAGTATCATGGTCACTTCTTACCGTACGGTGGGCTTTCGGGTTGCTCAAACGTCACCTGTAACACGGTGATCATAACGACAACTTACAGGCTCATCGGAAAGTTTGACAAGTGGCCGGATAGCTCAAGAGTGGGATTTGCTCGTTCGGTGATGGAGAGATATTCTTAGGCCCTCTCGGTGTGACGTCATCCATCATCGTCTGGCCAGACATAGGTGACTTCATCATGGGGATGCCGGAACACGATAACGAGAAAGAAGAACAAAATGGGTAACGGGGATAACGGTATAGTGAGCATGTGATGACTCAGGAGGATACCGGTGCATCCCGGGTTTTGTGAAGTATGGCAAAGCAAAGGGAACATCACATAGTAACCAAAGGTTCACTCGAATATCATTCGTGTGCTCACAGGGACCGATATGGACGTCCACGGTCCCGCTGTCGGTCATTTAACGAAGGGGTTTCGTTCATGTCTGTGAGTTACCGAACCTACGGGGTCACAAGCTTAAGGCAATCACAATCTGCTGAGTGTTAGTATGACGGGAGTGATGAGAATATATTTGTGGAATTGTTTCATTAATATTTTGAATAGTTCCGAGAGGATCCGGAAGCGTTTCAGGGTCACCGGAAGGGTTTCGGAGAGTATCGGGTAATACCGGGTATTACCGATAAATAATATATAGGTAGAAAATGTTTCCGGTGATGTTAAATTATATATAAAATGGTCTGAAAGTATTTAGAACAATTTTATATTTAATTTAATATCAACGGTCCTAAAAATGCCATGTGGCGGAAGGCAACTTGGGCCACAAAGGCCCAAGTGGGGGAAGGTGCCCCTTCCCTAAGGAAGGAGGCCGAATTGGAGAGGGGGAGGATTCCACCTCCCCTCCCCTGGCCGGCGCCACGCGGGGGAGTCCTTCCGCCTTGGTGGCAGCCCTCCCTCTCCCCTCTAACCTATATATACTTGAGGTTTGGTGCTCTTATGAATACACAAGTTTTGGAGCCTCCTCTTGTTCACCTAGCCCTAGATTTAGTCGGTCCTAGTTGACTAATTAGAGCTTGGTCTAGTTCCTCTAATCCTCATAGTTAGAAGCCCCGTGTGGTTCTAATCTCCTTCCTCTAATTCTCCGGCGACGATTAGCTCTGGACGGCGAAGCACTGCCGGATCATGTAGGCTGCATGCTTGCAACCAAGTAGAGAGGCAGCGCTTTCGGTCTTTGGTTCGAGGGGCCGTTCGTGGGCGGTTCGCGGGATTGTTCATCGACAGTTCGAGGGACTCCAAGTAAGATCTACACCGACACGATCTTATTCCGCTGCAACTCGGTGACGGTAACGATCGTGATCACAACCTATTATGCATCTTCATATTGATCCTGTTTGTGCGTAGGTGTGATTTTTTTTTTTCTACTACATTTCCCAACATGCGCAACCCTGCCGGACATGGAGAAGACAAAGACCAGGGTGATGATTCATGGCTTCTCTGGTCAATTAGTTCTGTAGAAGTGACCAGGCGAGCTACATGAAGCCAACAAACAAGGCGGCGAGCTCGTACAAGGTGGCGATGCCCGGCGGGGCGGTGCTGGTGGTGAAGCCTTGAAATTAGGTTCATGATGCTGACTTGATTGCCTTATAATTCGCCCGAAAACCACTCAAGGGGTTGATATCCTGCAAGTGCACATGGTTTAGTTGTAGCATTTTCTTAGTAAGAGTATCGATCCTACAGGGAGCGCAGGAAATGGTCTTCGCCTCGTGTAGAGATTTATCGGATTGTGTCTACAAGTTAATTGTGATGAGAAGGAAAAGTGGTGCAGAAGTGGAAAAATTGTAATGACGTTGAGGTTTGAACTTGAGTGTACCAAAGTAAAAGTAAAGAACAAGAAAGTAATAAAAATGGTGGAAGCAGGAATAGGGCTAAGGCGTTCTCAGGGGTCTGGATTCCCCACTAGTATATATGTGCAACTTATGTGGCACCCCGCCTGAATACCACTGTAGCCAGACGGTCGCCACGCATGCCAGCCCAGGAAATCACTCTGACATGCATGTTTACAACAAGTATCATGAACACAGGAATTTTTATTAATGGATATATAGGTCTTACATGAGATATTACAAGAGTAAAGGCAGCGGAAAAGCTCTATCTAAGGCAGCATGGTCCTGGTGCGGCTCCAATCCACAGGGATCTGACTGGGTTACGCTCCTAGCCCGTGAACGCTCCGGCTCCTCGACGACGGACGACGGATCCTTATGTGAACCTGGCCACATTGAAGGCCGCTGAGTACTTTTGAATGTACTCGCAAGCAAACCAAACTAACATATACAACAAGCAATGCAATCCATGGCATTCAAGCATGCATTAGTTATTAGAGCAATATTAATTATCATGACATAGCAGGATTATCTAGCAGGTTAATTTCTAAAGTAAAATTATAGTAAAGTAAAGTAAAGTATATCAAGTAAAAAATCAATACTCCGAACATTTTCATGATCCAATCCGATCTTGAACCAAATCCAATCCCAACCTTGACCAGATCCAACTTACTCTCTTCCGGGTTGCCTTACAACCCTCAAAACATTCACGATCCACTGAGTATTTCAGGGCATAAGACGAGTTCTTCCATCATTATTATCACTGTTTTGGTTGACCACCTAGAGAGGTCTGGACGAACTGTCCAATACCATGGACGCGGCTATTCGAATAGATTTTACACTCTGCAGAGGTTGCGCACTTTACCCACACCATGGAGCACCTGACCTCGTGATCCCATTCGGGTGGACCAGGGTTGCTCGAACGAAACCTGCCTAACCTGTGACTCCTCCACCGTACCACCGACAATCATACCCTCCCAGGGTCATGTCCTGGGTGGCCCCTGTGTCACCTCATGACACCTGCCACCGTCGTGGCCAACTAAACTGTCCCAAACAGGGACGCTGACAAATAACTCAACTGGGCTCACAAGGTTATCGTCGCCTACCAGGCCAGGGCAGTGCGCACGCATAACCTTTCCTAGTTGGTGGTACCGATAAAAGAGCACGCGATCAGACAAAGTCAAGGCCGTCCCATACCGGCAAATGTGGCTGCACGGATAAGTCCGGACAGGTGACTCTGGATCAAACGACTAGGTTTAGTTTTTGCCATCATTTAGCAAGCATGGATGTATATCACAATAACATGAGATGGCAGCAACTATGCATAAGGTAACAACTGTGGAAACATAACAACCTATCTCCATATAACATCACAATGAGTCATTAGTGAAACAAGATTTAAATGGCAAGTTATCACTTTATAAGTTCTAGCTGTAAATTACGACCATCGGAACCCTTGCATAAAACCGGCAAAGAAACCAGTAGCCACCAGAACGGTCTTTACAACTCAGATCTGGGACATTACCGGAATAACTCAACCCCGGCTCAAGACGGCTGGAATGCAGCTCAGAGCATGTGACCGTGTTGATAAAAAGAATGTAGCAGTTCCCTAAGACGACCGAAAAACAGCTCAGAGCATGGGGTCACTGCTACGGAAAGAAATTCAACAGCTGCCCGAGACGGCTGAAAAACAGCTCGGAACACGGATAGTTGCTGACAAGAGAAATAAAAGTCGGCATCCACCCTGGAAGGCCGGAAACAGCTCAGAACACAAGCGTGGTGCCATCACCGAAGAAAGTGCAAGCAAGGGTTCGTCAGAGTCACATACAGCTCAGTATTATACAGACAAGCACAAGCATATTAATTTAAACATGCAAGAAATATCACAGAGCAATGCTTTAGGGCATATATCATATGGTCGGCTTGCCTGGGGTGAAGGAATACTCCAGAAGAAGGTACGGTAGCCTCGCGGAAGAATTCACCGGAAAGGATTCTCCCTCGGAGGGGCTGATAGAGGGCAAGGGCAAAATGGTCATTTTCAGAATGTGTAAACATTATGAAAATGACTCCATCGGAACGGGCTCGACGAAACAAAGACGTGGGCGTTGGTTTCACCTGATTCAGAGTAGGGATCAAAAAGATATTGATATTTGAATGCCAGGGGCTAATCTGTAAAAGAAGTATTTACAACCAGGTCCCTGACAACATGGCTGGTCGCGTACTCCGCAGAAATATGTTTTCCATTGGGGAAAACAGAAACAAGCCGAAGGCGTCTCCACTTATCCGACGTGGAGGGCACCTAGTCACCGACGGCCGGGCCACACATCGCTTTCTCTCTCCTCCCTCCTTCTCCACTCCTGCCCGACGCCGCGGCTGGGCGCCTCTGCCCCAGTGGCCACCGGTGTTCCAGGGGGCCTTGGGGTCTGGCGACCTGACGAACGGGCCCACAGACGACGACCGCATATGAGGGTGGATCACGTGGGTGCCGGAGATGGCTGGAGAGGCGGCGGCGAAGGGCGGCAGTAGGCGGCGGCCTTGATGAGATTTCGGTGACCTGGGGGTCTTCCGAGGCCGCCAAACAGGGGGGGTGGACTCGCTGGAGGACGGCGCTCTTGGGGAGAGGTACGGCAGAGCCGGGGACAGCCACAGTGCTAGAATTTGAGCAAGGAATTGGCGGCGGCTATGATGGCAGAGGGAGATGAGGAGAGCTCCGTGAGCTCCAATGGATGCCCGGGGAGGTAGCTGGTAGGGAGAGGAGGAATGCTGGGGTAGTGTGGTGCTCGAGGAGGCTTGGGGTGGCGGCTTATATAGGCGGCCGGGGCAAGGAGATAGGGATGTCCGCCGTGGCGCCCTTATCACCTCACTGGTGCTCCGGCGAGGTGGCGCGAGGGGAGCGGTGTCGACCTGATGACCAACAAAGGGAGGGGATGGCTCAGGGAGGAAGAGGCCAAAGGGAAAGGAAAACGACGGAGGTTCACGGGTGGGCAGTACTGTGGCGGCGATCGCCGTGGCGCGAGGAGGAAACGGGAGGAGGGGGAAACTACTGAAGAGTGTCGGCGTGGACGCAGAGGAGCCACTAGACTTGTTTGGACAAGCCAGCGCTGCTCGAGCTGTCCTGTCCGACGCGACGATCGCGTAGAGCATAGTTTCTGCTGGCTGTTCACGCGGTCACCACGGGCACAGCACGCTCTGGAAGGCTCCTGCCTGTCCAACCTTGTCTAGCACGTTTCTCGCTGCTCAAACAGATAAGATATGAAGCTGGGATCAACTGGAAGGCTCTGGGTGGGTGAAACTTGCAGAAGA
Organism: Thinopyrum elongatum; assembly: GCA_011799875.1. NCBI lineage: Eukaryota > Viridiplantae > Streptophyta > Magnoliopsida > Poales > Poaceae > Thinopyrum > Thinopyrum elongatum. The sequence goes on from CM022298.1 coordinate 30,217,996, forward strand.
AGATTCTGACAGGAAGGTGTATGTAGTGATTTCTGGATAGATCCATGAGTGAAATGAGCTGGAATTTGGCATGGAGCAATGATCTACCAAGGTGAAGGCCCTGGTAAAATTTGAGGTCATTTGGATAAGAACTGAGGACACTTGCTGTATAATGGACCCCACTGGTCAGAAATGAAGATGTTGATGCTGCGCTCAAATGGGTGAATGAAATGATATGAACTTTGGTGGAGAGTCATGATTTGAACATATGGAGATACTGAAAAGTATCATACCATTTGGACACTCCTACATGGTACTTCCTTCACAAAGGTTCCAAATGGACAGAAAATTGAGAAAATTGCTGGGGAAGAATGGATAGAGGTATTGTGCTGGTTTTTGGGATACATGAGTGATTTATCAATGTTAACCACAACAAAAAATTTCAGTTCAAATGAATCAAGGGTTCAAGCACTTCCTTTGCATACTGGAAATCTGGACATAATTTGCAACTGGATGCTGTGCTCAAACTTTGAACTATGGAACTTGGATTCTGATGGAGATGGTGAAGGTATGGATAGGATAAGCTCCACAATTTATTTGGGATTTTTCCTGGCTACCAAAATGGTAGTTCCTTTAGAAACTGCCCGAGATGCAATATTGGCATTAAATTGGAAAATGCAATTTCCCTTATTTAATGACGGCCAATATTTTTATGGGAGCTCAATATGATCACAAAGAGTATCTCCACAAGTTTTCATGAACTTTGGAGATGGATAGATAATTTCCTGGATTTAATTCCTTTAACTGGCAGAAAAAAGAATTAATTATAAATAAAAAATATTGCAAATGATTTGGCAATATTTTTGCATATCCAGAGTTTATCGATAAAGGATGATCACTGGGAAAAGTTTGGGAGGAAACAGATCAAAGGAAATTGGGGTTCCTTTGTAAATGTAGGAGTTGGGGTTTCCCTTCCGGTAACTCGAAAGGTAGGGTTTCGGTGGCAAAACCCTGAGAATAAATCTTAGGTGGTAGGATTGGTCTTGAGAGAATCTCCGGTTGGATAGGAAAGGCAAGGCTAAATGACCATCTTCATATACCCAAGAGCTTGAGAAAATCCGATAACACCGAGAAAAAAGACGGGAGTCAAATCCCGCGAAGGAAAAAAAACAGGAGCGAAAACCAGGGTGTTACAAACCTACCCCCCTTAAGAAAATCTCGTCCTCGAGATTTCTGGGCTTACCTCCAAGTGAAGGGGGACTTACCTGTGTGCGACTTGGATCCATCAGCGATCTCATCTATGTTGGTTCACTGACCTTTCAACTGCCTCTTCTGATGGACCATTTGTTGTCTTTGCACACAGCTTCCTTGAATCCTTCTCTTTCCTGTCAGGTGTACCTCTTGTCCTGGTAGTGGTGTTACTGGGTGGGATAGCGGGTAATACCAGTAACTGCTTGGTTTCCAGGGCTTGGAAGCAACTGCTTCGGGTTTTGTTGCGATGCTTCGTACCCTAACTGTCACGGGCAAAACATCCTTTCATTGTACCAAGCTCACTTGCTCGTATGGCCTCGAATGAGTGGGGGTGTCTTTCTTTTTGCCGTGTCAGAATACTCAGTCTAGCTGCGGGTTCTGTACTGTCATTTCCTTTTGTCTTCGGCATTTTGACTTGGTGCTTAGGTGATCCACAATTGAAGGAACAACATGACCGAGCTATTGTTGCTATATTCCCTCAACTGAAATGTCAGGCATGATCACAAAGTAATCATAGACAGTAATCTTTTATCATGCCATCTACGAGCTGTTGAAGCTGATGTGCTTTGAGCCATTCTATCTGAGTGCCTTGTTTCAAACTCTGTCGCTCGTGGAGATGGCTTTGTCGTACATAGGCTCTGTAGTCCTTGCTGTGACCACTGAGCTAAACATAGTATCGCTATCATCCGGTGTATCTTTCGAAGTATAGCCTCCTATCTTGGTTGATGGCCCATCTTCATGATGAGTGCGGCAAGCTTGCTTGTAACCGCAGGTGGTGCATTGTTGTGGCCGCATATGCAAGAGTCTGACAAGTATTACCGATGTCACTTCGGAGGTTGTTTATCCACAACTTCTTTGTTCTTGAGGGTTCCTTTGATGGGCCTGTCATGACCTGCCAACACGGCTCCTTGATTGTTTTCCCAGTTTGTCGGGCTTGTTCTCACAACTTGCTCTTGCATATCTCGTAGGGGTTGCTGTGCTCATATTCCTTTTTAAATATGGGACCAATGTTCCTCTGAACACAGTGTTTCCCGTGTACGAGTGGCTCGCATGAACTGATCCATTGGACTGCATGCTCACAACATATGCAGGGGTAGAATAAATTCTTTTATAACCACTGAGTTCTGAGGCGGATGTGTGCCCAGACTAGTTCGTGCTCCTGACAAGCTTGTTGTGGGCACGATGGCGTGTTGAAGAAGGCTGAATTCCTTATGTTCGAAGCTTCTGCCAGGGTAGCGTGCTGCAGGAGGCTGGGTATCATACCTCAGAAGCTTTCCTTCATGTTGCTTGCTAAGGAAGGTCAAGTGCCTTATGCCGGAAGTTTTCTGCGGTAGCACACTGTGGAAGATGGGAGTGTCGTATCCCAGAAGATTTTTCTCACCAAGTGGCGTACTGAGGAAGATTGGCAGCCTGGTGTCATAAGCCCTTCTTGGTAGCTTGCAGAGGAAGGCTGGGTCCCTTATACTGGAAGCCTTTCACTATGTATGCAGTCGGATTTATGGCCGATTCTAGCTTCCTTTCGAAGTATCCGGAATTTTACCCATAGCGGAGCCAAAACTTAGTATAGGCGATACCTAGACTGACGATTTTCCACACATCTCTGGTCCTTCTGCTGGTCTGATCATTGCTGCTGTAAAGGTTGCACGACTGATGCAGACCTCATGTTGTTAATTAATTCAGGATACTCTTTGTATTCAAACCAGGTGTTGCTGATAATAAGCAGTTGACGGATAATTCCATTCGGTTCAGCTGGGCTTCGAATCATGTTAGGTGCTCCTTGATTCTGGATGCTTGGAAGTTCAGTGATTCTGGGCAACCGTGAACTCATCCATATTCCTTGCAAACCTTGTTCACAGTGCCCGGAAGATTTTGCATACACACCGGTGGACTTCGTAATATGCTTTGCACTTTGTACAAATGTACTAGAGTTTTGTTGCTGTTCTTGGCACATTCACATTCTTGAAATACGTCTCCGGTGGGTAATAAATGATTCTTAGGTTCATTGAGGAAAGACTCGGTTTACCTTACTGACTGAAATAGTCCTGTGTCGCGGACGGAATAATTTGTCCTTACTGATATTCATTCTTGGTAGCTCATTTGACTGTTCCCTAGGCGTGATCCGTTCTGAGGCAAACTCTCTCTGGTATATTCTGGCCTTGTCTGTTCCACATAGATTCTGCTTCTGACTCATTCTTCATTCCTTGACAGATCCAGTGTTGCTATTCGGAATATCGGGTAGTTGGCTTGGCTTGACTCTTGCTGAATTTGGATTATTGGGTATTATCCAAGTTGTATGCTGGTCTTCTTGACGGCACTTGCGGATGGATCCAGTCGGAGCGAAGAAACGGAACCGACAAAAGAAACAAGAACCGCGAAAACCAAAAAGCAAATAAAGCTCAAATTTTGCGGACCTTTCACATGTGGCCAAAGATTCACTAGTATAACTAGTATAGCGCACTCGATGTACCTCTAAGGATTTAGAAGCGAAACCACACAATGCTCCTGGTAGCACTCGTGTCAAGCTCCTACTACTTCCTTAGGGAACATCACACTCGATGCATGACCATAGACAAAATGGCTTAGTCAACGATCCTACAGTTGTTGGGGAAAAGATGGAATTTATAAGCGTTTCCTAACGGAAACTAGAGTAAGAAGAGAAATGCCATGGCTAGCAAGCAGGGTAGGGATATCTGGTTTACCTAGGGGTTTAGGGCTCACGGGTCGTTGCCTGGTGCGAGCATTTAAGACCGGAGGCAAAGGCCACGAGAGTTGGGGTCTGATGGAGCCAAAGACCTATGGGGTTGCCTTATGATCAATAGTAGCCATGCCAGCTTGGCAAAGATGGCTGATATCCATCTGGGCTTTCTGCTGAGCACAAGACAATGAAGTATGACTAGGGTAACCTATAGTCAGCCTGGCTACTCTGATACCATCCGTTGTGGCGCCCCGCCTGATTACCACTGTAGCCATACGGTCGCCACGCATGCCAGCCCAGGAAATCACTCTGACATGCGCGTTTACAACAAGTATCATGAACACATGCATTTCTATTAATGGATACATAGGTCTTACATGAGATATTACAAGAGTGAAGGCAGCGGAAAAGCTCTATCTAAGGCAGCATGGTCCTCGTGCGGCTCCAATCCACAGGGATCTGACTGGGTTACGCTCCTAGCCCGCGAATGCTTCGGCTCCTCGACGGCGGACGGCGGATCCTTATGTGAACCTGGCCACATTGAAGGCCGCTGAGTACTTTTGAATGTACTCGCAAGCAAACCAAACTAACATATACACCAAGCAATGCAATCCATGGCATTCAAGCATGCATTAGTTATTAGAGCAATATTAATTATCATGACATAGCACGATTATCTAGCAGGTTAATTTCTAAAGTAAAATTATAGTAAAGTATAGTATATCAAGTAAATAATCAATACTCCGAACATTTTCATAATCCAATCTGATGTTGAACCAAATCCATCCCAACCTTGACCAGATCCAACTTACTCTCTTCCGGGTTGCCTTACAACCCTCAGAACATTCACGATCCACTGAGTATTTCAGGGCATAAGACGAGTTCTTCCATCATTATTATCACTGTTTCAGTTGACCACCTAGAGAGGTCTGGACGGACTGTCCAATACCGTGGACGCGGCTATTCGAATAGATTTTACACTCTACAGAGTTTGCGCACTTTACCCACACCATTGAGCACCTGACCTCGTGATCCCATTCGGGTGGACCAGGGTTGCTCCCACGAAACCTGCCTAACCCATGACTCCTCCACCGTACCACCGACAATCATACCCTCCCAGGGTCATGTCCTGGGTGGCCCTTGTGTCACCTCGTGACACCTGCCACCGTCATGGCCAACTAAACTGTCCCAAACAGGGATGCTGACAAATAACTCAACTGGGCTCACAAGGTTATCGTCGCCTACCGGGCCAGGGCAGTGCGCACGCATAACCTTCCCTAGTTGGTGGTACCGATAAAAGAGCACGCGATCAGACAAAGTCAAGGCCGTCCCATACCGGCAAATGTGGCTGCACGGATAAGTCCGGACAGGTGACTCTGGATCAAACGACTAGGTTTAGTTTTTGCCATCATTTAGCAAGCATGGTTGTATATCACAATAACTTGAGATGGCAGCAACTATGCATAAGGTAACAACTGTGGAAACATAACAACCTATCTCCATATAACATCACAATGAGTCATTAGTGAAACAAGATTTAAATGTCAAGTTATCACTTTATAAGTTCTAGTTGTAAATTACGACCATCGGAACCCTTGCATAAAACCGGCAAAGAAACCAGTAGCCACTAGAACGGTCTTTACAACTCCGATCTGGGACATTACCGGAATAATTCAACCCCGGCTCAAGACGGCTGGAAAGAAGCTCAGAGCATGAGACGGTGTTGATAAAAAGAATGTAGCAGTTCCCTAAGACGGCCGAAAAACAGCTCAGATAATAGGGTCACTGCTACGGAAAGAAATGCAACAGCTGCCCGAGACGGTTGAAAAGCAGCTCGGAACACGGACAGTTGCTGACAAGAGAAATAAAAGTCGGCATCCACCCCGGACGGCCGGAAACAGCTCAGAACACAGGCGTGGTGCCGTCACCGAAGAAAGTGCAAGCAAGGGTTCGTCAGAGCCACATACAGCTCACTACTATACAGACAAGCACAAGCATATTAATTTAAACATGCAAGAAATATCACAGAGCAATGCTTTAGGGCATATATAAGATGGTCGGCTTGCCTGGGGTGAAGGAATACTCCGGAAGAAGGTAAGGTAGCCTCGCGGAAGAATTCACCGGAAAGGATTCTCCCTCGGAGGGGTTGATAGAGGGCAAGGGCAAAATGACCATTTTTTGAATGTGTAAACATTATGAAAATGACTCCATCGGAACGGGCTCGACGAAACGAAGACATGGGCGTTGGTTTCACCTGATTCGGAGTTGGGATAAAAAAGATATTGATATTTGAATGCCAGGGGCTAATCTGCAAAAGAAGTATTTACAACCGGGTCCCTGATAACACGGCTGGTCGCGTACTCCACAGAAATACGTTTTCCTTTGGGGAAAACAGAAAAAGCCAAAGGCGCCTCCACTTATCCGACGTGGAGGGCACCTAGTCACCGACGGCCGGGCCCCACACCGCTTTCTCTCTCCTCCCTCCCTTTCTTCTTCCTCCTCCACTCCTGCCCGACGCCGCGGCTGGGCGCCTCTGCCCCGGTGGCCACCGGCGTTCCAGGGGGCCTTGGTGTCCGGCGACTGGACGGACGGGCCCGCCGACGACGACCGCATACGAGGGTGGATCACGTGGGCGCCGGAGATGGCTGGAGAGGCGGCGGCGAAGGGCGGCAGTGGGCGGCGGCCTCGATGAGATTACGGCGACCTGGGGGTCTTCCGAGGCCACCAAACGCGGGGGGGGGGGGGGGGGGGGACTCGCTGGAGGACGGCGCTCTCGGCGAGAGGTACGGCAGAGCCGGGGACAGCCACAGTGCTCGAATTTGAGCAGGGAATTGGCGGCGGCTATGATGGCAGAGGGAGACGAGGAGAGCTCCGTGAGCTCCAATGGATGCCCGGGGAGGTAGCTGGGAGGGAGAGGAGGAGTGCTGGGGTAGTGTGGTGCTCGGGGAGGCACGGGGTGGCGGCTTATATAGGCGGCCGGGGCGAGGAGATAGGGATGGCCGCCGTGGCGCCGTTATCACCTCACTGGTGCTCCGGCGAGGTGGCGCGAGGGGAGCGGTGTAGACCTGATGACCAACAAAGGGAGGGGACGGCTCAGGGAGGAAGAGGCCAAAGGGAAAGGAAAACGACGGAGGTTCATGGGCGGGTAGTACTGTGGCGGCGATCGCCGTGGCGCGAGGAGGAAGCGGGAGGAGGGGGAAACTACTGGAGAGTATCGGCGTGGACGCAGAGGAGCCACTAGACTTTTTTGGACAAGCCGGCGCTGCTCGAGCTGTCCTGTCCGACGCGACGATCGCGTAGAGCATAGTTTCTGCTCGCTGTTCACGTGGTCACCACGGGCGTAGCACGCTCTGGAAGGCTCCTTCCTGTCCAACCTTGTCTAGCACGTTTATCGCTGCTCAAAAAGATAAAATATGAAGCTGGGATCAACTGGAAGGCTCTGGGTGGGTGAAACTTGCAGAAGAAGATTCTGATAGGAAGGTGTTTGCAGTGATTTCTGGATAGATCCATGAGTGAAATGAGCTGGAATTTGGTATGGAGCAATGATCTACCAAGGTGAAGGCCCTGGTAAAATTTGAGGTCATTTGGATAAGAACTGAGGACACTTGCTGTAGAATGGACCCCACTGGTCAGAAATGAAGATGTTAATGCTGCGCTCAAATGGGTGAATGAAATGATATGAACTTTGGTGGAGAGTCATGATTTGAACATATGGAGATACTGGAAAAGTATCATACCTTTTGGACACTCCTACATGGTACTTCCTTCACAGAGGTTCCAAATGGACAGAAACTTGAGAAAATTTCTGGGGAAGAATGGATAGAGGTATTTAGCTGGTTTTTGGGATACATGAGTGATTTATCAATGTTAACGACCATGAAAAATTTCAGTTCAAATGAATTAAGGGTTCAAGCACTTCCTTTGCAAACTGGAAATCTGGACAGAATTTGCAAATGGATGTTGTGCTCAAACTTTGAACTATGGAACTTGGATTCTGATGGAGATGGTGAAGGTATGGATAGGATAAGCTCCACAATTTATTTGGGATTTTTCCTGGCTACCAAAATGGTAGTTCCTTTAGAAACTGCCCGAGATGCAATATTGGCATTAAATAGGAAAATGCAATTTCCCTTTTTTAATTATGGCCAATATTTTTATGGAAGCTCAATATGATCACAAAGAGTATCTCCACAAGTTTTCATGAACTTTGAAGATGGATAGATAATTTCCTGGATTTAATTCCTTTAATTGGCAGAAAAAGGAATTAATTATAAATAAAAAATATTGCTAATGACTTGGCAATATTTTTGCATATCCAGGGTTTATCGATAAAGGATGATCACTGGGGAATGTTTGGGAGGAAATAGATCAAAGGAAATTGGGGTTCCTTTGTAACTGCAGGAGTTGGGGTTTCCCTTCCGGTAACTCGGAAGGTAGGGTTTCGGCAGCAAAACACTGAGAATAAATCTTAGGTGGTAGGATTGGTCTTGAGAGAATCTCCGGTCGGATAGGAAAGGCAAGGCTAAATGACCATCTTCACATACCCAAGAGCTTGAGAAAATCCAATAACACCGAGAAAAAAGACGTGAGTCAAATCCCGCGAAGGAAAAAAAAACAGGAGTGAAAACCAGGGTGTTACAACTTAATCATGCTTGTGCATAATTTTGGGTTCGAATAACTAATCCACTTTATATACTTTTAAAAGTGGATGGAGCCGAGTACAGACACATGCATACATGCATAACTCAGTATCACACACGCCACCACTGTTCCTCTTCCATGCGGGTTAAGGCAATGGTGATTAAGGGTCTCCCCATGGACACGGCTAATGGGTGGTCTCCGTTGGTTCCCTATCAATGGTCAGGGTAGAGGGAGATAGCTTCTGTCACCATAGTACCTCCTCAACCCACCTTTGCAAAGACAGTAGCATCCTTCTCACCCGTAAAGGCAAATGCATGTTGTGTGGTCAACTTCACACAGCATCGAGAAGAATGGCTAACATAAGCATACAAAGAGGATGTTGTATCCTGTCGACGTTCAGATCCTAAACATACTAGGTTCCTCCATATCCCTGAGAACTAGGGAAATTACTCAGACATTGAAACAATAGACATCATCTAAGTACTCATGGTAATTGCGGATGAATGATTAATGTAACACACATATGAATCCACGCTAGGGTTTGGTATTACAACGGGGCAAAAATATGATGATGTGGATGGAGATGATGATACAGGTTGATGCCGAAGAAGACTTCTTGAACGAGGTGATAGCGTGGTGGTGCCCTTCTGCTGATTCCCCCTCCGGATCCCTTCAAGAGGTGAGGATTCTTGGTTCTAGATCGTGGTTCTGGTGTCTCTTTCGCCCTCTTTGAGATCCGATCACACGAGGTTAAATTAGTTGACCAGGGGGAGCCGGCGCCGTGTGGTACGACCACTGGTACGAGTAGGTATGGTCATATCACATGTCGTCTTCTCTACTGGAGGCTTCGGTGCGGCTCGTTCTGATCCCAATTGGTCGGCGTTTCTTATGGTAGGTTAATATCATGTCAATCAACGTGATTTTCACCCACAAATAATGTTTTCCAATAAGTGCTCCAAATATTCTTCCTTTCAGGGTCCTAGCGAAATCAGGCAGAAAAAGGTGCGTGAACGCGGTAAAACTCTGAAAATCCTATAGCCACGCTGCAAAGCAGGAAATGGAAAGTGATGCAAAAATGGACTCATCAACTCTCCCAAACTTAGAGTTTTGCTCGTCCCCGAGCAAAACCGGAACTGAAAAGAACAAGGTCATCATGTTCATGAAGCGCGGATTATCGTAAATGAATGTCTCCATTGCATCATAATTATATCTATAAAAGATATAGAACCTTAATGAATACTCGCACATGTTTACTAACAAGATAATTAGAGAGGCTTTCACACCTTTAGCGCCCAATTGCTTAGCATAGGAAGAACAATTCTATGGATTAAATTATCTGGGATTTGATCGAACAAGTGACGGAGGGCTCTCGATGTTTTTAGAGCGCAACACATTCACTTTCGCTTTAACACCTGAGTTGTCCTCTTTTGTTTTCCCTCCTAGTTGTAAACATGCCTATTTACCCTTGTCACAGTCGTTTATTGTTTTACTTGTGACATGAAAGCTAAGCATGCTTAGTAATTACGAGGTAAAACATAAGTGGACAAATTAAGTGCTAACTCCAAAGCAAAGTAATGAACTGAGTCACCCTTTCTTGCTACTTGCTCTGGTTAAAATATTTATGCCAGGCTTGCGCTCAAAATTTTCGTTATGTAAATAATCAAAATTAAAATAATCTAGCCCATAGAATTACCAACCTTCACTTAGCAATTGATACTAGCGGCGTGGAAGACTATATTTATCGGAAAGTAATCATGCAGTAGTGCTCACCCTAATTCATACATTTAATAGAAATATCTTAACGCAAAAATGAAATCTCTCATCGTAGAAATTCGCTCAACATCAGAATAATGATTTTTTCATCTTTAACAGAAGCTAACAGTTCCTTTTATTACGCAAACTAAGATAACTAACTCAATTTGCAAAAATATAAACGTGCAAAAAGAGTAAAAGAGATACAAGGGACTCAAAAATCTCCCCAAGCTTGAGAAGCTAAGCCGACGAGATCCGATATTCCCTCTAGTTGTCGGTACCGCTCATTTTCTTCTCCGGTGCAGGTGTATTGCAGCTGGCGAGGGCTTGACAGAGCAGAGCATTGGTCTTCTCAAGGGCCTTGACACGATGCTTGAGCGTATCCACCTTGTGTTATAGATTGGCGACGTGTTGCAGGCATGCGTTGAGAGTTGACGTAGTGTCCTCTGCGATTTTCTTCTCCATGTGCCTGATACGCTCACGCAAAAGCTCATGATGTAATGGTGAACCATTAGCATGTACCTCAAGATGACAGATGCGCTCGTCAACGCTAAGCGGATGCGGATTTGGTGTGTAGTTGGGGTCAGCGAGGAACCTCTTCCGTTCCCTCGATGGTTGAAAAAATATGCGGGCACCGACGGTGAATTTGTTGACTGCGTTGCAGCGCCTGGACGTCTCCTGGTAGGTTCCCTCCAATGACTCAAGGATGGTAAACCCATCCCCAGTGGTTGGGCTTTCCTTGCTGGTAGATGCAATGTTACCGGTGCTAATGAACTTAACAGATTCAATATGCTCCTTACCGATTTCTTCCTCATCTTATTCCTCCATCTCCCTCTCTTCAAGATCCTCCTCCCCAGAAGAAGAGTCTTCATCCTCTTCTTACCAAGCTCGATCACGCTTGGTTCCACGAGGAGGAGATGCATCTTCTAGTTCAAAGTCCTCTTCATGAAAAGGGCTTGAACCATGAGGTGGACTGCTGCCGGCTGCAAGACGATCATCTTCCTCCTGGAAAGACGATTGATGTTCATCCCATGACTGAGCCATGGCCTTGAGGCACTTCCCTTCACCTACAAACTTGATATGCATCTAGTAGTTGATTTTCTTTGTTAATATGCAAAGGAGAAGTCCCCCAAGGGTATATAAGAGGGTGTATCCGCCAGGAATTCGCGAGATTAGGTTAGGTGAGGAAGATTATGAAACAAATTGAAGAGATTCGAAAAGAATTTTCGTGTGATCAGGGGCGAAGACGTGGCGTGGTACGAGCGCGGGCAGTCGTACCGACGCTCATACCAGAGTTCCTCCGCGACTTACCTATCCAGAGAGGAAGACGGACTCGAGTACGACCTTGTTAGCTCGTACCCAGGATCACGCCGATCCTTACCCACGACCAGTTTTTTTTAACACACGAACCTGGCTTTCGGAACAGAAGAGAAGACGGCCGGTGGTACGAGTGTATGAGCTCGTACCGCTGGTCGTACCGAACTGCTGGGGGTGCTCTTCCGGCACAAGAGGACAAGACGGCCGGTGGTACGAGCGTTCAAGCTCGTACCGCTGGTCGTACCGCCACCAGTGTTGCGCCTTTGCTTCTCCACAAGAGAAGACGGGCTAGAGTACGACCGTAGCAGCTCGTACTAACATTCGTACTGCTCCAAAGACTCAATCCGTGCATAGAAAAGATAGAGAAATACAATGGAGCAAGGATATTTAGCTTTATAGGAGGCTATAAAGCCCCCAGGTAGCTATGATAGCTCCTTCTTTGGCTCCCAAGCTTTATTACGATCCTTCTTCTTCATATCTTTCTTTTTCTTTTTGATTGTCAACATCGGAGGAGACACTATTTTGGCTAGATTGCAAGGACAAAGATTATCAGGGTAATTATTTTGATCGAAATCCTGTATCTTTCAAACTTCCGGTTTTGCAGTGGTTGGCAACAGATATTCCGAAGGTGGATTAGTATTTCCTAAGGTGCACCGCATAGTACCGGTTATGTTCATGATTGTGCTAAACAGAATACAAAGTTTGTCTTCGGGTCTTCTCCCTGCAACTACTTCCATCAATGGACTTTCCTCCTCAGTGTGGTTCCCTTCGCTTCGATCAATTATCTGCAAATCATACTCTTGTAATAGCAAAGTCCAACGAATAAATCGAGCCCTTTTATCCTTCCTTGCCAAAAGGGTTTTTAAAGCTTGATGGTACGTGTAGACTTTAGCTCTCGAATCTGAAATGTAGGGTTTAAATTTTTCACAAGCAAATACTACGGCATCGAGCTCTCTATCGGCAATGTCATAATTCTTTTGAGCTTCATTAAGGGTATGACTAGCATAATGAATAACATTAAATTTCTTACCCTCATGTTGTCCTAAGATGGCACTTACAACATTATCTCTGACCTCGCAAATAATTTCAAAGTCATGACCTCATTTTGGAGGTTTGATGGTAGGAGCTGAGATAAGTGCTCTCTTAAGTTGCTCAAAAGCTGAAATACATTTTTCGTCGAAGTGGAAAGGAATATTTTTCTGCAAGTTTTTTTTTTAGAAAAGGAGGATGTACCCCCGGCCTCTGCATCTGGACGATGCATGCAGCCATATTATTAGTTATTCACAAAGACCATACAAAGTGATACATCAATAAGCCTGAAGCCACCATCTTGGAAACACTTTTGCTACTCCTATCACCTTGATGAAGGCGTGCCGAATGTCCGGGCCTAATACCAAACAGACATCGCACCAAACCCTAACATCTAAAGCCGGGTGTCACATCCAAGCCACTACCTGGATTGGGTCCCACACCGGTCTGACACACTCCCAGTGAGCACCGCACGCTGCAAGGGCTGTCACCTCCATCTTCCCTTGGTCCATCCTCAGAGCAGAACTGATGCACCGACCTTGCGAGGCCTCTCTGCCATCAACGCCACCATGACGCCAGACAGCTTGCTCCTCCTGCGCGAGTCCATCTCCAATATGTGCCCATCGCCGAAGCTCCGCGGCGCCATGCCACCGGGATCCGCCGTCGGCCTTGCGGTAGATGTAACACCGCTCCTCCTCTTGTCCCCTCCAGCCAGCACGTGCTCCAAAACGATGCCCCCAGGAGGGACAACGACATCGAAGGTGCCATCATCGTCCGATCTGGTAGACCCAGATCTAGGGTTTCCCCTGGGGCATCACGAGTGGGGCGCCATGACCTACAACAACGATTCCTCAAGAAGGGAACAACGTCAAAGACGCCGCCATCGTCCGCCATGACCGTAGTCGGCGCGATTTTCACCGGAAATCACGGCCCCCCGATCTCGCAGCTGAGTGAAACCGAACGGAGCTTCGTCGTGAAGACCAAAGCCGCCGTCGGCACGCCGGCAGGGAGCCTCCAGCCGCCCCTCACCGGTCCTCCACACGCCACCGGTTGCCACGCCGGGGCGGATCTGGACGGGACGGGACGCCAGATCGGCGGCTTCCATCGCCCATCTCCAGGCATAGACTCCACCGAGGGGAAGAGCACCATGCCGACCATGTATCTGGCGGCCGCCGCATAGGCCAGGGACGCCGCCCTACCTACTGCTCGCGGATCCAACACCGAAGTCGCCCCTCTCGCCTCCGGGTGATCCCGCAGCCCCTGCCGTGTCCGGCCCTCCACGCTTAGGACGAGGCACCGCAGCACCGCCGTCTGACCTGCCCGCGCGCCGCCGCGCCCCGGATGAACGCGACGCCGCCGCCCGAGGACACCCGCCCGCGTCAGGCCCTCGCGCGAGGAGGAGATGGGGCACCGCCGCCGCCAGCACCTACCAGGCTTTGCTCGGCGGCGCGGACCGGCGGCGGCGAGGGGAGAAGAGGGGCGGGGGGACCTGAGGCGCCGGCGGCTAGGGTTGCCCCCTCGGTGGCTCGCGGGGGGAGCGACGCGAGAGGGACTCGGTATCTCTTTAAAAATGGGAGAGATTTTTACTTCCAGGCCTCTGCACCAACCAGGGATGCATACGGCCATTTTAGTATGAGTACCAAGATAAACATGGTCCTCAGAATTTTTTTTGAATGAGTATCAAGATATTTCTTGATGAGAGGTTCCACCACACACCAAGCTTGATCCTCAATAAATGGGGTAAAACCCCTGTGCATCACCTGTCAATTCTAGGAATTGAACTCGGGTTGTTAGGCTGCACAACCGCATGCCCAACCACTGAGCCAAGGCTCTCTTTGCAAGTGGTTAGTAAGCGGTTTCAAAATACCTGAGAAGTTTTTGATGAATCGCCTGTAAAAACCTGCATTGGCCTAAAAAATCAAACAAATTATAAGCATTTAATAAACTTCTTTTGCCTCAGCAATTACAAAATAGAGCGGTACAAATATTCAAAGGAAAAGGACAAACTGAACTTGCAGAGAGTGTGTGTTGCATGGACTTGCAAAGAGTTTAGACCAAGAAAATCAAACTATATTCAGACCACAGAACATGGCAAACATACAGAGAGAGAGGAGTAAGGCTAAGGATAACCTCGCCATCATCCATGTAATTAGCCTTCCACTATATATACTCATGGACACTGGAACAATCATTTTTCTAGACATCAGCAAGCAACACCTCTTAGCTGTGTATACAATAAGCAGCCAGGCCACTGGATGGTACAGCCCAAGGACAGATCAACCATCCATGTAATTAGCCTTCCACTATATATATCCATGGATAGATCAATATCCATGTAATTAGCCTTCCACTATATATAATAATTAGAAAGAATCAACTGATAGGCGTTGCATGTATTTCTCTCAAAGCACTAACCTAAGCAGGAAACGCAGGCTATCGGGAAACTGAAAACGCACCTATGACGGCACTGACAAAGATGCCATGTGCAAGCAAAAACAATGAAGGCAGGACAGAGATTTGGCTCATGTTCCTGCATCTTTGACTGCATACACATATATGTAGTTTCATAGTGATTTGGCTCACGTTTTGGCACTGTTTACTTGGGTGTTCCGTATCTATCAAGCTGATAGAGAGCACTGTTAGTTCTGCTATGCCTGCATCTTTTACCAGATAGACATACATATGATTTGTTAGCTAGTTGCACAAGGAATAAATCTTCATGCAATCAAGATACAAAATCAAACCATCCAGAAACCAAAATGTACAACTGGAGATGGTGGAAGAAATTATGACCTGCGGGGTTGGAGAGGATAGAAGAGTGCAGCGAGTGCGGGGACGCATGACAACATAGACCAATGGTGAGCAGGCTTCCTGAGAAAACAAAGATATACTCAAGAGAAGCTCATTGTATGAGTAACACCTGATTAAAATGTCGAGTATGAAAATCATTAACAATGGACCTGCTAGTTACAATCAATAATATAACCTCACCTGCAAATATGATGCAAATAAGCGGCAATGCCATTTGTACTCAGCAAATGTGAATCACTACCCAACCATTCATCTCCAACCACATCACGGCTTTGGCTACTGTGGCCGCGCCCGAGGCCGAGCCCAATGTGACGGGGACTGTCAGAATGGCTGATAAAACTGATGGGGATAGAGCTGCCAAGTGGGCCCGTAAAAAGGAGAAGATGTTATGTTGTCGCTGTGGAGAGCAGGGGCACTTTATTGCAGAGTGCGTTACTGAACTTTGTGACACATGCCTCAAGCCGGTGCACGCTATGGGGGAGTGCCCGTTGTTGCGTGAACCGATGCCTGGAGTCACCATCTACGGTGTTTGCTGCGCTGAGCTGATGTTCTTTGAGTCTCCTAGTGCGATGGAGGTTCTAGAGGCGCCGCAGAGCGCGACCACGGGGGTGGTCAAAGTGACTAAAGGAGACTTGTCTGAGGCATAGATCCTTCAGAGGTTGAACGAGCTAGCTCCAGGTAATTTTCAGTGGGAGCTTATTAGACTCGAGGCCAATGTGTACAAGGTGGACTTTACGACAGTAGAGGACCTGAAAAAACTTCTGAGCGTTGGGATGTGTAGAGTACCTGGCACTGAATGCATACTTGAGTTGGAAGAAGGTCGAGCCGAAGGGCAAGCCTCTCACTCAGGTTTGGCTACGTTTCTCGGGGGCGCCGTCGAAGCCTCTGAATGATGTTCGGGTTGCGGCTAGTTTGGGGACACTCGTTGGTAAGACCGAGCGGGTGGATATGCCGTTTACCCGTGCAAACGGGGTGGCGAGATTGCTCGTTAGCATTTTGGATATCGAGTTCGTACCGGATGTTGTTAGATGGACGCATGCCAGCATGATATACAACCTAGAGATTGAGTTTGAGGACACCGATTTATTCACTAAGGCTTTGGCAGGGAATGATGTGGATATGGTTGATAAGGATGATGGATCGGGTAACCAGGAGAGGCGAGAGGATGACACTGGACGAGATATGTCCAACACACCAGGCTCAAAGAGCGCCTCGGTGGCACCGGGGAAGGGGACTACACCATCTTCTTCTGCGCCTATGAACTCGCTGAGATTTGGCTCTTTTGAGCCTGCTTCTACACCTCCTAGACTATGGAGTGATCGGGTGGAGCGTGATGGCCTGTTCGAGCATTCGCTACCTCCTCTTGATTCTGCCGGGCATGACGATTCAGTTATTGGTTGCTCGGATGTGCGTGCTACAGAGGGGACTTCGGTGGAGTGTACACCGAGCTCAGCGGTACCCGTGGAGGTGCTAGGTCAGGCTGCCGAGCTTGGCATCGTGGGTGGGTAGTCACATGGGCAGGCGGCCCCTGGTTCCCCCACTAGTCACGCTCAGAGCAGCCCTTTGCGGCAGGGGAGGAGCACGGCGGCTCCGTGCGCGGCTTCGCGCGCCAGAGCGGGTGCTGGGTCGGGGGGTGGGCGCGGGCAGGAGGCCCCCGCTCTTACCTCACCCAAGGCGCCCCTGCGGGGGTCGGCAGAGGCACCTTCCCCTGTCTCTTCACCCCGGTCAACACCGAGTGGGGCTTCGGGACCCGAGTCGGTGGCGGCTGGGGGGGCTTCTTCGGGCCGACGACAGAGGGTGGCAGCCCGGCTGGTTCAGCACGGTTAAGCCCTGTTGGGGGTTGGGCAGGAGGCCTTGCCCCGAACGGGGCTACGCGGGACGAGATCATCGCTTTCGGAGGGATCCCGGATCCTGTGTCCGAAGGTCGACGGATGAGCTGCCGTCTCCAGGACCAGCCGAATGTCGATGACATGCAGCTACGGTGCGCCAGGCGGGCGGCCAAGCTTCGTGACGTTGAGGTCACCACGGGTATGTGAGTCAATACTTCCAATTCTATTTTGCATTTTTCCGATGATGAGATTATACATAATGCAAATCAATTGGGAGTTTCACGAGGTTCTAATGGTAGAGAAATTGCTAATTCTGTCAATGATATCCTTGATCTTGAAGCGGAACGTGCTTTAGAAATGATTCGGAACTTAGGGGCTGTTAAACACATGAACGATTCGGATATAGATGCGTTGGGTGTTAGGGTACTTGATAGCTTTTGTGCGGATCTTGCACCCTCACATCCCGACACGGAGGAGGATGAGTGTTCTATATCCCCAAGAGTTTCGAACTCTGCAGATTCTAAGGTGGTTAGGTCCACTGAGCTCGGTTGTGAGGACCGGGTAGAGGATCAAAACAAGCCTAAGCGCAAGTGGAGACGGAAGATTTATCCGGCTTCGGCTGTGCGCAGAAGTGCTAGGATCCGGACCACAAAAAAATTTCATGATGAAATATGAAAGGAATCTTTTGGAATAGCAGAGGTCTTACGGACTTGGCTAAAAGAAGGTTTCTGGCGGATGCCTCTTTAGAATACAAGTTGGGCTTTATCGCCCTCTCTGAAACTGGAAGGGATAATTTTACACCTCAGTTTCTTAGCACTTTATAGGGAGGAGTTGATTTCGATTGGCATTGCCTACCTCCAAGAGGAAGATCCGGTGGGATTTTACTTGGGGTTAAATGCGATACTTTGGAAGTCCGGAATGTGGTTATGGGAGACTTTGCGGTTAAGTTTCGGGTCAGATCGAAGGTCGATGGTTTTCAATGGGCACTGGTAGCTGTGTATGGCACCGCACAGCCTGAGCTCAAACCAGATTTTTTGGCAGACTTAGTGCGTATTTGCGGTAGTGAGCAGCTCCCAATTCTGGTTGGGGGTGATTTTAATATTATTCGAAGGCGGGAGGAAAAAAACAATGACAATTTTGACGGCAGATGGTCATTTATGTTTAATACAATCATTGAAAGCATGGATCTTAGAGAGATCGAGCTTTCTGGTAGAAAATTCACTTGGGCCAACACGTTACCAAATCCAACATATGAGAAGTTGGATCGTGTCCTAGCCAGCGTTGAATGGGAGTAGAAGTTTCCGCTGGTGACGGTCCAAGCGTTGTCTCGCGCGATCTCCGATCATACCCCACTGCTTGCTGCTCTAGTGAGGCAACTCATGTGGGAAACAAAAATACCTTCTCTTTCGAATTAGCATGGTTTGAAAGAAAGGGGTTCTTGGATTTGATAGCACGGGAATGGGCTAAAGATTCAGGAGGGAGATCGAATATAGAAAGATGGCAGAATAAGATTAGACACCTAAGACAGTTCTTACGTGGTTGGACCAAACATTTGAGTGGGATATATAAGATTGAAAAGGAAAGGTTCCTTCTTCTTATTAATTCCCTCGAATTAAAAGCCGAGACCTCCATTCTAGATACTAGGGAGTTGGAATCTAAAATGGAGGTGGAAAGGAGACTGAAAGAACTGCTTCGTGAGGAGGAATTGAAGTGGGCACTAAGAGCGAAGGTCCGCAAAATTGTCCAAGGAGACAATAATACTCAATTCTTTCATATGATTGCTAATGGCAAGCATCGAAAGAAGAGAATCTTTCAGCTTGAGCAAGATGAGGGGACAATTTTAGGACAGGAGAACCTAAAAATGTACATCACCAATTACTATAAACAGCTTTTTGGGCCACCTGAGGATAATTTTGTGTCCTTAGATGAGTCGAGGATTGAGGATGTCCCTCAACTAGCAACGGATGAGAACGACATTTTGACCTCCCAATTTTGTGTCCTTAGATGAGTCAAGGATTGAGGATGTCCCTCTACTAGCAACGGATGAGAACGACGTTTTGACTGCCACATTTTCAGAGAAAGAGGTGTTTGAGGCAATTTCACAAATGAAGAGTAAAAAGGCGCCGGGACCGGATGGTTTTCCGGCTGAGTTTTATAAAAAGTGCTGGCACATTATTAAGGGTGACTTGCTTCCAATGTTCCATGATTTGTTTTCTGGACATTTGCAACTATTTCACTTGAATTTCAGAACGATTACGTTGCTTCCTAAGAAAACAGAGGCCGTACGGATTGAGCAATTCAGGCCGATCTGTCTTCTTAATGTCAGCTTTAAAATTTTCACCAAGGTTGGAACTAATAGGCTTACGCATATTGCGCATTCGGTGGTGCAGCCATCCCAAACTGCTTTCATGCCGGACAGAAACATTCTAGAAGGGGTTGTGGTCCTACATGAAACGCTCCACGAAATCCATACGAAAAAACTAGATGGGGTGGTTTTTAAAGTGGATTTTGAGAAAGCATACGATAAGGTAAAATGGCCATTTCTTCAGCAGGCCTTGCGAATGAAAGGATTCGATCAATCCTGGAGAAACCAGGTAGATTCTTTCACACAAAAAGGGAGCGTAGGAATCAAAGTGAATGATGACATAGGTCATTATTTCCAGACACACAAGGGTATGAGGCAAGGAGACCCGATGTCACCGATTCTGTTCAACATAGTGGTAGACATGTTGACGATCTTAATAGGAAGAGCTAAGGATAATGGCCAGATAGGCGGTCTTGTCCCACGTTTAGTAGACGGAGGACTGTCCATCCTACAGTACGCTGATGATACTATCAACTTTATGGAGCATGATTTGGCAAAAGCAAGAAACATGAAGCTTGTGTTATGCTTATTCAAACAGTTGTCGGGGTTATGCTTATTCAAACAGTTGTCGGGGTTAAAGATTAACTTCAACAAAAGTGAATTGTTCTGCTTTGGAAGAGCTAAAGACGAGCAAGAAGCTTACAAACAACTGTTCGGGTGCGAATTGGGGTCTTTGCCATTCACGTATTTTGGCATACCAATTCACCATCGCAAGCTTTCCAACAAAGAATAGAAGTGCATTGAGGATCGATTTGAAAAGAAACTAAGCTGCTGGAAGGGCAAGCTTATGTCATACGGAGGCCGAGTAATTCTTATTAATTCGGTACTCACGAGTATGCCTATGTTTCTGTTGTCCTTTTTTGAGGTACCAGTTGGAGTTCGGAAAAGACTAGATTTCTATCGATCACGCTTCTTCTGGCAGAGCGATGAGTTAAAACAAAAGTACAGACTCGCTAAATGGGATATTATCTGCCGGCCAAAAGATCAAGGGGGCCTCGGCATTGAAAATTTAGAGGTGAAGAACAGATGTCTTCTCAGCAAGTGGTTGTATAAGCTATCTGTAGAGACCGATGCCACATGGGCCCAGATTCTGCGTAATAAGTACCTCCATTCCAAAACTCTATCCCAGGTGACGGTTAGACCGACTGACTCACCATTTTGCAAGGGAGTGATGAGAGTGAAATCAGTCTTTTTCAACAGGACAAAATTCATAGTTGGAAATTGTACTACCACGAGATTCTGGGAGGATACATGGTTAGGGGAGACGCCCCTTGCACTCCAATATCCTTCTCTCTATAATATTGTTCAACGAAGAGACGCTTACGTTGCAACAGTATTACAGTCCAACCCTCTCAATATTCAATTCAGGAGGTCTTTAGCGGGAAACCGTTGGGAAGATTGGCTCCATCTTGTGAGAAGTTTGATGGATGTCCACCTTTCTCAACAGCCAGATCAGTTGCACTGGAAACTAACTAAGAATGGAGAGTTTTCAGTTAAGTCCATGTAATTGGATATTATAAACACAGGCCCTCTTTCTCGCTCGAAGCATGTTTGGAAAGTCAAAGTGCCTTTAAAAATTAAAGTGTTTATGTGGTTTGTCCATAAACAAGTCATTCTAACTAAGGACAATTTGGCAAAACGCAACTGGACAGGATCTAGACGATGTAGCTTCTGTGCTCATGATGAGTCCATCAAACATCTCTTTCTTGACTGCCCAATGGTAAAAAATTTATGGTGTTCTGTCCACATAGCATTTAATATCACTCCTCCGAATACTATCAACACGTTATTTGGGACGTGGTTAGACGGCATAGATTCAGAAACGGCGAGACATATCCGTGTAGGAGTGTGTGCTTTATTATGAACAGTATGGAACTGCAGGAATGATTTGGTTTTTAACAGAACAACAAATGTTCATTTCTGGCAGGTTATTTTCTGGGCCACTTCACTCATCCGTATGTGGTCGCTACTCCAGTGGCGGAGCTTGAAAGAAAAAGCTGGGCGGGCCAAACTAAAGGAGAGCACAATTCTTTTCTGAAATCTTGAAAGCTTTCAATCCTTCGTGCCTCTAAAATCTGTGGTGACATCTTCATGGCTGTTGTTGCTCCAATTTAAACAATGGCAATACATGATGATTCTCAATTTGAGTTATGTCATCTCTTTTCATGTTTAAATCAAATCAATTCTTCTTGAGTCTGATTTTCCTTGTCCATGACTACCTACGTTGTAATCTGTACAAGGTCAGGACTGTATAAGATGTAAAGAACTAGACGAAAATAAGCCTACTGATTAGTATCAAATGGATTGGGGAAATATATTAGTGTACCGGAATTGATGCGCACACCTAGTGTACTTACTGATGTGCATGTGCGGCTGTGCATGGGGCTATTGCACCGGCTGTGCATGTGGCTATTGCACCGGCAGTGGGTTAGCCGCGCGGACATTGCAGATCACTTGCTGCAGGATAGGTCCGGTACAACGTGTCCTGGAGAGCGAGCAGGGGGGTTAACCACTGCGGCGCGACGCGAGGTGGCGAGAGATCCGGTGGGCAGACTGCTGCTCCATGCTCTGTGAGATGGCTAGAGACACCGAAAGGCGGCGGCTGCTCCGCGGTGCTGCTACATGCTTGAGAGGGAGAGAGAGGATGAGCCGCCTTCCTAACAGTAGCGTCGCCAGGTTAATAGGTTTTGCAGGTGAGCTGGGCTGGCAAAATACATAGGTAAAAAATGGGTCAAAATCCTCGGCGGGCCATGGCCCGGTTTGGCCCCAACAAAGCTCCGCCCCTGCGCTACTCATTCCGATGGATGCCAGGGAGCGTATGGTTACTGGGTCTATCCGGTGAGAGACGGTAGCACGGACTATATTCAACCGGTTTGGAAGGCGGTCATGTAATATGATAGGAGTTTAGTTTTATATTTTCTCTTTTGCCTGCCGGTTGTGGCTATCCTGCTTTTTGTGTTTTTGCTCTTTGTGAGCGTTTATTTCTTTTCAGACCTGGAGACTTTGCTGAACCTTTGCTTATTAATAATATGGTCGTATGCATCATTCTGATGCAGAGGCCGGGGGTTAACCTCCTTTTAAAAAAAAACATCATTAACAGTACCTTGGGTTAAATCATCAAATCTGGACTGCAGAAAAGGTCCCCATGTAGCTACCTTGTTATAGAAGACCAAAATCGACAGTGCTTCTGCAGAAACAAGTAATCAACCTCAACAATAAATACAACAATAAAATAGACTGATTCACAGAGAGTAAAATACATACCCCTGGCGTGAGGCCTAGATGCAGAACCATCAAATTCAGCACAGATGCCAATACCATAAGCCGCAGCCTCAAAATAGTAGGTCAAAAATGAAACCAAACATTTCAAAAGAAAACTTTTTGAGAAATTATGCAATATGATCACACATAAAACCTGCGTCGGCAGAGTCGAGATGCGCCTGAAGAACGTGGGTGGCGGGTAGGAAGCGCCATCGGGTTGGGGAGGATTCGAGCTGTGCTGGAAGCCCTCGCAATCTGGAGGCCGTTGAGCGCGTCGATGAAGATGACACTAAGGGAGCCACCACATCAATGAGCATCCATGTGACATTCCATTTGGTGATGGTTAGATTAGCAGCCCCATACTTTTGTAATGCGGCAATTTTACCAGTGTTTGGAGCGCCACGTATAATGCATGCGCTCTCGTGCATCACTAGGTCCGAAGAGTAGCGTCGCCACGTACTGTTGGTAGGCTGTGTAGCTATCATTGACAGATGTGACCAGTCATCTTTACCTCCAACTCTCTCTCTCTCTACTCAGTGTCACTTCTCTCTCAGCTAGATGCACTGATCCAACTCTTTCGTTGAAAAACGCATGCGTAGCTGCTGAGTAAATACGCAATTTTTTTGATTAATTTAATTCATGAATAAATTACTAGCAGGGCATTGACAAAAATAAACACATGCTGATATTCGGTAATACAAGCACATACTACGCTAACAGCAGACACATCTATGTATAACGCTAGCATGGCTAAAACAAAAATCAGTACGAGCAGGATAAACGAGTTATACCCTCCAGTAGGCCAGGCAGAAGCCGCGGCGGCGGCGGCGTCCTCGGCGGCCTTCTTCTCGACTTCAAGTTTCTCGGCGGTGGCTTTATCGGCGTCGGTGGACATGGTGACGATGAAGGCGACGCAGAGGAAGTAGACGAATGGAGGCGAGTAGTCGCGTAGTCTCTCCCCAAAAACCTAATCGCCCCTCTCCAGTACAGGATCTGGAGAGGTGGGGTTTCGAAGGCCTGCTCTCCCGTCAACCATGTACGCGGTGGACGGGATGGGATCACTGGCAGCAGCAGCAGCAAAAGGAACATGCAAGGGTGGAAGGGTCTAGGTCCCCATGCACCTCCCCACTATATATAGGGGTGGAGGGAGCTGGTTGCTTGCCATCCAAGCCACTAGGGTCGTTGGCCAAGGGGAACGAAGGAAATCCCTCCTCTCCTTTTTCCAACGATCGCTGTCCCCCTTTTTAGGGATCTTGATCTTATCCCTTCGGTATATGATCCTATTCCTTGTAAGGTGGAATCTTGATCTTATCCCTTCGGGATATGATCCTATTCCTTGTAAGGCCGAATCTTGGTGCGCCTCGACTAGGGGTGTGGGGCCTTGCCACACTACCCACATCCACACCTAGTGCCATATAACCCACATGGGCCCTTAGAGATTTTTCGGAAATTGTTAGATGGGCCCAAGGCCCACCCTCATATTTCAACAATCCCCCACCAGATCTCAAGGGCCTATTCTGTCCTTTGTTCCAAACACTTTTTTGATATACTAGTATTTCAGTGGAGATCGGTTAAGGTTGAACTCCACCTAGAGCAAGTAGCTACACTCCTTTACAACTGAACAATGGACTATGCCTTGAATTGTCAGTTTGGCGTAAAAAAGTTTCATCACATGTCTTACTAGTACTAGACTGCCGAAGGCTGACCCCTCGGGTGGAGCATATTAGTCACACTCTTGGCCTATTCATGAGCTTGCTAGAGATCACCCCATCTCATAGACTGTGACCAGTAGTCGGGCTTATATATGTGTGTTCCTCCAAAGATGGCTAAGTAGGATAGCATCTTGCTTATATATATATAAGCATTGGAACACATTAAGACAGTAGTCAACCTACCATACAGTTTCCGAGAGTATTGCATCTCCAACGAAGTGGGTTTGTAAAGTTACTCTCCTCAGTCCACCACTGGCTTGTTTTCCCAGGTCCTACTTCACGAGATCTCTGATCACGTAGGTTGGGTTACTACCATGGCAACTCATGTGGGTCTCATACCCATCTCCCTCGATGCATTATCTATCACAACACGTGATAGCCCTTTAGTAAAGGGATCTGCCAGATTCTTAGCCGTTTGGATATACTCCAACGCTATCACTCCGGAGTTTCTTAATTTTCTGACAGCTTTCAATTTCATTCTGTCCTTTGAACTCTTCACTTTGGCAGTCACTGTCTGATTGTCATAGATCATAAGGATGGCCGGAACCGGCTTCTCAACCACTGGCAAGTCCATCAAAAGATCTCGAAGCCATTCTGCTTCGACACCAGATGTGTCTAATGCTGTTAATTCTGCTTCCATTGTCGATCTCGTTAAGATCGTTTGCTTGCAAAACTTCCAAGAAACAACATCACCTCCAAGAGTAAACATATACCCAGTTGTGGCCTTCATCTCATCAGCATCAGAGATCCAATTCGCATCACTGTACCCTTCAAATACCAACGGGTATCTGGTATAGTGAAGTCCATAGTTCATGGTACCTTTCAGATAGCTCATAATTCTTTCAATAGCATGTCAATGTACATCTCACTGTTTGGAAACAAACCGACTCAGTTTGCTTACAGCAAACGCGATGTCAGGCCTCGTTGCGCTCGCTAGATACATGAGTGAACCAATAATTTGAGAGTATCTCAATTGATCTTTAGTTGTACCTTCGAACTTTCGAATCAGCACACTAGCTAGGATCATATGGTGTTTGAGATGGTTTCCAGTCCGAATATCCAAAACGAGTCAACACCTTCTCAACATAATGGGATTGCAGAAGTGTAACCCCACCCTCATCATCTCTCAGCAGCTTGATCTTCAAGATAACATCAGCCACACCAAGATCCTTCATCTCAAAGTTCTGAGATAAGAACGACTTAACCTCCTCAATCACTTCGAGGTTCCAAATATCAGTATGTCATCAACATACAAGCATAGTATAACTCCTTCGGCCCCACCATGGCGATAGTATACACATTTATCAGCTTCATTAACAACAAAGCCAACAGATGTCAAAGTTGTATTAGATTTCTCATGCGATTGCTTAGGTGCTTGTCTCAGGCCATATAGAGATTTCAACAACTTACACACCTTTCCTTCCTGACCATCTATTAAAAAGCCATCAGGCTGTTGCATATAGATTTCCTCGTCTAACTCCCCGTTTAGGAATGTCGTCTTAACATCCATTATGTGGACGAGAAGACCATGCAAGGCCGCCAACGAGAGTAATACTCGAATGGTGGTCAGTCTGGCCACAGGTGAATAAGTATCAAAGAAATCTTCTTCTTCTTTCTAGGCATAACCCTTGGCAACAAGCCTAGCCTTGTACTTTTCAATCGTACCGTCGGGCCTAAGCTTCTTCTTGAACAACTACTTACATCCCAATGGTTTGCAACCATAGGGACGTTCAGTAATCTCTCAAGTCCCGTTAGCCATGGTGGAATCCATCTCGCTACGGACCGCATCCTTCCAGTAGTCAGCTTCTGGAGACGCATATGCTTCTGAAATAGAAGTGGGAGTATCATCCACGAGGTACACAAGGAAATCATCACCAAAGGTCTTTAAAGTCCTTTGTCTCTTGCCCCTACCAAGAGTTTCCTCATCATCCTCCTCAGGATTTTCATCATGTGTTTGTTCATAATATTCCATCGGAATGGCGGGTTCAGGAGTCTCTTTACATTCCTGTCTAGAAGTGCTTTGCATATCTCTCATAGGAAAAATATCCTCGAAGAATGTAGCATCTTTAGACTCCATAATTGTACCGACCTTCTGATCAGGTATCTCAGATTTCACTACTAGAAATCTATAGCCAACGCTATTCTTAGCGTAACCCAAATTAATGCAGTCCACAGTCTTTGGTCCAAGCTTACGCTTTTTGAGGATCGGCACGTTGACTTTCGCCAAACAGCCCTAAGTGCGCAAGTACGAGAGTGTTGTTCTTCTCTTCACCCATTTCTCATAGGGAGTGATCTCATTATTCTTTGTCGGAACTTTATTCAGGACATGACATGATGTCAATATAGCCTCTCCCCACCATGCCTTCAATAAACCCTATGTATCTAACATGGCGTTAACCAAATCAGTTAGAGTACGGTTTTTTCGTTGGGCAACCCCATTTGACTGGGGTCAATAGGGAGGCGTCCTGTCATGAATAATACCATGTTCCGCACAAAAGGAATCAAACTCACTCGAGAAGTACTCTCCACCACGATCTGACCGGACTCGTTTAATTTTCTTTTCAAGTTGATTCTCAACTTCTGCCTTATAGATTTTAAAGTAGTGTAGAGCCTCATCTTTAGTATTTAACAGATACACATAGCAATATCTAGTGGAATCATCTATCAATGTCATGAAGTATTTCTTTCCACCTTTAGTCAACACAACATTCATCTCACAAAGATCAGAATGCATGAGTTCTAATGGCGCCAAGTGTCTCTCCTCCGCAACCTTGTGAGGCTTGCGAGGTTGCTTAGCTTGCACACATGAAAGGCACTTAGAACCTTTGGCTAAAGTGAAACTCGGGATTAAATTCAGTTTTGCTAGCCGCGTCATAACACCGAAACTAATGTGACAAAGACGTGAATGCCAAACTTCAGATTCATTAACACTCGAATGAATATTGTTCACGACTTTATTACAAAAATCTGCGAGGGAAAGGCGGAACATCCCTCCGCACTCATAACATTTTCCAACAAAGAGTCCATATTTTGTAACAACTAGTTTATTAGACTCGAAAACCAACTTAAACCCTTCGCTACATACAAGGGAGCCAATAACGAGGTTCTTCTTGATGGCCGGGACATGCTGCACGTTCTTCAGCTACATGATCCTTCCCGAAGTAAACTTCAGATCGACCGTGCCAACACCATGAACAGAAGCACTCGCGCCATTCCCCATCAATACGGACCCGTGGCCTGTGACCTGGTAAGAAGAAAACAATGAGATGTCGGCACACACATGAATATTTGCACCTGTGTCCACCCACTAATTGGTGGACTGACAAACTGAAAATACAGTAAATAAATTACCGTACCGAGATGCACCACTCTCATTGTTGTCCACAATCACATTGGCAGACTTGGAGTCCTGCCCTGACTTCTTGTACTTGTTTGGGCACTTGTTGGCTCAATGTTCCTCCGAACCACAAGTGAAGCAGCCATCGCCCTTCTTGTTCTTCTTGAAGGTCTTCTTACCCTTCTTCTTAAAGTCGGTATTCTGTTGGACAGAATTCTTTCCCTTGGGCTTGTGGGAATTGAAGTTCCTCTGATGCACCATATTAGCGACAGAGGTTCCTTCGGGCCCTTTTCCGTGCGAGTCCTTTGCCCTCGAATTCTGCTCAACACTCAGATGGCCGATGTTTCAGAGTGGTAGCAAAGTTCCTCCAGGAATTAGGGAGCTTAGCGATTATACAACCCGCGACCAATTTGCCCGGTAAATCGCACTTCAGGAGCTCAAGCACCTCAGCGATGCATATTATCTCATGAGCTTGTTCCAATACAGAATGGTTCTCGACCATTCTGTAATCGTGGAACTGCTCTATAACGTACATCTCGCTCCCAGCATCGGTGGCACCGAATTTAGATTCGAGCGCCTCCCACAAGTCCTTGGCAACCCGCACAAGTAAATATGCGTCAACCAACTTATCTCCGATCACGCTCAAAACTGCTCCAAGAAAGATGACGGTGGCCTCCCTGAACGCCTTCTCCTATTCAGGAGTAATCGTTCGAGTGGGAGTGGCACCGGCAACCCAGAACACGTTCATTGTTGTGAGCCATAAGATGGTTTTGGTCTGCCAACGCTTAAAGTATGTACCGGTAAACTTATCCGGTTTCAGTGCAGCAGCAAAACCATGGTTCAAAAAATTCCTACACAAATTAGGTTTTTGGATTGCTGAGTAAATAGGCAATTTTTTGATTAATTTAATCCATGAATAAATTACTAGCATGGCATTGACAGAAATAAACACTTGCTGATATTCGGTAATACAAGCACATACTACACTAACAGCAGACACATCTATGTATACCGCTAGCATGGCTAAAACAGAAATCAGTAGGAGCCGGATAAATGAGTTATACCCTCCAGTAGGCCAGGCAGAAGTCACGGCGGCGGCGGCGTCCTCGGCGGCTTTCTTCTTGACTTCAAGTTTCTCGGCGACGGCTTTGTCGGTGTCGGTGGACATGGTGACGATGAAGGCGACGCAGAGGAAGTAGACGAATGGAGGCGAGAAGTCGCGTAGTCGCTCCCCAAAAACCTAATCGCCCCTCTCCCGTACAGGATCTGGATAGGCGGGGTTTCGGAGGCCTGCTCTCCCGTCAACCGTGTACGCGGTGGACGGGATAGGATCACTGGCGGCAGCGGCAGCAAAAGGAACATGCAAGGGTGGAAGGGTCTAGCTCCCCATGCACCTCCCCACTATATATAATGGTGGAGGGGGCTGGTTTCTTGCCATCCAAGCCCCTAGGGTCGTTGGCCAGGGGAAGGAAGGAAATCCCTCATTTCCTTTCCGCAGTGATCGCTATCTCCTTTTTAGGGATCTAGATCATATCCCTTGTAAGGGGGAATCTTGATCTTATCCGTTCGGGATATGATCCTATTCCTTGTAAGGGGGAATCTTGGTGCGCCTCTATCAGGGGTGTGAGGCCTTGCCCCACTACCCACGTCCACACCTAGTGCCATATAACCCACATGGGCCATTAGAGATTTTTTGGAAATTGTTAGATGGGCCCAAGGCCCACCCTCATATTTCAACAGTAGCCAGACCTTTTAGTGAGACTGTGAGAGAATTTTTTTTTCTAATATTTTTAGTGAGAGAGAACTTGTGAGAGACTTGAGAGAGACTGGGTTGTGCTTGTCCATGCATGTGAGAAACAGTGAGGAGAAAGACTGCTTAGCAGCCTATGTCACAAACTTTAATAAGAGAGAGAATTGGAGTGTGGGGAAACACAGAGCGCATACCCCTATAACCTGCTGCCTACCCCTATAGGCTAGTTGTCCTATAATTAAAACAGTCAAATAGCCTAGATAAGCATGCAGCAGCTGCAAATGTTCTGCGGTTGGACATAACACCGCACGAATCTCAACAGCGCTAGACGGTTGGATAACAGGGGGTCGGGACCGCCAGGAGCTACAACACCTTTCCGTATTGCTAGCCTCTTTTGCCTCCAATTTGGTACAGAGAGGGTCTGAGAAGAGAGATAGATCATGGGTAGAAAGAGGCCATGGAGGCGAGCGGGGCAGTTCCTGCACTTGGTGGAGAGGTTGGCCACACTGGCGTCCACCGGTGGTGGCGAGGAGGAGCTTTAGGAGGAGCACGTGGACGACGGTTAGGGATGGAAAGGAGAAGGGGCGGGGCATGGCAGCGGCATGAGCTTAGCGACGGAGAGAGAAACCCAAGTGGAGAAGGGGTGGAGAGACGGGAGCTCACCTTGGGTCGTCTTCCTCGCCAGCCGCTGGGCGCCTCTCCACCTCTCCTTTATCCTTGCCAGCACAGCCGCAGCAGTGGTCGCGACCGTCCCCCCTGCTCCAGATGGCGCACGGGTGGAGGGACGGGAGGGCGGCAATGGCTCGCCTTGGGTCATCTTCCTCGCCAAATGTTGGGCGCCTCTCCTTCTTTATCATCTCGTGCCAGCGCCGCCGCTGCTGTGGTCAAGTCCCCCCCCCCCCCCCTCCTCAGATCGAGAGAGCAAATGGGTGATGATATTTGGCATCTGAGGTAGGCGGCGGCTGAGGTGGGTTGGGATCTTTTCACCGCGCGTCCGGGTAGAAGCTAGGTTTCCGCCAGGAGTCGGCAGCATGGCCTCCGTCCAATGGGCGAGGCGTGCGGGCGTCTCTCGTCCGAGCTAGTCACACCACAGAATCCACCCAAAACGAGTGAACCCGGCCAAAATGCAGAGTCAGGCCCATGTGCCATGCACTCCAGAACAAAATCTGAGAGGGAACACTGTAAAAAACGACCAACAGCACAGATGGCATCCAGCGTAGCAACACTTTTGAATCGGACGGTCCGGAATGGGCTAAAATGCTAGATGGCCTGAGAAGGAGGCATACGGGAACCTTATACCAACCGACCAGAGAAGGACGGAACGAACACAACTCCATACGGACAGCGGCCAGATAGGACCAGCAGGACGGAACGAACACAACGCCACGCAGGCACCGGCCGGATAGGACTAGTTAGACGGAATGAACACAACTCCACGTGGACACCCGCCGGATAGGACAAGCCAGACGGAACGAACACAACTCCACACGTCCACCACCGAATATAGGCAGGAAGGAAGCAAACACACCACTAGTAGAAAACAGGGCTTTGGTCCAGGCCTGGCCAGCCCATTAGTCCCGGTTCAGTGACGAACCGGGACCCATGGGGGCATACGTCCCGGTTCGTGTGCCCAGGGGGCCGGCCGGGCCTCGTGGGGCATCGGTCCCGGTTCGTCTGGACCCTTTGGTCCCGGTTCCAGACACGAACCGGGACCAATGAGCCTCGCTCCTGGCCCACATCCATTGGTCCCGGTTCATGGCTGGAACCGGGACTAAAGGACCTCAGGACCAAAGGAGGTCCTTTAATCCCGGTTCCCTGAGGTCCAAAGGAGGTCCTTTAATCCCGGTTCCCTGAGGTCCTTTAGTCCCGGTTCCAGCCTTTAGTCCCGGTTCCAGCCACCAACCGGGACCAATGAGGTGCCTATATATACCCCCTCGCCCGCAAGCAGAGCACTCCACTGCTCTGTTTTTTCTGGCCGGCTAGGGGAGGGCTTTGTGGTGCTCTAGCTCATCTCTTATGCACATGAGGTGTTCGATGAAATGCCCGAGCCACACTACTTAAGCTTTCTTCTCTCCAAACTTGACCTCCAAGCTCCATTTTCCTCAAGATTTGTCTAGGTTTAACGGTCCGTCACGTCCCGTCCCCATCTTCACCACCGTCGATCGCCCGCGCCGATCTCGTCGCCGGCACCACCGTAGTGAGCCTCTTGTTCTTATCTTCTTTCTAAAAGAGAAAAAATCTTACTTGTATGATTTAGATAGATACTTGTATAATTTTCTTTCTTTTATTATTTTTGTTATTATATAGTGCGATGGTTTTGGTATCCGCCCCCGTCGGCCCTCGTCCTGTCTATGATTCAGATGTGGTATATATTATATTTTATAACTATTTGGTTCATTTATTGTTTATGATAATTATGCCGACCAACGTGACATATGTTTTTTTATCTAGGAGGTATGTGAACCGGAAATTCCAACCGACCCTATTGTCGAGAGGTTAAATTTAGTTGAAGAAGAAAACAATTACTTGAAGGAAAAATTGAAAAAAATTGAGGAGGAGAAGATGATATTCGAGTTGCATGTTGCGGATGTCGTCGATGATCACAAGATCAAGATGGATGCAATGCGCTTCAAGATTAGAAAGTATAGAAAATATGCCATTCATACCGAGGCTTGGTATCATTATGCCGTTGGATCAATTGTTACCTTGGTTGCGATTATGATCGCATTTGTTATTGCATTGAAATGTTTTACATAGTTTCAATGTATGGTTTAATTAGATGCTCTGGAGAGCTATATGTTGTTCAATGAGAACTATGTATGTACTTTGGTTTTAATGTGATGATGAACTTCTATTAATCTGGTCACTTATCTATTCATGATGTTCTGTAATGGTTTTTGACACACTTAATTATATATAATGCACGCAGATGAACCGGCAATGGATGTACGGTGACAGACGCACCTCCGAGTATATTAAGGGCATGCATAATTTTCTCGAAGTGGCTGAGGCAAACAAGCAGAATGGTTTTATGTGTTGTCCATGCCCTATATATGAGAATACGAACTCTTACTCTGACCGGAAAATCCTTCACACCTACCTGCTTTATAAGGGTTTCATGCCATACTATAATGTTTGGACCAAGCACGGAGAAAGAGGGGTTATGATGGAAGACAGCGAAGAAGAGGAGGATGATGACAACTATGTGCCCCCTGAATACGGTGATGCTGCAACGGGGGAAGCTGAAGATCAAGAGGAACCAGACGATGTGCCCGATGATGAGCTCCGCCTGGTCATTGTTGATGCAAAGAGATAGTGCAAAAGTGAAAAGGAGAAGCTGAAGTTCGATTGCATGTTAGAGGATCACCAAAAAGGGTTGTACCCCAATTGCAAAGATGGCAACACAAAGCTCGGTACCGTACTGGAATTGCTGCAGTGGAAGGCAGAGAATGCTGTTCCTGACAAAGGATTTGAGAAGCTACTGAAAATATTGAAGAAGAAGCTTCCAAAGGATAACTAATTGCCCGACAGTACATACGCAGCAAAGAAGGTCGTATGCCCTCTAGGATTGGCGGTGCAGAAGATACATGCATGCCCTAATGACTGCATCCTGTACCGCGATGCGTACGAGGATTTGAACGCATGGCCGGTATGCGGTGCATTGCGGTATAAGATCAGACGAGATGACCCTAGTGATGTTGACGGCGAGCCCCCCAGGAAGAGGGTTCCTGCGAAGGTGATGTGGTATGCTCCTATAATACCATGGTTGAAACGTCTGTTCAGAAACAAAGAGCATGTCAAGTTGATGCGATGGCATAGAGAGGACCGTAAGAAAGACGGGAAGTTGAGAGCACCCGCTGACGGGTCGCAGTGGAGAAAAATCGAGAGAAAGTACTGGGAGGAGTTTGCAGGTGACGCAAGGAATGTATGGTTTGGTTTAAGCGCGGATGGCATTAATCCTTTTGGGGAGCAGAGCAGCAATCAAAGCACCTGGCCCGTGACTCTACGTATCTATAACCTTCCTCCTTGGATGTGCATGAAGCGGAAGTTCATTATGATGCCAGTACTCATCCAAGGCCCTAAGCAACCCGGCAACGACATTGATGTGTACCTAAGGCCATTAGTTGAAGAACTTTTACAGCTGTGGAATGGAAATGGTGTATGTGTGTTCGATGAGCTCAGACAGGAGGAATTTGACCTGCATGCGTTGCTGTTTGTAACCATCAATGATTGGCCTGCTCTCAGTAACCTTTCAGGACAGACAAACAAGGGATACCACGCATGCACGCACTGTTTAGCTGACACCGAAAGTATATACCTGGACAAATGCAGGAAGAATGTATACCTGGGGCATCGTCAATTTCTTCCGACCAACCATCAATGTCGAAAGAAAGGCAAGCATTTCAAAGGCGAGGCAGATCACCGGAAGAAGCCCGCCATGCGTACCGGTGATCACGTACTTGCTATGGTCAATGATTTACACGTAATCTTTGGAAAGGGTCCCGGTGGACTATTTGTTCCGAATGACGCTGAGGGATGCTCACCCATATGGAAGAAGAAATCTATATTTTGGGACCTACCCTACTGGAAAGACCTAGAGGTCCGCTCTTCAATATACATGATGCACGTGACAAAGAACCTTTGCGTGAACCTGCTAGGCTTCTTGGGCGTGTATGGGAAGACAAAAGATACACCGGAGGCACGGGAGGACCTGCAACATTTGCACGAAAAAGACGGCATGCCTCCAAAGCAGTATGAAGGTCCTGCCAGCTATGCTCTTACCAAAGAAGAGAAGGAAATCTTTATTGAATGCCTGCTCAGTATGAAGGTCCCGTCTGGCTTCTCGTCCAATATAAATGGAATAATAAATATCCCAGAGAAAAAGTTCCAGAACCTAAAGTCTCATGACTGCCACGTGATTATGACGCAACTGCTTCCGGTTGCATTGAGGGGGCTTCTACCGGAAAACGTTCGATTAACCATTGTGAAGCTATGTGCATTCCTCAATGCAATCTCTTAGAAGGTGATCGATCCAGAAATCCTTCCAAGGCTAAGGAGTGATGTGGCGCAATGTCTTGTCAGTTTCGAGCTAGTGTTCCCACCATCCTTCTTCAATATCATGACGCACGTCCTAGTTCATCTAGTCGACGAGATTGTCATTCTGGGCCCTGTATTTCTACACAATATGTTCCCCTTTGAGAGGTTCATGGGAGTCCTAAAGAAATATGTCCGTAACCGCGCTAGGCCAGAAGGAAGCATCTCCATGGGCCATCAAACAGAGGATGTCATTGGGTTTTGTGTTGACTTCATTCCTGGCATAAAGAAGATTGGCCTCCCTCAATCGCGGTATGAGGGGAGACTGACTGGAAAAGGCACGCTAGGAGGGGACTCAATAATATGTAGGGACGGGCATTCTTGGTCTCAAGCACACTACACAGTTCTACAGAACTCTTCCTTGGTGACCCCGTATGTCGATGAACACAAGAACATTCTGCGCTTCAAACACCCGGAGCAG
Organism: Thinopyrum elongatum; assembly: GCA_011799875.1. Classification (NCBI taxonomy): domain Eukaryota; kingdom Viridiplantae; phylum Streptophyta; class Magnoliopsida; order Poales; family Poaceae; genus Thinopyrum; species Thinopyrum elongatum. The sequence continues at coordinate 30,253,240 of CM022298.1, forward strand.
TGTGACGACTGGATTACATGTGAACACATCAGGACTTTCAGCAGTTGGTTGGAAACACGTCTCAGAGGTGACAACACTGTTTCTGATGAGCAGTACTCATTGTCCAGGGGACCATCTTCGACTGTATTGACTTACAAAGGATACGAGATAAATGGGAATACATTTTACACGATCGTCCAAGATCGAAAGAGCATCAACCAAAACAGCGGTGTCCGCTTTGATGCAGCAACCAAGAGGGGAAAGGACACATATTATGGTTACATAGTGGACATATGGGAACTTGACTATGGACATGATTTTAAGGTCCCTTTGTTTAAGTGCAAATGGGTCAATATGTCAGGAGGCGGGGTACAGGTAGACCCACAGTACGGAATGACAACAGTGGATCTGAACAATCTTGGGTACACAGACGAACCATTCATCCTAGCCAATGATGTGGCGCAGGTTTTCTATGTGAAGGACATGTCTACCAAACCGAGAAAAAGAAAAGATAAGGAAGCGAATACATCATACGATGAGCCAAAGCGCCACATAGTTCTTTCAGGAAAAAGAGACATCGTGGGATTGGAGGGTAGGACAGACATGACTGAAGATTATGAAAAGTTTCATAAAATTCCTCCCTTCAAAGTCAAGGCTGACCCAAGCACCATGTTAAGCGATGAAGAATATCCATGGTTATGGCGCAATAAGCAAAGGACACAAGCGAAGAAAAAGTGAAGACTTTCTCTCCACAACTATTATGATGATGCCTTTGATCTAGAATATCACTGCAGTTACATGTGAAGAAATGAAATCCCTTTGTAACAGACGAGTTTTCATTCGAAACCCTGATACTTCGAAAGAGATTGCCCGTTTTGTACACGAAGTGCATCCAGTTTTTGCCGTAACCCTCTCAACTTTTTAGCACATGCTATGTTGGTGAAATGATGATACCATGCCAACTTTCAACCTTTTCAGAGTTCATTTGTAGTGCTTTTCAATTTCAGGGTCATATAGCGCAAAAATAATAAACTAATAGCAAAAAGAATGAACTTAAAATAATCAATTAAAATATTCTGTTATGAACTAAAACAAAACTATAATATTCTTCAATAGCAAAAAAAATCAACTAAAAAGCTTTTATAAAAATCTAATAGCAAAAGGAATCAACTAAAAAGCTTTTATAAACCTCTAGTATTTTTTAAACTAAAATTATATAAAATTTATGCAACTAAAATTATCAAAGAATTTTCTGTTCAAAACATTAATGGCAAAAAGAATTTTCATAAAGAATTTTTTTGTTAGAAACTTTAATAGCAAACTAAAATAACAAAATCTGTTCTTGATAAAAACAGACATTTAAAGTAACCTAAAAATTACCAAATTTAATATAATGATAAAACACAATAATATTAAATAGCAGAAAAAGAATCACTCAAAAATCTATTTTCACTGTAAAGTTATTCACAAACTAGTGATTCACACAAATTTAAAAGAATTCAAATTTAAACTATTCAAATTTGAAAATTAATGGCACTAACAGAAAGTCTATAATTTTTGTGACCTAACAGCAAAAAGAATCACTGGAAAACTGCAGTTCAGAGGAGTTCAATAGGGATGAGGCAGTCGAGCTTATAAACCGGTGCGGGGCGCTCTCAACTAGCGAGGTGGGACTAAACTCCCACCACCACGCCGCTGTGCAAGCCCATTGGTCCCGGTTGGTGCCACGAACCGGTACCAATGCTCACCTTTGGTCCCGGTTCGTGGCACCAACCGGGACCAATGCCCCCCTTTAGTCCCGGTTGGTGCCACCAACCGGGACCAAAGGTCTGTTTTCCTGCTGAAAACAGACCTTTGGTCCCGGTTGGTGGCACCAACCGGGACTAAAGGCGGCATTGGTCCCGGTTGGTCCCATGAACCGGGACCAATACTCTGGGTATATAAGTCACTTGAATTTTCAGAACCGCCCATCCTCACTTCGATCTCTCCTCCTCCTCTCCCCCCGACGGCGGCGAATCCATCCACGACGCCGGTAGGCTGCCCGAGCTAGCCGTCGCCGATGCCCTCGCCCGCCCTGCCCCCGACGCCGCCACTACCTCCCGCCCCCTCGCCCCTCCGCGTCGCCGCCCTCCCCTGCCGACTTCCCCTTTCCCTCCTCTCCTCTTCCCTCCCCCTTCCTCTCATCTCCTCTCCTCCCTTCCTGCTCTCCTCACCACCGCCCCGTTCCATGCCGCCCCGCGCTACGGTCCGGCCGGCCCCCTGTTCATATACTTTTTTTTTCATATGATTTTGTTAGATGATGTTGATGATAGATATGATGATGTTGATGATAGATGTTGTATGCTTTTTTTGTTCATATAATTTTTTTGTTCATATGATGATTTTTTTTCATATATGTATTAATTATTTTATTTAGGTTGTTAGTAGATATGGATTTTAGGTTAGTTGATTTAGTGCATTTTAGGTTAGTTGTACTGTTAGTGCATTTTAGGTTAGCGGAGAGGAAAAAGGAAAATAAGGAAAAAGAAGAAAACAGGAAGAAGGAAGAAGGAAGAAGAAGAAAAAGAAGGAGAGGAAAAAGGAAAATAAGAAGAGGAAGAAGGAGAAGAAGAAGGAGAAGAAGAGGAGAAAAAAATAAGAACAGGAAGAAGAAGAAGAAAAAAAAAGATCGCTGAGGGGTCGAGAGGGGGAGGGTCGAGGATCGCCGAGGGGTCGAGAGGGGGACGTCGATCAACCCCCTCCCCGATAACATTTTTTTCCATGTATGTATGTCGTTGTCGATATACCCCCTCCCTGATAACTTCGACATGATGGGGGGGGGGGTCGATATACCCCCTCCCCGATAACTATGACAAACTCTCGAGGCCACCCAAACAACTAAAAGAAAACTCCGGTAACTTCGACATGAGGGGGGACGTCGATCAACCCCCTCTCGCCCGAACAAGTCTATGTATCATTTTATATCGCGGTGGACATATATCAAAGTTTGATCATATGTCAAAGTTTGAATTTTGACATATGCAACATTTGATCATATATCAAAGTTTGATCATATGTCAAAGTTTGAATTTTGACATATGCAACATTTGATCATATGTCAAAGTTTGATCATATGTCAAAGTTTGAATTTTGACATATATAGATTTATCAAGAATGCCCCCATTATGGATGTGCACAAGTTGATCCAATTTTTTTCTGATCTCATCTATATATATATATTCTTCTATATGTCACGTTGTCTGTCAAAGTATTGAAGAAACCCATGGCTTCATCATTAGCCGGAAGTAACAGGCATATGATGCTACGAAGCTCTTCAAAGTTGTTTTGGAACGGAGTTCCGGATAGAATAATTCACTTTTTGGTACGAATTTCAGCAAAGGCCTTCCAAATAGTGATATTCGGAAGGCTCTTGCTGAACTTCGTACCAAAAAACTAATTATCCTATCCGGGACTCCTTTTCAAAACAATTTTGGAGAGCTTCGTACCATTATGCGCCTGTTACTTCCGGCTAATGATGAAGCCATGGTTTTCTTGAATCCTTTGACACTGACAACGTGACATATAGAAGGGTAGATGAGATCAGGAAAAATATGGACCATTTTCTGCACATCCAGAATGGCGCCATTTTGTTAAATCCCTTGTTTGACATTCATGAGAGAGGCGGTCCGGACATCGGACATTCATGAGAGAACTCCGGTAACTCTTCAACATGAGGGGGGACGTCGATCATCCCCCTCTCGCCCGACGAAACCCTAGAAGCGTCGAGGCCACCCCAAACCCTAGAAGAGTTGCCGAGGCCACTCCAAACCCTAGAAGCATCGAGGCCACCCAAATTTACCAAGTTAAAAGTGCGTTGTCGAGGCCACCCCAAACCCTAGAAGCGTGGTCGAGGCCACCCCAAACCGAAGAAGCGTCGAGGCCACTAATTAATATTCCTTGTTGTGATTAGCTAGCTAGGTCTATGTTTGCCACTAATATATCCATCTCTCATGTTTGTATATTAATTGCCATGTTGTAATATTTGCAGAAACTATGGATCAACAAAGAGACTTGGAAACAGAAGAGTTGTTGGGGGACATCATCCTCGACGGAGGTGATGTCTTGTCGTATCTCAGCGACACCGATTGTCTGGAAGGAGAGGGCGAAGGCTCCGGTGATCGAACAATGGAGGAGAAAGGACATGATCATGATGGCTTCGGTGACTGAATGCCGAAGGAAGAAGGAGGCCATGATGATGGCTCCGGTGATCGAACGGAGGAGGGAGCTGTTGCAAATCCGGCGAGGTATATATATTAATTAAGCCTGTGCTGACTAGCTAATTGATGCATTAATTATTTTGGTATGTACATATATTAACTCTTTTTTCTTTTTTTAAAGCCCTCCGGATCGAGCCAAACTTCAGTAACGAGACGAGGCCCGAAGAAAAGGTTGCGTCAGGATGAAAGCTTCACGATCACAGCAATCGCGAACGATGGCCAGCCGATTGAACCGAGGCGGACCAAGGATGCATTTTCAGCTCAGTGCGGAGCTATTGTTAGGGACAGCATCCCAATCAGCATCCAGCTATGGAATGAGCCTAAGAAGAACGAAGACCCTCAAGTTTCTTATGTCATCGATAGACAGAAAGATGATCTTTGGACCTCGCTGAAGGCAAATTTCACCCTACCGCCAAAGGAGGATCCGGATAAGCCAGTTATAGAGCCATTGGTCAAGGCGTGTGCTCTTAAGAAGATGGCAGATCTATTCAGGAGGTGGAAGAATGAGCTGAAATCAACGTTTGTCGACAAAGGGAAGACTCCAGAATTCACCGGCCGATTTGAGAAGATAAGAGATCACTGGCCCGCATTTGTGGCCTACAAGACATCGGACAAGAGTAAGAAGATGTCAGAGACAAATAAGATAAATGCTGCACAGAAGAAGTTTCACCATCGCACGGGGTCAGGTGGCTACCTCAAAGCTCGGCCGCTATGGGACAAAGCTGAGAATGACCTGCTTGCTAAAGGGGTCAAACCAGAGACATTGAACTGGCCAGACCGTTCAAGGACTTGGTTCTTCGCGGTTGGGGGAACCTTGGACCCTGAAACAGGGAAGTGCGTTTGGACGAACGAGCAACTTGCAATACCCGTCAAGAAGCTTCAGAAGTGTATCGCCGCAGCGCAGCAAGGGACGTTCATTCCCGACAGAGAGAATGATGAGTTGACCGAGGCCCTCGGGAATCCTGAGCACCCTGGACGAACACGAGGCACGCCAGGCTCCGTTGCGTGGAAGGTTGCGTTTCCCGGCGCAGGCGGTTACAAAACAAGGGAGAGGAAGAGGAAACTGGAGCAGAGCGAACTGTAGAAGCTGAATGCAAGGGTACAAAAGCTAGAGGAACAAGTTGAGAGCCAGCGAGCTGCCAGAGCTACCCCAGAAGCTACCCCACCATCTCAGCGGAGAAGCAGCGTGGCTTCCACCGAGCTCGTTCAGCAGCCTGACTTCACGGCTCCTAGCTACCCCGTGGATGCTATCACGGAGGCTCAACATTGCCAGCTTATGACGCAATGGCAGAACCTCAAAGTCAAGGCGGCTGTCGGCTCTGTTGCACCTCCTCAACCCAACGGAACTTTTCACTGCCGTCCGATTCCACAAGGCTATGCTGTTGTGATGGTAGATGAAGTAACGGAGGGATTTGAGGAGCTCGAGCTTGACCACCCTACAGGTGAAGGGGAGACTCAGCTGGGTCTTGCTCTGAAGACTCCATGTCTATGGCGGAAGGAGCACATCAAGCTTCCGAACTGGACGCCTTCGCCTCCGGCGAGTCAGGGCACTCGGCCTCCTCCTCCTCCTCCGGTGAGTGATCAGGGCACTCCGCCTCCTTCTCCGGCTGCTCCGGCGTGTGAGGGCGGCACTCCGCCTCCTTCTCCGCCTGCTCCGGCGCATCCGAGCAGCCCACCTCTTCCTCCGCCTCGTCAGCAATGGCGGAAGACAGAAGCTGCCGCTCCGGCTGCTCCGGCGCGTCGGAGCACTCCGCGTCCTTCTACTACTCGTCAGCAGCAACGGAAGAGAGACGCCGCCGCTCCGGCGTCTAGCAGTACAGCCAGAGGCGGGAGGCAATACAAATTCGGTCCATCTCTCAAGCCCGTAGAGAAGTTACCATACGAGATGACCGAGGAGGAAAACGCGGAGATCTGTAAAGCCCAAGTGAGGGACTTTTTTGCAAAGAAACCTCCACCTCCGGAGGAGAAGATAGATCCAGTGAAAGCGAAGCGCACTCTCGATGCCCTGAAGCGACCACCACCGTCTCCGCCGCAAACCAACTATGAGCGCATTATTGAAAGGACATATCAGGAAGCGGAGCGGTCAGAAAGTACTTGCAGTGATCGAAGGTTAGCAGAACGAAGAAGTAGGAAAAAAATTCCCTAGCTCGGCGAACAAGCTAACCAATCGTGCCCCCCGCTCAAGGTGTCTAGCGATATCGTCGCTAATCATCTGGGGATGGTGCCCGGTACCAATCCTGCAGATTACCTGCCCGACGATGCACATTTTGATATAATGGAGGTGGACAAACACAAAGACCGGCACGGGAAGCCTCTCGTCAAACCTGGTCATCCTCCTCTAACAACGATGATGCGAAGATTCCATGAGTGGTACATGGACACCTGCAAGGAGTCTGGGAAGGATAGTTTGACACTGAGAGTTAAAGAGGAGCACAACCTCGTTGGAATTGATCTGTTGTCTGTTCCATTTGAGGAGTTCTTCCAGTTTTTCAATCAAAAGGCCCTCGATAAAATAATCGTCACTTGCTACTGTCTGTAAGTACTACTTCTGTAATTAAGTCTCTATATATAGCTCAGCTCTTTCATTGCATGTATATATAATTATCCTCACTATATTATGCAGATTGAAGATCGTCGAATGCAGAAAAGCACAAATCTATGATATTGGGTTCATTAACACAAATCTCATAGATGAATGGATGGTTAAATATAACGCCAAAGAAACCGAGGCCAACTTGCTACAATCGTTGCTTCGAAATCAAAACAAAGATAAAATACTCTTTCCTTACAACTTCAAGTGAGTGTTACTGTCTTGTGCATATTCGGTTTCCCTTATTACTCGAGGTTATAGTAATGTAATTGATGAGTTATGCATGCGTGCGCAGCTTCCACTTTATTCTCCTAGAGATTAAGCTTGAGCAGGGACTAGTAACCGTCTTAGACTCGAGACGAAAAGATCCCAAGGAGTATGCGGCCATGACTAAAATGCTCGAGAAGTAAGTTCAATCGATCGTTATCGCACCATATCGGCAACTTTGTTCATTTCCTGATATCAAGTATTGTTTTCTTTGTCTGGCAGGGTTTGGAAAGGGTTCACCGCTAAAGCTCCGGGACTGCCGGGGGAGCTCCGATTTACACACCCGAAAGTAAGTACTACTAGCTAGTTCCGCGCATCTCCCATTGATTCTAGCTAGTTTCATCAATACCATTTAGCATGCTTGCTTATCAGTTTGATTGACCTCTATTTCTTGTAAAGTGGTTGAGGCAGGAAGGCAGGACTGATTTTTGTGGATACTACATTTGCGAGTTCATCCACCACACGACCTGTGAGCGGGGCTACTGTGGAAAACAATATGAAGTGCGTAAGCAATAATATTCACAATTTAATTTTATTACCATTATTTGTGTTGAGTTTCATTCATATATATGTATTGACCCCCTTCTTCAAATTAGATGTGGCAGATGCGGGATGAACTCCTACCACAAGATCGCATAAAAGCTATTCAAGAGGAATTGGCGGGATTCTTTCTTGACCACGTCATCAATAAAGCCGGAGAATATCATGTGGAATTTGACATCAGATGTTAGGGATTGTAAGAGATCTTATATTGTATATATGTAGCTAGTAGCGTCGGATAGATATACGAAAACTTGTTGTTCGACCAATCTCTCGGAGAAGGAGGAGGTCGATCACTTCTCTCTGTATATATATGTTCATGACGATCTTGTATACTTAATGGTTTCTTTCATTTTCTTACTAGCTAGCGTGTCGCGAGTTCTCTCTATACGTATAGTACGTAGCGTCGACCAAGCACGGAGATAAGAGATGTCACTTCTCTCTATAACCTATCTAACACAATATATGAAACCCCTAAACTAACCCTACAAAACCCCCAAAACGCCCCTTCCAAAAAAAAAACAAAAACCCCGGGACAAAAGGCCCTCCTACCTGGACAAGCCGCAGCGGCCACGTGGAGCCCCATCTGTCCCGGTTCATAGGCGAACCGAGACTAAAGGTATTGGGTTTTAGTCCCGACCCTTTAGTCCCGCTCCAGAACCGGGACAAATGGGCCTCTGGAACCAGGACAAATGGACCTTTTTCTACTAGTGCCAAAAGGAAACAGCTCGGCATGGACCAAAGGAGCGAACCCACCTTATTCGCCCGGCAAGACGCGGCTGCGCAATGTCTCCCAACGCGCCGGCCCGAACAACCAGCCGGGTGTTGGGCGGGATAGCCGGGTGGGGGCCAAGAAAGACGGCCGCCTCTGCACGGTGGCCCAAACATCAAACGCCCACACTGGCGCATGAGGCGGCACACGCATGAATAGCCTAGCAGGCTCCCCGCACGACGGATGCCTCTACCCGGCTCACGCGCACCCGGCAACGCGGTCCACTCCAACGCACGCGCATGAAACGGCACACGCAGAGTAGGGGTGGACACGGTCCGGGCCGGTCCGGTCCCTCACCGAGCTGCCGTTTGGACCGGCCGCCGGCGGTCCGGACCGAGCAGCTTGGCGGTCCTGCTTTCAGGGACCGGACCGGCGGTGTCAAAGCCCGGGCCGGACCGAGGGACCGGCCATGGCGAGGTGGCAGTGACCATGGCGTCGACAACGACGGCGAGACGCGGCTATGGGTCCTAATCAGAGGGGGAAACAAAGGGGAAAGCTGCGATGACTCACGAAGAACTTGATGGCGGGGTTCGGGTGGCCGGGGAAGCAACAACGGAGAGGAAATCGACGACGAATGATGGTGCCCGAACATGGACTTGGAGGATGATGGCGACGGCTTCGGGGCGAATCCGGTCGATTCCTTTCGCGGGGAAGGAGATCTCAAGGTTGCGGATCTCCTGGACAAGGTTGTTCGCTGCGGGCAGGCCGGTGGCCATTCGTGCTGTCCGCCGGTGGCCATGCGTGCTCTGCTGGTCGCCAGCGTGCACCCAACCGTGCGTGCACTGGTGCTCCTGCTCGAACGCAAGGCGGCACCGGGATGGGAGGGGAAGGATACGGCCGATGGCGGTGCCGGAATGGGAGGCAGGGAGGGAGAGGAGGCGGCCAGCAGCGGCGCCAGATGGGAGGAAGAGGCGGCATGGGGATTGAGCAAGCGAATAAAACAGAACGTACTCGTGCGTGCGTGGGGCTGGGACTTTTCTCGGTCTGACCGAGCGGACCGGTCAAAAGCCCAGACTGGACCGACGTTTTCTCGGGCCTAATTTGACGGCCCGGACTGGCTGATTTTTTTACCGGGCCTGGACCGTTCGGTCCGGTCCATAGCGGGCCGTGAGCCGGGCCAAAAGACCGCTCGCCACGTCCAGTCTGACACGCATGGCGAGAGCAACATGGACACCTGAGGACGCCAGCTCGGTGAGGAATGCCCGGGCCCGATCGGAGAGCGGGGAGGGCGCCAAGCAAGCACCGAGGCGAGGTGCCCATGGATCGGATTGCGCGGAGCGCGCGCGGGAGTGAGCATGCCCCCAGGAGGCGGGTACTCCAGCACCCTTTATAGGAGTAATTACTTATCGAAACCGATGCCACCGCTATTTTTCTTTTCTTTCTCGGTTCGGTGTGTAGTGTGGCAACACAAGGTTCTGTGTGTAGTATGGCAACACAAGGTTCTACTTCCTTCCTCTCTCGTACCTTTTGTTGGCTTTCCAGTTGGGCTACCCTTTTGAGGAAATGGTTTTCTTGGAACATAGGCAGGTTGACTTTTAATAGGTGCTTCATATGACGGATTAATGGGTGACACTGCCGTTTCTTCTTCAGGTTCCTATGTACGTAGTGTTCCCATTTTTCTTTAGGCACCTAAAGTGCTCGATGTAATTTTTTACAATCTGCAAAACAACATCAGGGTCAATGTGGAAGTTATTACTTAATTTGCCCAATCTTCCGGATTGAGAGTAGGCTTTAATACAGTAATAATCGAGCTCTACTCCCCCATCACCCTGTTTATCTAGTTCCCAGGCTTCATGATTATCACGGTTACTATGTAGCAACCCCCAAGCTTGGACGGCATTACTATCCATGAAAGACCCTCCAGAAGCAGAATCTACTTCTGTCTTGCATTGATCATTTAGTCCTCCATAAAAGAAATAAAGTACCATCCAAGATGGAAAATTATGGTGAGGACAATTATCGAGCAGAGTTCAGGGTGGACATGGTCCGGGCCGGTCCGGTCCCTGACCGAGCCGCGCTTTGGACCGGCCACGACCGGTCCGGACCGGACCGGACCGAAGTGCCCAGCGGGTCTGTTTTCCTGAACCGGACCGGCGAGGAGAAAGCTCGGTCAAGACCGAGGGACCGAGCGATCACGGGGGAGCGTGAGCTGTGTGTGTACCCTGCGCCTGCGTGCGTGCCGCGCGTCTGTGCCCAGCGTGCGTCTGTGCCCTGCCCTGTCCCTAAAGAGCAACTCCTCCGGCTGCTTGCTGCAGACGAAGAGCGTCCGAGGTCCGAGCACAGGGGAACATTGCCGCCCGCCGCCACCGTCACCGTCACCACATACTACGTGCGTACATCATCGCCTCCAATTTCAGATTACTAATGAGCTTGTACTGCAATACTTACTGTATGTGCATCAATTGATTGCAAATTCAGACATCGTCTGTGGGGGACAACCATGACGAGATCGACTTCGAGTTCCTGGGGAACAAGACGGGGCACACCAACGTGTTTATCAGCACCCGAGGTGCCCTTGGAACGAACGAGAGATCGCTGGAGGAAGAAGGAAGACACAGGAGTTTTGCGCTGCACAAACTTCAGAGCTTTTCTGTTCTATTCCTCTGCTATTTATTCAGACTTACAGAAAGGGAAACAGGGCTTCGTGGCCCCTGACTTTGCGCCGTCGTGATCCACAACACTCGCCATCCCACGGGCAGACCGACGAGGCGTGAGACTCGCTCAGGCAGTTAGACCCGCGAGCTAAACTAGCTAACAGAAACAAAGCGTTTGAGCCTAACCTGACGAAAAACCAAAGTGCTAACTGAACTAACTGAAAACGTGACAGGGGCTTGGGATTTAACAGTGTTCACCAACGTCGTGGGCAAGAAGGAGATGCAGTTCGTGCCCTGCATGCTTGTGTCCACGGGCTGCACCGCTGTGCCCCGCGTGCGTACCTTGCGTGTGTGCGTGCTGTGTGACGCGCGGCGGCAGCCAGGGAGGGCACATGACGGAGGGGAGGATCTTGCTAACCTGCATGGGGTGGTCGCGGTTGACGCCATGGTCGAGATCGGCGGCCGAGCACTCACGGCAGCAACGGCGAGTGGCGGCAAGAGGCTACAGGGCATAGGGAGGAGACGAAGCAGAGGGGAAGCGTCCACGTGGTCACCATGAGCACTCTGAAGAGGTCAGCGAGGCAGGAAGATGGCGAAGCGGCGGTGCTCGGAGACGGGTGGTTTACTCGGGGGTTGCCGGTGGCCGCGTCGACGAGGAACTGCAGCCACGGTGACTGCGTTTTGTCGGTCCTGCTCGGGGGCTCGGTCAAAATCCGGACCGGACCGAGAGTTTGTCGGGCCTAATTTTCGTAACCGGACCGGCCAGTTTTCTCATCGGGCCAGGACCGAGCGGGCCAAGACCGAGCGGGCCACGAGCGGGCCGAAAAGCCCGCTCGTGGCGTCCACCCTGAAGCAGAGTAAGGTACCTCATATATGCCTTTATAAGGCTCTCACCTCGTTTCTGATTAAAATTGATAATAAGGCACCTCGCTCCATAAGACTTTTTCTCTGGATAAAAATGTGCTAGGAACACGGCACATAAGTTCTCCCAGGAGTCAAAGGTACCTGCGGGATGAGTATATAACCATGCTTTCACTTTGGCAGATAGTCTGGCCAAACAATTTAAATTTCATTTCATCATACCTGGAAGCATTTAATTTAAATGTCCCGCACATCTCATAAAAAATCTGCACATGTTGGTATGGATCTTCCATGCCGTCACTTGTAAATTGTTTACCTCGCAACACTCTGAGTAAGCTGTGAGTTATTTCATAAGTTTCACCATTTGGTCTTGGTCCTAAAGATGTAAATGTCTCCTTAATAGGTGGTCCCGAGAGCTTTATTGCGGTGAGTTGATACAAATGTTCAAAATCGGCCATGGTTGCTCATAACCTGCAAAATAACTTAATACACAAAAATAAACCAAAACTTAAAAAAAAAGACCAAAAGCGCTTAGCTTGCAGGCAACGGCGCCAGACAAAGCTTGATGTCCTGCAAGTGCACATGATTTAGTTGTAGCCTTTTCGAAGTAAGAGTGTCGATCCCACAGGGAGTACAAGAAATGGTTTTCGCCTCGTGTAGAGGTTTATCGGAATGTGCCTGCAAGTTAATTGCGGTGTGAAGCAAAAGTGATGCCGCACATGATGCATAGCTTCGGAAAAGGATAGGTGATCACTTCGTAGGCAAAGCATGGTGGACCGATGCTGGTAGTGAGGGGCGTTGAGGTCGCTGCTGTCGGCTCGTAATTGCATTCATATCTCTCCTTTCCAGAGCCTGAATATGGTCGCGGAGGTCGGGTTGATAGACGAGATGCTCGTGCACAGTTGGAGGCCGGGGTGGAGGTACTGGATGTCATTCTGTAATGGCCGAAATTGGTTGACGTAGGTTGCCGGGCTCCACATCTGGTGGCGCCATCACTCTGGGTTGAGAGCCCTAGCGATTGTGCTGGCGGGGTTGCCCTACCGTGGAGAGGACATCATCGGTGTTGCCGAGGTGGAGCCTCGATTCGGTTATGTTTCCTGGATCTCGATGGCATTTCATAGCAGGGTTTGAAGAGGAGCGATGATGTTCGTGCCTGACACACCTGGAGTGGCCTGAAGCTGGTTAGCAAGTGTTGCGGCCGCCTGGAGGTTTCGGGCCGGAGTTTGTATGAAATCGGGCTCTTCGATGTTGTCAATGTCATGGCTGATTATGCGTCCTTGGGCTGCGAGGGCAGCTGTCATGGAGTAGGGATGGCGCCATGATATCCGACGGTGCTCGTTGGTCATGGTCTCCATCCAGCGGGCCTGCTGCGCCATGGCCTCCTCTTTATCCTTTTGTAGCTGTAGATGGGCGGCTACAGTGGCGTGCCATATGGCCTCCATGGCTCTGAGGGTCCGGTCTGCCCTTGTTTGGGGTGTACTGAGCAACTATAGTGCCTCATCTGTGATGATTGATGGAACCATCATTGGTGCGGCAAAGCTCGAGGGGCCGGCACCAGGGGTCATGAAGCCCGGGGGTCTAGTGCCGAGGGCGGCGAAGCTAGGAGGGGCCCTACCCAAAGGGGTGGAACTCGAAGGTGCGTAAGCCGGTGGGGTGGTAGCCCGAGGAGCGGTCCCGCTAGGGTTGGTGACGATGGGCATAGCGCTGGACGCGGAGGCATGGTTAGTGTTGTTGTTGGTCCCGAAGCCGCCTGGGGCCGTCATGAGGACCTGCTCCAAGGTGATGGCCTATGGGGGCTCATCTTCAGTTGATGAAGCTGAGGCGATGCTGATGGAGCTGTCCCCATCCTCAGAGAAGTAGCTGCACCAGATGCAATCTTCTGGCTCATAATTGTTAATTAGTGGGCAGTTGGTGCACACCATTGCGATCAGATGGGATGTCTGGGGGGCTGGTGGGTCGGCATAGTACCGGTGAAGCACCTCGACCTAGTGGTCGAGGTGCCGTCTTTGATCGCGAGGGTTGCTAACGAGCGATTGTCGTGCTCGGGGCAGGAGGCCGGAGCTGGGGCGGCAGGCGCGGCCGCCGATGCTTGCTCGGGAGCCTCGTCAATTGCCCAGAGAAGTGGCAGGATGCGAAGTCAAAGGTCGCTATAGCGGGCGACGATGAACTCGAGCATGCCGAAGAAGAGAGTTCAGACGGTGGTGTGCGGCGGGCTGATGTAGATCCGCCCTGTCTCGTCCGTGATGAAGGTGAGAGAGCCGAAGATGAAGCTCTGGCCTGGCGTGAAGTTGCCGGGCATGATTGGAAATTCGATCTGGGTTTGGTGTCAGGCCGGCGCATCCCCTGACTGGCGCGCCAACTGACGGTACCAAAAACTGTTAGTAGCCTTGGTAGGGTGGAGAGCGCGACCGAAAGTACCAAAGGGGATCGCACACGGGGAATTTACCCAGGTTCGGGCCCTCATGGTCAAGGTAATACCCTACTCCTGCTTTGTTTTGATTCATGGTGCGAAATGCATCGTGTGAGGGGGTTACAAGTATGGGGTGATTGTAGCTACCGAGACGATGACTATGATGTTGATGGATCTCGATCTATCCCCTGGCCTCGCCTTATAAAGGGGGATGAGGCCTAGGGTTTACAAAATCTCCTAATTGACCTTGAGCCCCGATTGGCGAAGGGGTTCTTGGCTTGCACGCCAAGATGGCGAATCATACAGAAGGGGTTCTTGGCTTGCACGTCTAGGCGAAGGGCCCTCTCCGTGACTTGGCTTCCTGGGCCCTGAGGCCATCCCATTGACGGGCCTCTCGGTCCAATGGACCACCCCCAATATAGTACACCATCAGTCGGCAAAGGGGCTGTGAGAGTTTGTGTCCCCGGATCAGTGGGCTCTCTTCACATCTCAGCATTTGGAGTATGGTTCCTTTGCAAGATGGTCAATGCTCTTCTTCCTTCCCGGCGGTTGCGGGCGACAGTTTTTTCTTCGCTAATGGAGATCTCGCAGATCCAAGGACTTTGCCATCATGGCCAAGTTGCGTTCATTGGTTTCAGATCCCGGATAGGCCGGGTTGCTCAAGCGGCTTAAAAACCTCAAGGAGGATTCCCTTAGTGGAGTACTCATGGCGGTGCAGATGGTTCCTTGCTGCAGCGATACTCTTCGTGGTGTGGACGGTTCTCGTCAACGACAACTCGTGGGTGTTAGGGGATGTTATTTTTCTGTCTTGCAAAGCCTGTTATGTAAAACAGCAGTTGTATCATACTAATCTGAATAAAGCAGTTTGTGTCCTAAAAAAAAACTAGGAGATCCTTTGATTCAGAGGAGTTTTATCAGATTTTTGGAGGACATGTTGCTCTAACCATATTTTTTTTTATCCTTGTACTTCAAGAATCACGCGTATCAAAGAGGGCCTAAAAATGGTTTCAAAATATATAATTTAACTATTGTACCTATGAATATTGATATACAATAACATTGCCATGACCCCTAATACTTTATGTTTGTGGCGGTTGTGTTCTTCGGGTTGTTTCAAACATTCTTGATCAGCATGTATAGGTTTTTGACTAGTTAATGTGTGTGTGCCAATGTGTCAAGTAGGCAATGTGTTGGGAAAGTTGGCTCGATTAGCGAGCATGGATTGAGCTTAGGATGATGATACGTCCTAAATATATCTATAATTTTCTGTTATGTTTCATGCTATATTCATGTCAAATAGGCATAGTTTTATTATTTTTCTGGACTAACATATTAATAAAGTGCCAGATTGTTGATAGCTGTTTTTAAGTGTTTTTGGTTTAACAGGAAAGGGCGTTTTGCGAAGATATAAAAAATCTAAAAAATAGAAGAGAAGTTTTCTTGGAAGAATGAAGAACATGGGCCAAAGAACAACAAGAGTACCCAGGGCCCACAAGTCTGGCCCATGCGCCCTGGCCTTGTGGCGTGTGTAGGGGGCATGTTGGGCCCCTGGGCACTGTATCTGCCGCCTCTTCATCATGATGGCTTATTTATTCCCCAAAAGCTTTCATAGTATTTATCATGTAATTTTTCCGCCGCTGCGTCGACGCGATCCAAGGTCAATCTAGAGTCCTTTTCTGATACTCTGCCATAGGGCAAAATATTGATCGGTGTCTTCTTCCTCGACGTTGCTGCTCCCATGGTGATGTGCGAGTAGTCCTCCATTGGACTATAGGTTCATAACAGTAGGTATGTGGCATCTTGTCTCCCTCGTTCCTCATTAAAAACATCACAATGAGCTGCCTAACAAGATTGTGATTAATCTGATGTAATCTCTGGTATCTTTTATGCGGTGTATATGAATTGTTACTTCATGATCAGATTATATATGTATTTTTTATGGTTTTGTTTGCATGATATATAGATGTATATGCTCTCCGATCTATTAGTTTGTTCACTAAACATGTTTAGATGAATTTTTTGCAAGAGGGGGTTGTGTGTATTAGTTTAGGTTGATCTATGTGAGTGAATAATTTATGTGACAGCTAAGAATACAAAGAATACAAAGGTCACGTTATATCCTCGCCGTTAAGGACAAGAAGATAGCTATCACGCGTCCGTCGCTGGATGTAGGTGTAGGGAAATAAGGTTATCGACATTGTCACTTAGTTTGATGCAATACTCCATTTTTATTACTTAATACTCGGGATGCATGATGGATAGAGGTCTATGAAGACTTGGACATAATGCCTATCTGTTATCATGGCATCTATGATTTGCCATAAACATTGCAATTTAATCAACACATGTATATGCTTATGTTAATGCGTCGTTGCTATTTGGAGAGATGTCACTACTGAACTTATGAACCCGATCCAATTTTATTCATTAATTCAACCATACTTTTACTTATATATGCACTTTTATTTCCTGCAATTTAGTATTCTTGCATACAGAAACAATTCCAAACACTTGATACATTAATAGCTTGTACAACTAGCAAAGCTAGTGAGATTGACAACCGCACTAGAACCTGTTGGGACACAAGTCAAGTTTCCTAGTTGAATGCAGGGCTGAGCATCGGACCTGTGGTTGGTGATTCACGGATTGATTACCTTGGTTCCTTAACTGAGGGGAAAGCCTGCTGCTCACTACAAATCCTTTTGCTTCAGGGCCCAACAATACTTTTTACATGTAGTTTAACAACAGCAAAACATAGACGGACCAACTTACTTATTTTAAACAAATGAACACAAAACAAACGATACATACAACAAAACATGGAAAAGTGGCCGATCATATTGCCAACCATTTCGTTTAATCACTAATATGTAGTGTACCTTGTCGGCACCAACATGAGTGGCGTCTTCTTTCGAATGGTCAGCTCCCCTTCCTCCTCCATGCTTAGATCCTCAATATTCATTCCAGGTGGGAGCTCCCAGTTGAAGCAGTAAAGCATGTTGGCCAGGATGAATTCTACGTTGGCCACACCCATGTCCATTCCTGGGCAGATGCGACGTCCCGAGCCAAAGGGCAAAAGCTCGAAATGTGCCCCATTGAAGTCTATATTTGTGTCCTCAAAACGTTCAGGGTAAAACTCCTCCGGGTCCTTCCAAATATTGGGATCCCTGGCAATAGCCCATGCATTCACGATAACCCTTGTCTTGGCTGGAATGTCGTATCCTGCAATCTGAATCTTCCGTAAGGTCTTCCTTGGAACCAGCAAAGCCGCCGGGATACGCAGCCGTAGGGTCTCCTTGACAACCATTCTTAAGTAGGTTAGCTTGGACATGTCTTCGTTTTGCACTCTCTCTTTCTTCCCTACAGCAGTTCTGATTTCTTCTTGTACCTTCTTGAGCACCCTTGGGTGCCGAATTAGCTCCGCCATTGCCCAGTTTATTGTTATTGCACTAGTATCATTGCCAGCGACGAAACTGTCCTGAAACATATGAATTCACATGAGAAAGGTATATTTGAGTACTAGTTGCACAAGAAGATGAACCAAATAATAATTTTTCCTTTCCAAAAAGGAGTTGTATGATGCATCCTCTACAGCGAATGAGATTATTAATATTACCATGAGGATAGCCTTGACATGGTCCTTAGTGATCTTATTGCGCTTCTTCCAGAGGTCGATAAGCTCTTCCACGAGTGCTGATCCGCAATTGTCATCAAGTTTTTTCCTGGTGGGGTCTTCATTCGCGTAATGCTCGATGACCAGTTC
Organism: Thinopyrum elongatum; assembly: GCA_011799875.1. Classification (NCBI taxonomy): domain Eukaryota; kingdom Viridiplantae; phylum Streptophyta; class Magnoliopsida; order Poales; family Poaceae; genus Thinopyrum; species Thinopyrum elongatum. The sequence continues at coordinate 30,271,272 of CM022298.1, forward strand.
AAAGAATCCATCGAGCTTCTTAAAGATCCTCTGTCGGCGGGCCTTGATGCCCGTAACATGGTCAAAGAGGCTGCCAGCGGCGTTGGCGAAGAAGTCCTCGGCAGAGAAGCTACTCAGCATGTCCACGGCCTCGTTCATGATGGGGACCAACTGTCCCTTGAACTGCTCCGCCGCGTGGTTTCCCCCAAAAGCAAATGAGCCAAAAATCCTGTCCACCGTGGCGGAGATGTGGTCCGCAACCGGCACCGGTTTTGGCCCAATACTGGTGAGGTTCTTCACCAGCTTTTCCGCCTAATCATTGACAAGCAGAATAATCCAATGCCTCAATGTATGGAAAAGAATGTTTTTTGCAACCACCAACTTAGGAGGGTCTAACTCGGGATTGTTGTATGTTTTTCACTTACTCTGAGTTGTATATGTGCAAATTGGTCAGTTGTACATTTTGTTTCAGATATTCAATCAGTTGCACAAAAAATATCCTGTATGCAATGCAACTACAAAGTATGGGAGTGCACAAAAAAATACTATGCGCCCTCTCTCTTCATGACAAAAACTCCAATTCTAAGTAACTAAAACTATAGCTATTATAGCTAACTAACCGTCAGATGTGAATTAAACGTGAGATTAGTTGTCATAGTTTGAAAATCTATACGGTCTCTCTCAAATGAACCCAGGGTGTACGGTTGTGCAAAAGGAAAAAACGAATCCTGCGCGGGTTGATGACTACTATTATACTACAAGTAGTATGTAAGCCCAAAAAAAAGTACTTCCTCCGTAAATAAATGTAAGAGCATTTAGATAACTAAAATAGTGATCTAAACGCTCTTATATTTGTTTACAGAGGGAGTAGTAAGTAAAATGAAGCACGTACGCACCTGGGCATCGCGAGCGTAGCAAGCAGCCTGCACGCGGCGGCGGCTGAGCAGCTCGAGGATGAAGAGCTTGCGCATCTCACGGACGTAGTCGCCATAGGGGGAGAAGATGACGTCCTTGTAGCCGTAGGACAGCAGCCGCGGCCCGGCCGAGGGGGACCGGGCGCAGCAGTCTGCGTCGTGAGTCTTGAGAGCCTCGCGTGCGGCCTCCGGCGAGGACAGCACCACCGTCGGAACCGTGCCCAGCCGCATCATCATCACCGGCCCGTGCCGCCTTGCGAGCGTCAGCAGGCTCCGGTGGGGCAGCGGGCCGATCTGATTCAGGTTGCCGACGATGGGCAGCTTCCAGGGCCCTGGTGGCAGCCTAGTGCCGCTGGAACTGTTCCGGCTCCTGTGCAGGAGGAGGAGGGAGACGAGTGGGAGAATGACTAGCACAAGCTGCCATTGCTGGGGTAGGAGTTCTAGAAGCTGAGAAGCCCCCATTGTTCTTGCGTGATGTGCTGCTTTGGCTGAGGCCTGGGGGGGTTTAAATAGAGCTTAGTCTGACAAAAACAATTCAATCGGTTGCAATGGGTGGGCGGAAGTAGAAGCAGACTTCCCTACGGAAGTGGAACAGTTAAGAGGTTTTCCCTTTGAAAGCGATCAGAGTCTCAAAGTAATACTCCTACGTCTTATATGTGTTTAAAGTTTAATATATGGCGCCCTGAGGCGCCTTTCCAGTTAAAAAAAGTAATACGTCTTATATCAAGCGTTGGCTATGACGATCAAATCGCAAATCTGAGCCATTATACCTTAGACCCACCAGATGAACTGTTTATGGTTTTTCTATTAATGTGAGAATTCTAGGAAGTCTCTAGCTAGTATCTATTCTATATCTATATCTATACCTATACCTATCTATTAATAAAGGAAATAAGTATTCTTAGTCCATCATACTATTTTATAGAAACCCCCCTGATGTTTCTGACATTAAACCCGCAGTACATATCAAATGTTTTTTAAAATACTCATATCTTCTAAATCGTAAATCAAAATTTAACATGTTATATATGAAATTTGATTAGAAAAATATATAGAATCTGAATATGATGTTATTTTACCTGTTAACCATTTAAAAAAAATACTATCTAGGGTGCAATCTTAATCAACAGTGCATTATCCGTATTTCTTTCATATCGGTACTGATCCGGATTGTGGATGAACATCTCAGCAAGATCTGGATTGGAGACGAAATTGAAGATCACTTGCCCGTTTCTTTGTCCGTATTAAATCTACATGCAAGCCGTGTTTAAATAGAAGACATGTGGAATCTTGAACTTGCGCTTTTGTAGGCAGAGACTATCTTTGTTTGCGCCGTAGCTACAAATACTCCGATTATAGACCATTTTTTGTAAATTAAGAGTGTGTGGTTTTCTTTTCTCCCGTTGCAACGCATGGGCCCTTTTGCTAGTACTCCCTCCGTTCCAGAATATAAGGTGTATTGGTTTTCGTGCAAGTCAACCATGTGAATGTTTGACCAAGATTATAGAATAAAATAACAATATCTGCAATGCCTAGTAGATAAAATATGAAATTACTTCTCATGATGGGTGAAATGATATAAATTTTGTAATATGAATGTTGATATATTTTTCTAAAAATCCGGTCAAAATTGCACTCGTTTGACTTTTTAAAAAACAAATACACCTTATATAAAGGAACGGAGGGAGTAGTAAATAATACCGTAGAAGATTAGATCGTGCGGCCATGTAGAATGGATAGTTGCCCAATTTTGCTACGCTTTTCATACTGCTCCTTCCGCTTCCATAAGAAAAGTTGTCGATTTCAAAATCGAGGGTCTCCAGAGTTAAACTTTTAATATTAATTTCTATTGTAACCTAATTATCAAATCAACATGATGATATATTTTGAGCTTGGCTTGAACCTCAAACGGGACGACCTCGAGCTTGGACTCGAGCCCGCGAGCCTAATGGTCTTATTATGGGAATAGGTAGTCCTACCCGGGAGTCCAACCTAATTATATGTGGCGTCTATGTGGAAAATTGTCAAAGTCAAGTCCAACAAAAGTACAAGCAACAAGTCAAAGAGAAGAAGCTCAAAGGAAAAATCAAATGATGAAGGCCCAAGAGAAACAAGCCCATTAGGTGGAGGGATGAGTGGAATCATCCACCATGGACCATGCACCATCCCCCTTCCTAGTCCACCATGAAGTGTTGGACCATAAGTTACCTCTCATACCTTCCTACCTACCACCTCAAGGGTAGCCTGATCATTTGTCACTTCAATAGAACTCAAGGGGAGAGACACTCCATAGAGCCTTTCACGGCTCGGAGTTTCGGGATGAATCCGGGGGACATCGAAATGCTCGGATAATGTCAAGGGAAGGGGAGCTTCGAGGTAGCTTTATCTTCGATCCAAGCCACTAGTCGAGCACTTCTCTCATCGAAGGGAGGGGAGTCTCGAGGTGGCCTTATCTTTGATCCAAGCCGCTAGTAGAGACGCTTCCTTTGTCGCCTCTCCTAACATAGGATTAAGTCGTGCTCCAACGAGGTGACTATCGACAAATATACCCATATTCATATGAATATGGTATAAGTACGAGACATGAAGACCAATGAAAAATGTATCCGTGTACAAGACCGAACATGCTCCAGAACTTTCTATATCCTGGCTTACGGGATAAGGAAACAGGGAGCCGATTTGGAAGAGCACGCGAAGAAGTCCTGGTTCGTCTGGGTTAACGAGAGTTCTTTTCCTTAGTTGTGGAGGAGTTGGCGAAGCAACCTGTGGTTGGATGGTTAGGAGGACATTGGTATCCCCAGCCCACCAGAGTTCATGTCCTAGACTTGACATTAGTGCTCGTATTTTCCTCGATTTATTTCAGGCCTACCGGTGATGTGCGTTCAGTGGGCTTAGACGTTTCCGTCGATTACGAAGGCGTCTGTGGCAACTTCGTCAATCTCACGATGATGTGCCGACTCAGTCTCTCGGAGGTGCTCATAGGGGTAGGGTGTGCGTGCGTGCGTTCGTTGGGGTGATTGTATGTGTGTATGTATAAACGTCTGCATCTATACTGTGTTAAAAAAAAAGAGTTGTGGAGGAGTTGGAGTCTGCCTCGGTTTTCGCTCGACTTGGAGGCTAAGACAGGACGTGTGCAGTTTTTTCTGTCTTTCCCTCCTTTTATTCACTGAAACAGAAAGGGAAACCGATCGTGCCGATCTTAGTGCGTGATCCGAACATGCCGCGCCATCCCACGGTGTCGGAGTCATGCGATCGTGCGGCGGTCATGGCTAGACCTAGTCGCACGGCCATCACACAGAATCGTGGGCTCGTGCCTTATCGAAACAAACATGCGAAGAAATAAGAAAATAGCTGAAAACTATCTAGCTACTCGACAAGGTTAACTGTCAACACCGCTGACGTGCCGAATGGAAGTACGGTAGTTGCACAGCGCAAGCGGGGCCTGATGGATGGGGTAATTATAGAACTTGTAGGTCGGAATGATCAACGATGTTCTTCCCGTACTATTCCCTCCGTCTCAAAATAAGTGTCTTAATTTTGTACTAACTTTAATACAAAATTGTATTAAACTTGAGATATTTATTTTGGGACGGAGTGAGTATAAAAGAAAGGGCAATTTGATTCTGATTCTTTGCATTTTTAACTCACGTATCACACGAGCTATGGATGTCAATTAGCGAACAGTATGCCTGTCTAATCAATGAATGGTCAGAGTGTGCGGCGAGCTCGCTGTTTGAGCGTTGGTAACTCGTCAACATCTCCCGGACACTCAAGGAAATACGTACCGAGACTAACTATAAACGAGGCACTCGTGCGTCATGTGCGTCCCCTTGCCTTCCCACACCACCAACCCTGCCAACGCCGGCCGTCCTTGCCGATCTCTGTCCCGACAACCAGCCGCCAGAGCCTCCGGATCTAGCCCTCCGACGACCGCTGTAGGCCGCGCCCCTGTGGATCAAAGCTTCCCCGCTCGGCCCCCTCTCGGCCGCCGCTCCCCACCTCTCCCGTCCCCTAGTCGTCGTTAACGCCTGTCCCCTCATCGTCGTCACCGCCATCCCCTCCCCGTTAGTGAAAATCCTAGTTAAACAGTCTATTAACTAAGAATCAGCAAATTATAATGATCTCAGCATTCTAGGGGCATTTCAGATCTTTCACCAGCTCACAGCCGCTCCTACACAGCCACGTTGTCAAACAACGAAGCTACATCACAGCCGCTTCCTCAACACACCAGCTTTGCCACCGTAGCAAGTCTACAGCCACTTCGGCAGCGCAAACAAACAAGGCCATTAGCTAGTACTGTTGTTGAGATATTGCACAAACTAAGATTTGTTATGTTTTTTGTTGTTATAGTTTGCTATTTCGTGTTGCTACGAGAACAAGAATAGTATGGAGAACAAGAATTGTATGGATATGTTATTTACATTTAAATCAACACAACAACCAATTTAGTTTTCAGAACTTAAAAGGTATTTCAGACATTTTCTTAACCTATAACCACACAGCAGTCAAGTTGACAAACAACATTTCTCACCACAACAACTTTGACAGCCAACCCAATAGCAGTTTTGACAACACAGCCAGCACAAACAAACGTGACCTTAGTTGGCTTTATTTTCTATATACTAATCTTTCGTAGCTGATAAACCATATGTGGGTTGTGTTGATTATAAAAAAAACTAAGCTATGTCCATTCTAGAACTTGTAGGTCAGAATGATCGACGATGTTCTTCCTGTACTATAAGAGAGAGGGCAACTTGATTCCGGTTATTTGCATTTGAACGCACGTACCACACGAGCTATGGATGTCAATTAGCGAACAGTATGCCTGTGTAATCAATCAATGGTCAGATTGTGCGGCTAGCTCGCTGTTTGAGCGTTGGTAACTCGTCAACATCTCCCGGACACTCATGGAAATACGTACCGAGACTAGCTGTAAACGAGGCACTCGTGCGTCATGTGCTATCTGCAGCTAGTGTGTTGTGTGTGGAAGAGAGAGGCTCCGAACAGTGAACGTACGTGTCAACAGACCCGGACTCGGTGCAAGATTCCAAAGCAAGGCTAAAGGCTAGCAGCATGCAGCACTGTTGCAACGGGGCGACACCGCATAATCGATGAGTGCTGTGGTTTTCAGTTTTGTTTCATACTGCCTGGTACTTTCGCCCTGTTAACACCAGCATGCAACAGCTCGCGCAACTAATATATACGGCATATATATTTTCAGGAGAGCAGCGAATCACTCAACTGATATGCACATTCTAGTGCCCACAATTCGGACCTTCGGACCTGCATCTTTTTTGAACTTCTTCATAATTTTGTTCGCGGATCATCGTCGCAACGAAAACCCTGTACAGACACACAGCACAATTTGTTCACTGAATCATTGCTCCTGACTAAGATGCCGATAGGCGTTTTGTGCTCCAACGTATTCTCCATAATAACTACAAGCGACGCACCATGTTTTTGAGAAGAACATGGGGAAAACCCCGCGAAAGAACATACACTGACTACTCATGACTATGTGCATTACTCAGTGGAGCTAAGCCAAAACCAATGTGTCTTTGGCTGATGTCCGAGATGACATAGAGCCAAAACTACATGGATGTCAGTACAGGGACTCAATCAGGAGCTCAACTGTCGGACCCTCAGTCCTGCATATGTTTTCAACTTGTTCAATCTTCATCATTGCAGCAAAAAAAAACAAGCATGTACAGGCATACAGCACAGTTTATCTACTGAATCGTTGCTTCTAGCTGAGCTAGAATGTCAATGGGCATTTCATTGCGCCATAAGAAGCCACAAACAGGGGTAAGAACTAAGGCTGGGTGCTGAATTTTTGAGAGATATGCTTACAAAATACTTACAGAAAGTGAACATATTTCTGGAGCACAGAACACATCATACATCAGTAGAGTGAAACTACGCATGGTCCTGCCCCTTTCTTGTGTCGTCTTTTATTTCGCAGAGGTGTTCTACATAAAGCCGGACGACGTTCAGCGGCGGAGAACCACTGCTGAGCTTCCTCGCATGTGCCTCCCTGCTGTAAAAGGCACAACATTTGGCCACTTTGGCAAAACAACAGTGGCTATCAATTGCTTTGCTACAAAATAGGCACAACTTATCAAAGCAAAGAGTCTATTGCATAATTTGCAAGCCGCATCATACTATGAAATTTCGGTTGCACACATAAAGCATATATACAGAAGGTCAACCAGCATCAAGTAATTTTCCTTAGGAACTAGCTTCGGTTAGATTTGTGCTACACTTCGAAAGCCAAGACCCCCTTGACACCCTGGGCGCACAGTGGTTGCATAAATTAGACTTTGCAAAGTTGCATGGAAAGTTAGATTTGCAAACCATAATTCATAGGTAAACTGCAAAAGCACTTCCTGAAAGCCAAAGATAAGATTCCTGTTTAATTAGTTTCCAGTCATTAGATAAATCATCTGCGTTGCTGCTGGACTTTTAGTTATGGTTCCTACCTTGTGCTCGTCAAAGCCAAGAGTTCAGTTAATTAGGCGAATCTTCTCTCCAAGTACTTTTTAGGTCCTGATTTCTCCCATTTAGATATATGCTAACCACATCAGTCAAAAATTTCTTTGTCTACCTGTTGCGCACCAATGAGCTTCTTGGCAAACGATCACATAAAGATGTGTATTGGATAACAAAGTTCCCCTCCTGGACAGTTTGAGGGAGTCAAACTGAACTCTTTCTATTAAAAAGATTGCCATGTTACCATATCATCGTCTTCAAGAGGACTGGAGTATGGGCTGAAAGTGTGCTCCCATAAGCCAGAGGATGGCTGTCAACTCAACACCACTATTGAGCTTCTTGGCATAGGAGTATAGGACTCCCTGCTGCATTTGTTGGCGACGTAGAAGAGAAAATCCAACCACACATCAAGAATCACCTCCAGCGAGCTGGACGACGTCCAGCCTTTCTCCTCCTTGACCATGCTCAGCAACTTGTCCGCAATGTTGGCTCCGTATGCGACACGATGAAAGCTAGGGGAGAAGGAATCCTCCACGTTCGTATCTCCTAAATTCTGAGCGGCCTCCTCGTGCATCTTTCTTATTAATTCTTGAAGGATCTCGGCAACTGGTTCCTTTGCGAGACCCTGCTCATGGAGGAGATAACCGGGTCATCATTAAGCTGGAACAATTTCTTCAAGACGCTCCCGGGGCCAGCAGAACTCTGGATTTCACATGTTCTTCATTCCATATCTCCTCCAGGTTGACACATTATGTGTTGTACATCCTGTGGAGCACAAGGCCCGGTAGCAAGTAAGGTCGTTTGACAAGGAGGAACATCATGTAATTGGAAAATACCTCGATATTTCTCACGGTGGTGTAATCCCCATCTCTATCCACGACTCTATTGGCAAGGTAGACGTTGGTGGCGATGTGCCAGATAACAATGTCCTTCTGGAGCTCGACCCTACCGACGCTGCCCCAAATCTTTTCTAATGATTTGTGCTTCTTCACGGCAAGATCTCCCCACTTCTGCCTGAGCAGGCCCAGCGCGTTCATGTTGTTCCCGTCCGACATCTGCTCCAGGTATCGGCAGAACAGGAACTCCTTGAGATCCTCCGGGAGCACAAGGCTCCCTGAGTAATGGAAACTGTTCCACCTCTCCTCCATCCCCAACATCCTCACCAATCTGGCGACTAGATGGCCACCACTGTCGCGAGTACATAGGTGCAACAGGTTGTACTGCCCAATGGTGCCAGACCATCTCCTCCTCCTTATGTCGAGTCGGCCTAGGGACAGCAGGAGACGACGAAGCCGGTGCCATCTCCCAGAGCACATGAGCGCGTGCCGGATCAAGCTCCACCGCATGGGCAGATTGCTCAAGAAAGCAAGCGTCTAGGTCGACCCGATGGCGGCCAGCAGGGCCGTCGCCTCCATGAAAAAGGCACCAGCCAGCAGGGCATAGGTGATGGCAACATCAACTCTTCTGTGGCCAGTTACACCACTCATCATCATCTCAAGTGAAGTTGAAACAGCACGAAGGCTGCGGCGGTGGCGGGTGGTGCCGCGAAGTGGACCAAGTAGCCGATCCAGGTGTGGGTGACGGCCGCCTTGGTGTACAGGATGTCGTAGAGCAAGGACAGCTCCATCTCCACCATCTTCCACATATGTCCAATCGAAATTGTAGCCTCGGAGCCGAGGACGGTCCATATTAACTGAAGAATCGACGAACCTGAGCTTGCAGAAGTGGAATTGGAACTGGGCTCCCTCCAGGAGAACCTGCTCATTGAACTTGCCGTGGACACCTTTAGGGTTGATGTTGCAGTCGTCCTTGACGCCGGAGTTGTTGAGGGAGCTCCGGATGTCGTCCATGTTGCCACGCTTCAGCGCCCATGTCCTCCCCACATATTTGACCACTGGATGGCGAACATCAGCATGGTGTCCGCTAGGATCAAGCTCCTGCTTGCAGCGACATGTTGGTAGAGGACGTAGCCGTAGCCGGCACAATCACATAAAGATGTTTAGAGGATAATAAAGTTCCCCTCCTGGATACTTTGAGGGAGTCAAATTGAACTATTTCCATTAAAAAGATTGCCATGTTAAATCAAGATAAATGAGCTTCAATCATACACCATATATACTAGTATTTATGCACGTGCAATGCACGTCTTAAAATTAATGGAGTGATTTTGGCAAAACGAAAATGTCATATAGTACATGCTAATAGATTCAAGGTAATCTTTTCGTTGATATAAGAATGCAGAATATAAGTATATAGCAGAGGGTTTTTTTTTTAGGCAAAGTATAGCAGAGGTAGATTAGTACGCAAGACACAATGATGAGACATAGAAGAATTCGAAATATGTACTTTGCTTTCTCTTATTCCCGTTCTCCTAGCAATGTGCTTGGGCCCATCACAGCTTTACTCAGTCTGCAACATGGCCCAAGAGGTATCATGTATGGGCCTTTTTATCTGGGAAGGGTGAGGTGATGCTTGGAGAACACCGTGGAGGCAGCTGCGGTCACTGTTCACCACGAATCCTGCTGCTCCCAATCATTGGATTTAGCAAACCAACGGTTACGATTGATGCTACAGATCCAATTCAAGATTGGTAAACTATATAGTAGTATAGATCATCGTCTTCAAAAGAACTGGAGTATGGGTTGAAAGTGTGTTCCCATAAGCCAGAGGATGGCTGTCAACACAACGCCACTGTTGAGCTTTTTGGCATAGGACCCCCTACTGCATCTGTTGGCGACATAGAAGAGAAAATCCAACCACGCATCAAGAATCACCTCCAGCGATTTGGACGACGTCCAGGCTTCCTCCTCCTTGACCTTGTTCAGCAAGTGTACGCAATATAGGCTCCATATTGCACACGATAAGCGCTAATGGAGAAGGAATCCTCCTCCTTCGTATCTCCTAGATTGTGAGCAGTCACCTCCTTCTTCTTCCTCATTAACTCGTGAAGGATCTCGGCAAGCTGGTTCCATTGTGAGAGCCTGGCATGGAGGAGATAACCGGGTCATCATGAAGCCGGAACATTTTCTCAAGACGCTCTCGGCACCAGCATGAACTCGGGATTTCTCATGTTCATCACTCCATATCTTGTCCAGGTTGACACAGGATATGTTGTACATCCTGTGGAGCACAAGACCTGGTAGCAAGTAGGGGCGTTTGACGAGGAGGAACATCATGTAATTGGATAATACCTTGATATTTCTGACGGTGGTCCACTCTGTTGGCAAGGTAGATGTTGGTGGCGATGTGCCACACCACAATGTCCTCCTGGAGCTCGACCCCGCCGATGGTGTGGCTGATGTAGTCTAAAATGTCATGCCTCTTCATGGTAAGATCTCCCCACTTTAGCCTGAGAAGGCCCAGCGCGTTCACATTGTTCTGGTCCGACATCTGCTCATTGTATCAGTGGAATAGCAACTCCTTGAGATCCTCCGGGAGCACAAAGCTCCCTGAGTAATGGAAACGGGTCCACCTCTCTTCCATCCCCAACATCCCTGCCAATCTACCAACCAAATGGACACCACTGTCGCGAGTACACAGGTGCAACAGGTTGTATTGCCCAATGGTGTCCAACCATCTCCTCCTTATGTCGAGCCGGCCTAGGGACAGGAGGAGACGACGAAGCCGATGCCATCTCCCAGAGCACACAAGCGTGTGCCGGATCGAGCTCCACCACCTGGGCAGATTGCTTAAGAAAGCAAGGGTCCGGGTAGACCAGATGGCGGCCAGCAGCGCTGTCTCCTCGATGAAAAAGGCGCCAGCCAGTAGGGCATGGGTGACAGTGAAAGCGCAGGTTTACTCCCAGAGGAAGGTGAATGGGAGATTTTTAGTTTTTCGTCAAACTCTGAGGACTTTGACGAAATTCAGAGTAATGAAATAGAAACTGAGGCGAAACTAGATCAACACAGGTGCGGAAAACATGCATACGAAGTACATACAAGTGAAGAACAAGTAATCACACAGGCACATGAGCATGAATAAAATGAACCGAAGAAAATGAAACATCATAATGAAAGTCATCAGTTCAAATTCTTCACAAGAGTAAGGCACAAGTTCTTCAGCAGCGGAATTGCGTAAAGGTATACGGTGAGGAATTTGAAACTAGGTAAGCTTGATGAAGACAGCGATTTGGTAGACCAGTTCCAGTTGCTGTATCAACAGTACGTCTGGTTGAGGTGTCTAAGTTTTACCTCGGAGGACACTTAGTCCTCACCGTATTACTCTTGAGCTAAGGTCACTTAGTCCTCGCCCAATCACTCGTGGTAAGTCTTCAAGGTAGACTTCCAAAACCTTCACATACTTGTTCACCGGCACGGCACAATTACTCTTGGGTGCTCAGAACATGACGCCTAACCGTCAGGAAGAATGACAGTCTTCAAAGATAAAAAGCGTCGGATCACACAGATCAAATTCTTCAGTGATGCTCAATCACTTAGGCTCTGGTTGGGTTTTTCCACACTTAGGTTCTCTCAAAGTCGTCAGAGGAAGGGTTGCTCTCAATTGACAAATGTCAAGTTCTCTCTAGAGCAGCCAACCAACAAGTGGTTGTGGGGGATGGCTATTTATAGCAAGGAGGCAACCCGACATGAATTGTCATAAATGCCCTTCTCAGATATGACCGTTGTCAGAATAAGATCCACTTAACAGCTGGCACGCGGCGCAGCAACTGTCAGAAATCGAACTCTCAATTTCATCGGGGCACTCAATTTCCTCATGATAAGCAGATCGCACTGGCGAAATCCTAACTCCTCACCATGACCAAATTCGTCAGCGACCAGAAGAACTTCGTCACGGCCGCTAGCGAATTCGTCAGCTGTACCGGAGATTTTCAAAGGCTTCACTCGAAGCAACTTGTGTATGTATAGGTTTGAGCATCACTTTTGAATCGTGATAGGTGTATCACCTAGACCTCCTTTAACAGTACGGTTTTTCCTATGACTCAAATAAGAAGAAAAAGAAACTATGAAAACAACGTCTTCGAGCTTGAAAGTCTTCACATCAATTTCTTCAAAGGCCCTATCAATTTCATCACCAAATTCTTCACGTGAAGAAATATATTTTTAGGGGTCGACTTTCGTTGTTAAACCAAGTCTTCAGAGACTATTTTCACCTGTGTACACTCACAAACACATTAGTCCCATAACGTGTTTGTCGTCAATACTCCAAAACCACTAAGAGGGCACTTGATGCACTTACAGATAGCAACATCAACCCTTCTGTGGTCAGCTACGACACTCGTCATCATCAAGTGAAGGTGAAACAGCACCAAGTCTGCGGCAGTGGTAGGTGGTGCCGCGAAGCGGACCAAGTAGCCGATCCAGGTGTGGGTGACGGCCGCCTTGGTGTACAGTATGTCATAGAGCAAGGGCAGCTCCATCTCCATCAGTTTCCACATATCGTTCCAGCCAAAATTGTAGTCCCAGAACCGAGGACGATTCATATGAACTGAAGAATCGACGAGCCTGAGCTTGCAGAAGTGGAACTGGGAGTGGGCGACCTCGAGGAGAACCTGCCCGTCAAACTTGCCGCGGACACCTTTCTTGAAATAAGCTTTTGCCCCTCTTTATAAATAAAGCAACCAATATATCCATACAATGAGCACCAAATCACCGAGAAAAAATAGTCTGCTGGGGCATCAGCACAAGCATCAGCACAGGCACGCCCAAAGAAAGCATAAGAGAAATATAGAAAAAAGACAACCAAGTGGCCACATCATCAGGGGGACCATAGTGAGGAGAGGCACCGAGCGGTGACATGTAGCGCATCCAACATCTGCCCCAGCCGGTCGTGGTCCCGCTGCCTAGCCAGCGGGTGCCAATGCTGCAAGAACGCAAGAAATTTGAAGGAGTCAGAGGCCCTGTTGAATATATTGTGTACGTGTATATTGTGTCTTGGGCCCACCTCCTAGTTCATCTGTATAATTGAGGTTGTGGCCCCCCTCTGTACATCATATATACGTGCCTGCTACACCGATCAATGCATTGTGTTTGCACAGCCTATACTTCATCTTCTACATGGTATCTATCGCAGGTCGGTCGACCTAACCAAAGCCGCCGCCGCCGCGCGCCCTCCCCGCGCCGCCGCCGCCTCCCCACTCGCCGCCGCCACCCGTTGCTGTCGCCGCCGCGCGCCCTCCGCGCCCCAACACTGCCGCTGGTCGTTGCTGCCCTGCCCACCTCCCGCCGCCGCCGCTGCCGCCGGTCGCCGCTGCTCTCCCGCTTCCGCCCTTTCTCCTTCACCCAACCCTAACCCCACCCGAGCCGCCCCACCCCGCGCCACCACCACCCGAGCTGCCCCAAACCATAAAACCCCTCCATCCAACCCGCGCCGCCTCCACCTCCCACGCCGCGCCATGAGCTCCTCTTCCTCCACCGTCTCCAACCCCTTCGCCGGTCCTGATGTCACCCTCGTCCATGATCTCAACATCTACGAGCGCGTTCCGGTGGTGCATGATCAATCCAAGCGGTACTTCTCCTTGGTGTTTCGCGAGTACCTGCTCCACGGCCACGTCGACGGCACCGTGGATTCGATCCTCATGATTCATGACGAGGAGTGGATGATCCTTGATGCCACCATCATCCGCTGGTTCTACCTCACCATCTCCAACGACCTCTTCCACACGGTGGTTGATGATGACGACGACGCCTACGCCGTCTGGACCAAGCTCAACGGCCTCTTCACCGACAATAAACTGCAGCGCAAGGTCCTTCTTCACAGCGAGTTTTACGGGTTCCGGCAGCTTGACTCGTCCATCGACGATTTTTGCATGGGCCTCAAAAAGCTTGCCGATGAGCTCCACGATCTCGGCGAGGCGGTCGACAACGAGCTCCTCATCAGCACCCTCACCGCCGGCCTCAACGTGGACTTTGGGAACGCCGCCTCCAACCTCACCCTCATCCCGGAGCCTACCTTCGCTAACGTGGTGGCGTACCTCAACCTGGAGGAGCGACGGAAGAAGATGGCCCGGACTCGGCGACCCACACCTCTCTCGTCGCCGGCACCCGCGGGGGCCAGGCGCCGCCGCCGCGTCCCGCGCCGGCCCCTTGGTATGCCGGCCAGAACCCTTGGACTGGCGTTTTGCACGCCTACTCCATGCCGGTTCCCCATGCCCCTGCCCCGAGTATCCTTGGCGCGCGGCCTCCGTCCCATCAGGCGTTCTACGCCGCGCCGCAGCCCTATGCGGCGCCCTATGGGCCCCTCTCCTACGGGCAGCCGCCGCAGCCAGGTGGGCTGCAGCTGCTGCCCCTGACGGCGCCGCCCCCGCAGCCCTCCCTCCCACCGGCGCCGTGGGACCCGGCTCTCTTGGCGGCCCTACACTCCGCTTCCTCACCGTCCACCTACACCGGCGGCGGCGACTGGTATATGGACACTGCAGCTACCACGCACCTGGTAACCTCCACACCTCCTATCCCGTCCACACTTGCGCTCGCATCACCGTCGGTGACGGTTCCTCCCTTTCCATTACTCACATAGGACATGCATCTTTTCCATCTATTTCTACTCCATTGTCATTATGTAACATCTTAGTTTCTCCGGATCTTATTAAAAATCTTGTCTCTGTTCGTTCTTTTACACGTGAAAATCCTGTTACCGTTGAGTTTGACGAATGTGGTTTTTCTGTTAAGGATGCTCGTACCCGCATGGTACTCCACCGATGTGACAGCCCTGACGAGCTCTACCCGGTCCACTCCACCGCCTCCACCACCTCCGCCGCCCCTGTCGCTCTCGCCACCGGAGTGGATCTTTGGCACGCTCGCTTGGGTCATCCCAATCCGCCACCCTTCGTCATATACTTCGGAGTTTTTCTTTCACGTGTAATAAGATCGAGGATCATTCGTGTCATGCATGTCGCCTCGGCAAACATGCTCGTCTTCCGTTTAGAGCGTCTTCTCATGTTGCATCGTACCCGTTTGAGTTAATTCATAGTGATGTTTAGATCTCTCCTGTTGCAAGTAATACGGGCTATCTTTATTATCTTGTTATCCTTGATGATTTTTCGCACTATGTGTGGACCTTCACGTTGCGTCGTAAGTCGGATGTCATCTCCACTCTCGCCGCTTTCTACTCCTATGTTTTCACGTAGTTTGGTCGTCCCGTTCTCGCGTTTCACACAGATAACGGGAAGGAGTTCGACAACTTAACTGTTCGCACTCTCCTCACCACACATGCAGGACTTTTCGTCTCACATGCCCGTACACTTCGCAACAGAACGGTCGCGCTGAGCGTGTCCTTCGCACTCTTAACGACTGCGTTCGGACTCTTCTCTTTCATGCCAATGTGCCTCTGCGCTTTTGTCCTAACGCTCTCGCCACCGCATCACTCCTCATTAACATCCGCCCCTGTCGTACTCGCGGGAACTTTGCACCTCATCACATCCTCTTCGGTGCACCGCCCTCTTATGATGAGCTTCGCATCTTCGGCTGTCTCTGCTACCCTAGCATCGCCGCCACTGCACCTCATAAGCTTGCACCCCGCTCCGTCGCCTGCATCTTTCTCGGCTACCCACCTAAAATGAAAGGCTACCGCTGCTACGACCCTGTATCACATCGTGTATTCACCTCCCGACACATTTATTTTGATGAGAAGGTGTTTCCGTTTCAGCAGCAGGTACCTCTCGTCGCCCCGTCGCCACAGGCCACCGGCGGCCCTTCGGCGACCCCGTCAGGTGGACGGCCCCGCTCGGCTCTCGGACCGCCTTCGGGCTTTGGTGGTCCTCGCACCGTGGGACGAGCTGCGCCTCGCGCCCCCACACCGCCATCGCCGTCCCCGCCGGCTTTGCCGCCGGCGCCCTCTCCTGCCGCCTCGGGCGCCTCGGCCGGCCCCGCTGCCTCGGGCGGGCGCCTCGCCCGCCTCCACTGCCTCGGGCGCTGCAGGCGCCTTGGGCGCCTCGGGCGACGCGCCCTCCCCGGCTGCCTCGGGTGCCTCGGGCGCTGCCTCTTCGCCGGCCGCATCGCCGGCCGCCTCGCCGGCTGTCTCGCTGGCCACCTCCTCGCGCCTCATCTCGGAGTTGCCGTCTCGTCCCCTCACTTGGGCTCGAGCCGGCTTTCACCGCCTGAGTCTGCGGTACTCCAGCGATGAGTATCTCCTCGTCGCCTCCACCACTGAGCCGTCACCTATTCCTGCGTCTGCCAGAGCAGCCCTTCATGATCCTCACTGGCTTGCTGCGATGCAGGAAGAGTTCGACGCTCTTCAGTGGAACCGTACCTGGACACTGGTTCCTCGGCCTTCTCGCGCCAATGTCATCAGCGGCAAGTGGGTCATTCGCCTTAAGACCCGCTCGGATGGTACACTTGAGCGCTACAAGGCTTGCTGGGTGGTCCGTGCTTTTCGGCAGCGTGCTGGCGTCGACTTCATTGAGACGTTTGCACCGGTTGTCAAACCGGGCACGATCCGCACTGTTCTCCAGCTGGCGGTTTCCCGAGGCTGGCCGGTTCATCAGATGGATGTCTCCAACGCCTTCCTTCATGGCCATCTTGAGGAGCAGGTTTAATGTGAGCAGCCCGCCGGTTTCGTCGACGCATCTCTTCCTGGGCATGTGTGTTTGCTGTCCCGGTCTCTCTACGGGCTCAAGCAAGCACCTTGCGCCTGGTACCAGCGTATGGCCGGGTTCCTTCAGACACTGGGCTTCAGCGTTACTCGCTCGGATGCCTCGTTGTTTTTCTATCACCGTGGCGACACGACTGCATATTTGCTCCTCTACGTCGACGACATCATCCTGACGGCCTCCTCCGCAGCCCTTCTTCAGCAGATTACTCTCCGGCTGCATGATGAGTTTGCCATCAAGGACCTGGGCGCTCTACATTATTTCCTTGGCATTGAGGTTGTTCAGCGACCCAACGGCTTCTTCCTACATCAGCAGAAGTATGCGCATGAGCTACTTGAGCGTGCCGGCATGCTCAACTGTCACCCTGTCGCTACTCCTATTGACACGAAGGCCAAGGTTTCTGCTCTGGATGGCTCGTCCGCGTCGGATGCTCCGTTCTACTGGTCCATTATTGGTGCTCTTCTGTATCTGACTCTCACCCGGCCGGATATACAGTATGTTGTTCAGCAGGTGTGTCTCCATATGCACGCCCCTCGTGACTCCCATTGGACACTCGTGAAGCAGATTCTCCGCTACATTCTTGGCACGATGGCTCTTGGGCTCACTCTCATGGCGTCCACTTCTCTGAAGATGGTGGTCTATTCCGACGCGGACTGGGCCAGCTGCCCTCATACCCGTCGCTCCACCTCTGACTACTGCGTCTACCTCGGTCCTTCACTCGTCTCGTGGTCGTCCAAGCGACAACCTACTGTTTCGCGTTGTAGCGCGGAGGCTGAGTACCGAGCCGTGGCTAATGTTGTCGCCGAGTGCACCTGGCTATAACTGCTACTTCAGGAGTTGCATCATGATGTCTCCCAGGCTACGGTTGTCTACTGTGACAACGTCTCTGTGGTGTACCTTTCCGCCAACCCCGTTCATCATCGCCGGACTAAGCACATTGAGCTGGACATTCACTTTGTGTGTGAGCAGGTGGCCCTTAGACGCATTCGGGTCCTCCATGTTCCGACCGCACAACAGTTCGCCAATGTGATGACTAAGGGACAGCCGACTTCCACCTTCGAGGAGTTTCATTCCAGTCTCTGTGTCTCCGGCGCCGCTTCGACTGCGGGGGGTGTTGAATATATTGTGTACGTGTATATTGTGTCAAGGGCCCACCTCCTAGTTCATCTGTATAGTTGAGGTTGTGGCCCCCCTCTCTACATCATATATACGTGCCTGCTGCACCGATCAATGCATTGTGTTTGCACAACCTATACTTCATCTTCTACAAGCCCGTCTCAGGAAGACCCGCTCAATCACCATCTCATTACGAGTCGTCCAAAGCATCCAAGCAAGCGTCGCAAAAACTAGCCAGAAGAGGCGTCTCTTCCTACCGGTCTGATAAACTCTGGCCTGAAGGAATCCGGCTAAGTCCGGAGCCTCCCAATCAGGCCCGAGGGCCTCCCGGACAAAACCCCAAAGCGCGTGAGCCACCGTACAAGAGAAAAGGATGTGGGTTCCACTCTCAGGTACACCACAAAGAGGACACAACCCATTACCCGGGCCATTCCTCTTGAGCACCTCCGTCCCCGATGAAGGCGATCCCTCAATAATTGCCGCGGACACCTTTAGGGTTGATGTTGCGGTCATCCTTGACGCCAAAGTTATTGAGGGAGCTGAGGATGTCGTCCATGTTGCCGCGCTTCAACGCCCATGTCCTCTCCGCATATTTGACCACCTCGATGGCGAACATCAGCATGGTGGCCACCAGGATCAAGCTCCCCCTTATTGAGTCAAGTTGGTAGAGGACATAGGCGGAACCGAGGACCTGCACGGCGACGGTGAGCTTGTGGCGACCAATGCGTATATGGCGGTGGAGTCGGCCAGTTGGTACGCCAGCCAGAGCAGGAGCCTCAGCGCAGGGGGGGCTCGCGCTGGCGGATCCCGGACAGGATGACAACGAAACCTGCAGCGTGAAGCTCAAGAATACGATCGGAATCGCCCACTCATTCCAAAGTTTTATGGGCCATGCAGCCATTGAGGGGGCACCACAGTCAATCGTGTAAAATATGTTTACGGAAGCTGTTATTTGCAACCGGAAATTCTTCAAACTAGATTATACCCCGTGTATTAATATCGATATTGATCCAGTATAATCCAATAAGATTTGGATGTACGTAACATAAATATTTGGATTAATGATATGATAACAAAAACTGAAAGTACTATGATTAATATATTCAAATGTTTATAGTGATTCAATATTTTATGAATATAAGTAGCATGATAAAATGGAAAGCCTTTTTTCATATAGTATATTTTTAGCACCGAAAGCCTTTTTTCATGCATGGTTGCATGTTGAGGTGTGTCTTTTCTCATGTATGGTCGCATATTGTGGAATGTTTACGTGTTGAGAGAAATATTTTAGTGGAGGTCGCCTATTTGGGTGTGTCTATGTCACATCTAGATGTGAGATAATACCTCACATCTAACATGATATCATATTTTGTTTGTGGCTCTTTCATTGACAACTTTCTACAGCTGGTTCGTTTATTTTTTGTTTGATGGTTGTCCAGCCAAGTTTCTCCGTTGTTGGTAAACAAGCTGAGTGCGTCTCGACTGGGCCGGTATACACAGCTAGGCACCGAAGCTTGTTGGTTTGTAGCACACAGGAAAAAATCCTAAGTGTGTTGTTTCGTCTCAGAAAAGAACAAGAAAAAGTTGCTAGACAAAAGCCACAGTTAAGAAGGAATCAAACTCCCAAGCTCCAACTAGTTAACGCGTGTCTTCTAGCCACTAGAACAAATGGATGTTTGTGATAATTAATCAGTGTGAATATTTAGAAACTCACTACATCGTCAGATTTGAAACCTTTTTGAACATTTATTAAAAAATTGTGAACAATTTATAGATGCAGAATATTTTTATAAAAATGTGAACAATATTTGTAATTGCAAACATTTTTGAAAACACAAACAATTTTTGAAAACGTGAACAATTTAAAAATCTCAAAAAGTTTTTAAAATGCAATTAATTTTTTAAAATTTTGAATATTTTCTGAAACACTAACACTTTCCCAAAAACACGGACAATTTTTTTTTAATAGTTATGTCACATCTAAGTATGACATCATCCCACGTATTGTCTCTTGTTTGTTTGTCCAAAAAAATCACAATAGTGGACGAGTGTGCCTGGGCCAGTCCATCCGCACTGGGATGTGGGCCGCAAGTAGTATTTTTAGTTGCTCATGTTGCACACATAGCAGACGACAGCTCGCACAGCAACACAACTCGCACACCCTAATCCAAGCAAGATAATTTTAGGTACGGTGTAATATGAGTTACAGTAGATTGATCTTGTCAAAACACATCACGATAAGAACAACCGACTGTTCCTCTAAAAAGAAGAAGGGCTGCTTATTAAGTTTACTTGATAGTTACTGTATAATAAAACTTATTTGCAAATTTAAAAATTGTTCGCTAATTAGAAAGGAATTTGCAAATTTAAAATAGTTCACAGATTCAAAAAAATAGCAACGACAAAAAACATCGTCAAACTAAAAGAAGTCCGTGGATTTGGAAAAGATCATGATTTTTATTAAACATGAATTTGGAAAAACATAGTTTTTTAAAAATTCATAATTTTAAGAAAATGTTCATGACTTTTCAGCAGAAAAAAAATGAAAATGAAAAAATCATGAATATTTTTTTAAATGTGGAGATGCTACTGGCCGACAACCCTTCTCCCGTCCCGTATTGTAGTCTTGTTGCGGGCATTCCTTTGCATGTCGAGGATGGATTGGACAAATATGGGTCAGCCCCCAGATGTGTGTCGAGGGAGGACTTGCAACTGGGGCAAAAAATGTTCGAAGCCTAGTTGCGTGTCGAGGAAGAACTTGCAAATGAGACAAAAATGGGTCGGATTCAGTTGCGTATTGAGGATGGACTTGCAACTGGGATAAAATAGGCGAGCCACCCAATTGCATGTCGGTGGTGGAGTTGCAGCTAGGGGGGCCCTACAAACATACGCCCCCCCCCCTCTTAATTGTGAGCCGATGGTTGACTTGCAACTCGGGCAACTACAAAAAAGTACGACGCGTCCCAGTTGCGAGTCGATGGTTGACTTGTAATTGGGGCAACTACAAAAAGTATGACGCATCCAATTGTGAGTCGATGGTTGACTTGTAATTGGGGCCCCTACAAAATATACGCCCCCTAGTTGCGAGTCGATGGTTGACATGCAATTGGGCCCCTAAAAAAACTACATGCCTCAAGTTGCAAGTCGGGGGTGGACTTGCAACTAGGGTGAAAACAAAACAACACCCCCCAGTTGCGAGTCGAGGGTGGACTTGCAACTGGGCCGACAGGAACCCCTAGTTGCAGGTCCAGGGTTTAGTTGCAACTACCATGAAACAAGAACAAAAAAACAACACCCCTCCCCCCCCCCCGAGTTGCCGAGTTGAGGGAGAACTTGCAACTAGGGCAAATACAAAACTACATACCCGAGTTGTGATCACAGGGTTGACTTGCAGCTGGAGCAATTACAAACTACATCCATCGAGTTGCAAGTCGGGGGTGGACTTTTAACTTGAGTGAATACAAACTACATCCCCCAAAGTTGTGAGTTGAGGGTGGATTGCAACTAGGGCAACTACGAAACTACATCCCCGAGTTGCGAGCACATGGTTAACTTGCAACTGGGCCGAATACTAAAACTACATCCCTCGAGTTGCAAGTCGGGGGTGGACTTGCAACTGGGCCGACAAAAAACCCTAGTTCCAGGTCGAGAGTCAAATTGCAACTACCATGAAACAAGGAAAAAACACCCCCGAGTTGCGAGTCGTGGTTGGACTTGCAACTAGGGCAACTACAAAAACTACATCTCGAGTTGCGAGGACATGGTTGACTTGCAACAGGGGCGATTACAAACTACATCCCCTCGAGTTGCGAGTCGATTGTGGACTTGCAACTGGAGTGAATAGAAACTACATCCCCTCCCCTCCCCCCCCGAGTTGCGAGTTGAGGGTGGACTTGCATGTAGGGAAACTACAAAACTACATCCCCGAGTTGTGAGTCGGGGGTGGACTTGCAATTGGACCGACAGAAAACCCTAGTTGCAGGACGAGGGTAAAATTGCAACTACCATGAAACAAGAAAAAAAAAACACCCCCTCCCCCGAGTTGCGAGTCGAGGGTGGACATGCAAATAGGGCAACTACAAAAACTACATTCCCGAGTTGCGAGCACATGGTTGACTTGCAACTAGGGCGATTACAAACTACATTTCCTCAAGTGGTGAGTCGATTGTGGACTTGCAACTAGGCCGACAAAAACCCCTAGTTGCATGTCGAGGGTCTACTTGCAACTACCATGAAACAATAACAAATGAACCCCCTCCCTCCCCCCCACTCCCCCGAGTTGCGAGTCGAGGGTGGACTTGCAACTAGGTCAACTACAAAACGGCATCCCGAGTTGCGAGTACATGGTTGACTTGCAACTTGGGCGATTACAAAAACTACATGCCTCCAGTTGCAAGTTGGGGCTGGACTTGCAACTGGGGTGAAAACAAAAAAACACCCCCCGAGTTGCGAGTCGCGGGTGGACTTGCAACTAGGCCAATAGAAACACCTAGTTGCAGGTCGGGGGGTCTAATTGCAACTACCATGAAACAAGAACAAAAAAACAACACCCCCCCCTCCCGAGTTGCGAGTTGAGGGTGGACTTGCAACTAGGGCAATGACAAAACTACATCCCCGACTTGTGAGCACATGGTTGACTTGCAACTGGGGCGATTACAGACTACATTGCTCGAGTAGCAAGTCGGGGGTGGACTTGCAACTGGAGTGAATACAAACTACATTCCCCCCCCTAGTTGTGAGTCGAGGATGGACTTGCAAGTAGGGTAACTACAAAACTACATCCCTGAGTTGCGAGTACATGGTTAACTTGCAACTGGGGCTATTGCAATAACTACATCCCTTGAGTTGCATGTCGGGGGTGGACTTGCAACTGGGACGACAGAAAACCCTAGTTGCAGGTCGAGGGTCAAATTTCAACTAACAAGAAAAAAAACCGAGTTGCGAGTTGAGGGTGCACTTGCAACTAGGTAAACTACAAAAACTAGATCCCGGAGTTGCGAGAACATGGTTGACTTGCAACTGGGGCGATTACAAACTACATTTCCTCGAGTTGTGAGTCAATTGTGGACATGCAACTGGGCAGATAGAAACCCCTAGTTGCAGGCCGAGGGCCTAATTGCAATTAGCATGAGAAAGAAACACCCCCGAGTTGCGAGTCGAGGGCGGACTTGCAACTAGCCCAACTACAAAACTACATTGCCGGGTTGCGAGTACATGGTTGACTGGCAATTGGGGCGACTACGAAAACTACATGTCTCGAGTTGCAAGTCGGGGTGGACCTGCAACTAGGGTGAAAAAAAATAACACACCCCGAGTGGCGAGTCAAGGGTGGACGTCCAACTCGGCCAATACCAAAACCCTAGTTGCGGCTCGAGGGTCAAAATTGCAACTACCATGAAATAAGAAAAAAAATAACACCCCCCGAGTTGCGAGTCAAGAGTGGACTTGCAACTAGGGAAACTACAAAAACTACACCCCGGAGCTGTGAGCACATGGTTGACTTGCAACTAGTTCGATTACACACTACATTCCCTCGAGTTGCGAGTCGATTGTGGATTTGCTACTGGGCCAACAGAAACCCCTATTTGCAGGTCGAGGGTCTCAATTGCAACTATGATGAAACAAGAACCAAAAAACTACACCCCCCGAGTTGCAAGTCGGGGGTGGACTTGCAACTAGGGCTGCTACAAAACTACATCCCCGAGTTGCGAGTCGAGGGTGGACTAGCAACTGGGGCGATTAAAAAAACTGCATGCCTCGAGTTGCATGTCGGGGGTGGACTTGCAACTGGGGCAATTACAAACTACATTCCCTCGAGTTGTGAGTCGATTGTGCACTTGCAACTGGTCCGATAGAAAATCCTAGTTGCAGGCCGAGGGTGTAATTGCAACTACCATGAAACAAGAACAACCCCCCCCACCCTCCCGAGTTGCGAGTCGAGGATGGACTTGCAACTAGGGCAACTACAAAACTACATCCCCGAGCTACGAGTATATGGTTGGCTTGCAACTGGGGCGATTACAAAAAAAATTACATGCCTCGAGTTGCAAGTTGGGGCGGACTTGCAACTGGGGTGAAAACAAAACAACACACCCGAGTTCCGAGTCGAGAGTAAACTTGCAACTGGGAGAAAAGAGGTCGGGACCCAGTTGCAAGTCGAGGCTAGACTTGCAGCTGAGGCAAAAAGATGTCTAGGCCTAGTTACAAGTCAAGGGTGAGATCACCATTGGGACAAAAAAAAGTTCGGGTCCCAATTGCGAGTCGATGCTGGACCTGCAACTGGGACAAAAAGGTGGGGCCCAGTTGCGTGTCGAGGGTCGACTGGCAAAATGGGACAAAAATAGTTTGGCCCTGGTTGCAAGTCAAGAATGGACTTGCAGCTAGGACAAAAAGAAGTGTCCCTTCAATTGTATGTCAGGGTGGAGTTAGAACTCGAAAAATGAAATGGTTGGCCTCCCTGTTGCGTGTCGATAATGGACATGCAAAATGGGGAAAAAAAGAGGTCGGGGCCTATTTCGTACCATGGGTGGACTTGCAAATGGGACAAGAAAAAATGGCCCCCAATGTGACAAAAATGGATCGGTCCAGTTGCGTATCGAAGGTGGACTGGCAAATGATGGAAAAATTGGTCGTGTCTATCGAAGGTAGATTTACAATTGGTGAAAAAAAATGCATTTTAAGGTTGGAGTTCCATGTAGAAGAACAAATTGGTGGCGCCCATTTTGTGTTCAAGATGGACATAAAACTAGGACAAAGAAATTGATGGGACCTAATTGCATATTGACCGCAGGGCAAAGCCTGTCTTTTTTACAAATCATGTATCGTCGGCATCGAACTTAAAAGAAAACAGAAATAGGCAACGGCAAACAACATAGCATGTTTCTTCCACTTCTACAACACAGAACAGATAAAATAAGGCCACAAGAGTGCAAGAAAAAAAAGTGCAAGAAAAAAAACAGACATGCACCACGAACAGGTCAACAGGTGGAGAAAACAGAACATGCGACTCATGAATACATTAGCCGACGATGCGAATCGAGAATTTGCGTTAAAATTATCCAACAGACGGCAACTTAGATGAGACATTGCTAAATCTCATCTTCATGAACTTTAGAAGGAATGGGGGGACAGTGTCAAAATGTTCCGGAAAGACGACGACGACGACGATAGAGCATATTTTTTCTTGTCTCTTCAAATTCTACGTCACCGACTAAAAACAATACAAGAAACGGATTGCTAGTGGGCTGTGATAATGGGCCGACAAAAGCGAAGCTAAACAGGTCTAGGCCAACAAACAGGATACACAACAAACAAACAACCACAACCGAGACGAAAAACAGGGCTTGCATAAAAATTATGAAAACTAAATCAAATGATGACAAATTTAGATGAGACATCATTTAAGAAATACTTGGGAATTTAAAATATGGTTACATAATTTTAAAAATCATGGATTTCAAATGATAAAAAATAAAAAGAAATTAAAAACCAAAAGAAAAATTGAAAAAAATACGAGTTGGCACCCTAGCGTTCTATAAATCACGGAACTACATTCAAAAATAAAAATCACGGACCTATCAGTACCTTGTCTTGCCTTTCTCCACTCTAAATCACATTGCTTCAAAAAATTATACCGACAACAAATACGCGGACAATCCAGTCCAAAAAATGCGTAAAAAGGGGTCCACAATCGAGACAAACAACGGCTGCCAGCCTGAGCTCGCGAATTAAAAACGAACAACAACGGCCCACTACCACTTGCATGGCCGGGACACATGCCGCTGCGGCAGACAACGCGAAGCGAACGGGTGCGCCAGGCGAGACGATCATGTTTGCGCGAAAATTAAAGACAAACAATATCAATGGTTCTGAACTTAGATGTGATATAAGTATTTCACATCTAGATTAGAAATAGCAATTCCGATTAAATTATGTAGAATTCCACGGAAAATCAAGCTAGTTCTACCAAAATTCAAAGTGCCACATAAAAAAATGAAGCCTATGACATAAAATATTTGGTTGAAAGTGGAATTTATGGATTACTCTTATTCCAAATTCTAAAGATACAACAGTATGGACATCTTAAAGAATCTCATCAAGGCCATTAAGGCCAAAACCGGCATACAATTGGCAAAAATGAAAAACCTACGCTGTGGCTAACATTAGATAAAGCCATCACTGAAATTCTTCACGACGAATTATATATTGTGATTGCACCCCACATATGTTGTATACAAACCAGATAGTATTTGTGGTACAAGATAGTATGTTGTCGTATTGTGTAGTACACATATGTAAAATACCACTTAGATTATACGTACTACTTTGTAGGAAACCTCATTTGTACAAATATGAAGACATTTTTAAATATAATATCTTGTAGATACCTAAGGCGTGAATTGTGTGAAAAAACTGCAAGTTAGCCCAGTGGTCGAAAAAACCTTTAGGTATGGAAAATTCAAGATAAGTTAAATAAACTAGAAGATACTAGTACCACTAGTAGAAAACAGGGCATTGGTTTTTGCCAAATCAGAGCAACAGTCCCGGTCGTGTTATGAACCGGGACTAATGGGGGCATCAGTCCCGGTTCGAGCAACCAGGACGCCGGCTGGGCCTCGGCAGTCACAAGTCCCGGTTCGTTAGTGGACTTTAGTCCCGGTTCCAGACACCAACCGGGACTAAAGGGCCTCGCTCCTGGCGCAACTCCTTTAGTCCCAGTTCATGTCATGTCTGTCTTCAGTCCCGGTTCTAGACACGAAACAGGACTAATAAAATGCGTATATATAGCCCCTCTGCCCGCCCTTCTCCCCTGTTTTTGGCCGGCCAGCGTGTGGGAGGTGTGTGCTACTCTGTTCTCACCTCCTATGCACATGAGGTGTTCGATGAAATGCCCGAGCCACACTTAAGCTTTCTCCTGTCCAAGCTCGACCTCCAAGCTCCATTTTCCCCAAGATTTGTCTAGATTTGGCGGTGCACCATTGTCCCCGTCCCCTTCCTCACCGCCGTCGATCGCCCGCGCCGATCTCGTCGCCGGCACCACCGTGGTGAGCCTCTTGTTCTTATCTTCTTTTTAAAAGAAAAAAATTATTACTTGTTGTATGAGTTATATAGCTACTTGTATAATTTTCTTACTTTTATTATTGTTTGTTATTACATAGTGCAATGGTTTTGGTATCCGCCCCCCGTCGGCTCTCGTCCGGTCTATGATTCGGATGTGGTATATTATCTTTTATAACTATTTGTTTCATTTAGTGTTTATGACAATTATGCCGACCAACGTGACATAGATGTTTTTATCTAGGAGGTATGCGAACCGGAAATTCCAACCAACCCTCTTGTCGAGAGGTTAAATTTAGTTGAAAAAGAAAACAATTATTTGAAAGAAAAATTGAAAAGAATTGAAGAGCAGAAGATGAAATTGGAGTTGCATGTTGCCGATGTCCTCGATGATCACAAGATGCAGATGGATGCAATGTGCTTGAAGATTAGAAAGATATGCCATTGATAATAAGGCTTGGTATCATTATGCTGTTGGATCAATTGTTACCTTAGTTGCGATTATAATCGCATTTGTTGTTGCATTTAAATGTTTTACATAGTTGTATGTTAGTTTCAATGTATGTTTTAATTAGATGCTCTAGAGAGCTGTATGTTGTTCTATGAGAACTATGTATGAACTTTATGTATTTATTTTTTCAGCAATAACATTTGATCACTACTGTACTTTGGTTTTATGTGATGATGAACTTGTATTGATTTGGTCATCACTTCTCTATTCAGGATGTTCTGTAATGGTTTTTGATATACATAATTATATAATGCACGCAGATGAACCGGCAATGGATGTACGGTGACCGATGCACCTCCGACTACATTGAGGGCCTGCATAATTTTCTCGAAGTGGCTAAGGCAACCAAGCAGAATGGTTTTATGTATTGTCCATGTACTGTCTTTGGGAATACGAAGGATTAATCTTCCTCGAAAACCCTTCACGTCCACCTGCTTGAGAAGGGTTTCATGCCACACTATAATGTTTGGACCAAGCACGGAGAAAGAGGGGTTATGATGGAAGACAATGAAGAAGAAGAGGATGATGACAACTATCATCCTATGTACCCTGAACACGGTGATACTGCAACGGGGGAATCTGAAGATCAAGAGGCAACAGACGATGTGCCCACTGATGATCTTCGCCGGGTCATTGTTGATGCACAGAGAGAATGCGAAAGTGAAAAGGAGAAGTTGAAGTTTGATCGCATGTTAGAGGATCTCAAAAAATGGTTGTACCCAAATTGCGAAGATGACAACACAAAGCTCGGTACCACACTGGAATTGCTGGAATGGAAGGCAGAGAATGGTTTATCTGACAAAGGATTTGAGAAGTTATTGAAAATAATGAATAAGAAGCTTCCAAAGGATAACGAATTGCCTGACAGTACGTACGAAACAAATAAGGTTCTCTGCCCTCTAGGATTAGAGGTGCAGAAGATACTTGCATGCCCTAATGACTGCATCCTCTACCGCGGTGAGGAGTACGAGAATTTGAATGCATGCCCGGTATGCGGTGCATTGCGGTATAAGATCAGACGAGATGACCCTGGTGATGTTGAGGGCGACCGTCCCAGGAAGAGGGTTCCTGCCAAGGTGATGTGGTATGCTCCTATAATACCACGGTTGAAACGTCTGTTCAGAAACAAAGAGCATGCCAAGTTGTTGCGATGGCACAAAGAAGACCGTAAGAAAGACGGGAAGTTGAGAGTACCCACTGACGGGTCGCAGTGGAAAAAAATCGAGAGAAAGTTGCGGTACTTTGCAGATGACGCAAGGAACGTATGGTTTCGTTTAAGTGCAGATGGCGTTAATCCTTTTGGGGAGCAGAGCAGCAATCATAGCACCTGGCCCGTGACTCTATGTATCTATAACCATCCTCCTTGGTTGTGCATGAAGCTAAAGTTCATTATGATGTCAGTGCTCATCCAAGGCCCTAAGCAACCCGGCAACGACATTGATGTTTACCTAAGGCCATTAGTTGAAGAACTTTTACAGCTGTGGAGTAAAAAAGATGTACGTGTGTGGGATGAGCTCAAACAGCAGGAATCTGACCTATGAGCGTTGCTGTTTGTAACCATCAATGATTGGCCTGCTCTTAGTAACCTTTCAGGATAGATAAACAACGGATACAATGCATGCACGCACTGTTTAGATGAGACTGAAAGTATATATTTGGACAAATGCAAGAAGAATGTGTACCTGGGACATCGTCGATTTCTTCTGACCAAGCATGCCTTAAGAAAGAAAGGCAAGCATTTCAAACTTGAGGCAGATCACCGGAAGAAGCCTGTCCTCCGTACTGGAGCTGATATACTTGATATGGTCAAGGATTTACAAGTAATCTTTGGAAAGGGTCCAGGCGAACAATCTGTTTTGAATGACGCTGAGGGACACGCACCCATGTGGAAGAAGAAATCTATATATTGGGACCTACCCTATTGGAAAGACCTAGAGGTCCGCTCTGCAATCGACGTGATGCACGTGATGAAGAATTTTTGCGTGAACCTACTAGGCTTCTTGGGCGTGTATGGGAAGAAAAAAGATACACCGGAGGAACGGGAGGACCAACAACGTGTGAAAGAAAAAGACGGCATGCATCCAAAGCAGTGTCAAGGTCCTGCCAGCTACGCTCTTACCAAAGCAGAGAAGAAAATCTTGTTTGAATGCCTGCTTAGTATCAAGGTCCCGTCTGGCTTCTCGTCGAATATAAAGGGGATAATAAATATGGCAGAGAAAAAATTCCAGAACCTAAAGTCTCATGACTGCCATGTGATTATGATGCAACTGCTTTCGGTTGCATTGAGGGGGCTTCTACCAGAAAATGTTTGATTAGCCATTGTGAAGCTATGTGCATTCCTCAATGCAATTTCTCATAAGGTAATCGATCCAGAAATCCTACCAAGGTTACAGAATGAGTTGGTCCAATGTCTTGCCAGTTTCGAGTTGGTGTTCCCACCATCCTTCTTCAATATTATGACGCACGTCCTAGTTCACCTAGTCGACGAGATTGCAATTCTGGGTCCTGTATTTCTACACAATATGTTCCCCTTTGAGAGATTCATGGGAGTCTTAAATAAATGTGTTCATAACCATGCTAGGCCAGAAGGAAGCATCTCCAAGGGTCATGAAACAGAGGAGGTCATTGAGTTTTGTGTTGACTTCATTCCTGGCTTTAAGCCGATTGGTGTTCCTGAATCACGGTATGAGGGGAGACTGGGTGGAAAAGGCACGTTAGGACCGAAAGCAATAATATGTAGGGACGGGCATTCTTGGGCGCAAGCACACTACACAGTTCTACAAAATTCTACCTTGGTGGCCCTGTATATCAATGAACACAAGAATATTTTACGCTCCAAACACCCGGAGTAGTCTGACGACTGGATTACACGTGAACACATGGGGACTTTTGGCGGTTGGTTGCAAACACATCTCATGGGTAACACCACTGTTGGAGATGATCTGTACTTGTTGGCCAGGACACCATCTTTGACTATATTGACTTTCCAAGGGTACGAGATAAATGGGAATACATTTTACACGATCGCCAAAGATAAAAAGAGTACCAACCAAAACAGTGGTGTCCGCTTTGATGCAGCAAACACCAATAGGGCAAAGGACACGTATTATGGTTACATAGAGGAGATATGGGAACTTGGCTATGGACGTGATTTTAAGGTCACTTTGTTTCAGTGCAAATGAGTCAATCTGACAGGACGCAAGGTACATGTAGACATGAAGTACGGAATGACAACAGTGGATCTCAACAATCTTGGGTACACAGACGAACCATTCATCCTAGCCAATGATGTGGCGCAGGTTTTCTATGTGAAGGACATGTCTACCAAACCGAGAAAAAAAAAGATAAGGAAGCGAATACATCATACGATGAGCCGAAGCGCCGCATAGTTCTTTCAGGGGAAAGAAACATCCTGGGAGTGGAGGAGAAGACAGACATGTCTGGAGATTATGAAAAGTTTCATGAAATTCCTCCCTTTAAAGTGAAGGCTGACCCAAGCATCCTGTTAAACGATGAATATTATCCATGGTTACGGCACAATAAGCAAGGGATACACGCGAAGAAAAAGTGAAGATAACCGAATATTTTGCACCTTTGATTCTGGGTTGAAAGTCATAGTTATGCTCCACAACTATTCTGATGATGAATTTGATCTAGAATATCACTGCAGTTACATGTCAAAAAATGAAATCCCTTTGTAATATATGAGTTCTTGTCCGAAACCCTGATACTTCGAAAGAGATTGTCAAGTTTGCACACGAAGTGCATCCAGTTTTTGCCGTAACCCTCTAAACTTTTTAGCACATGCTATCTGCGTGAAATTATGATACCATGCCAAGTTTCAACATTTTCAGACTTCATTTGTAGTGCTTTTCAATTTCAGGGTCATTTTGCTCAAAATAAATTATTAAATGCATGAAAAATAGCAAATGAAGTCAGAAAATGGTTGAAAATTGATGATGTGGCTTTGAATGGTGCATATTGAACGCACAAAAAGTCTGGAGTTAAAATAAATTTTAAAAAATAGCAAATGAAGTCAGAAAAGGGTTGAAAAATATAACATTATTAGGTTAACAGAAAATACTAAAGTAAAACCTAGCTTTAGTCCCGGTTGGTGGCACCAACCGGGACTAAAGCCCTACCGCAGATTTTCACACCCGTATTTAGTCCCACCTCGCCAAGTGACAATCTAGTCGACCACCTTAATATCCGGGTCGTCCAGAAGGGATAAGCTTCTGACACCATTGCATCCTTTGCTAAGGATGTGGACTCTTACTATGAATCTTCTTAAGATTCGTAGTAAGGGTCTATCTCCTTAACATAGAACACAATGGTGTCGGCTTTTTGAAAAATTATATAACATAAAGACAACATAAAAAATAAAAAATAAAATTTATACAACTAAAATTATATAAAATTTAGGCAACTAAAATTATATAAAATTTATGCAACTAAAATTATATAAAATTTATGCGACTAAAATTATATAACTAAATTATATAAAATTATGCAACTAAAATTATATGCCTAAATTATATAAAATTATGCAACTAAAATTATATAAAATTTATGCAACTAAAATTATATAACTCAAATTGACATAACATATGCAAAAAATAACATTAAAAATTTAAAAACATAACATATGCAAAAAATAAAAATAAAAGGCCGCCTGCTAGGCCACAACGGCCTGCATACGACTAGAAACCCTACATATGGACGAGGATGCAGGCCCGCAGGGCAAGTAGGCCCAACAAGGCCCAGAGGTAGGCATGTACTGCCTGCATTAGAGAGGAGCTCGACAGGTGTGTTGCAGCAGTGCTTATAAACCGCTGCGAGCTCCTCTCAACTAGCGAGGTGGGACTAAACTTTTGACACCGCGGTGCCAGACCTTTAGTCACGGGTGGTGGCTCCAACCGGGACTAAAGGCCCTCCTTCTTTAGTCCCGGTTGGAGCCACCAAGCGGGACTAAAGGTCCTTTTCAGCAGTCGAAAGAGCGGGAAGCAAAGGGATTTACTCCCGGTTGGTGGCGCCAACGGGACTAAAGGGTGACCCTTAGTCCCGGTTGGAGCCGCCAACCGGGACTAAAGGGTTGGATATATAACCACGCACTTGGAAAAATTTCCAATTCCCCATCCATTTCTTCGATCTCCTCCTCTCCCCCGACGGCGCCGACGACCACCTCGATGCCGCCAGGCTGCCCGACCTCGCCGTCGCCTCCCTGAGCCCTGCCTTGCCCCGACGCCCTCGCAGCGCCCTGCCCTGACATCGTCGTCGCCGAGCCCCTACCCCGACGCCGTCCCTCGCGCGCTCCCCTCGTCGCCGGCTCTCCAGCTCCATCGCCCCTGCCCCGACGCCGTCCCCCGCGCGCTTCCCTTGTCGCCAGCCATCGCCGTCCCCTGCCCGGGCTCCCCTCCTCTACTTGCAAGGTAGTTTTTTCTGTAGTAATTTTTTTTCTATAGATGCATGTTAGATGATGGTTTTTTAGGTGATAGATGATGATGATTGTTAGATGATGACAGATGATGATGATGATAGATGATGATTTTTTTTATGCTTTGATGATTTTTTATGCTTTGATGATTATTGTTAGATGATTTTTTCTGTAGTAATTTTTTTATGCTTCGATGATTTTTAGATGATGATGATGATAGATGATGATGATGATAGATGATGATGATTGTTAGATGATGATAGATGATGATTTTTTTATGCTTTGATGATTGTTAGATGATGATGATGATTTTTTTATGCTTTGATGATGATGATATATGATTTTATGTAGTAATTTTTTCTGTACTAATTTTATTAGATAATTTTTTCTGTAGTAATTTTGTGTTAGATGATTTTTTGTTAGATAATGATGATGATAGATGATGATGATGATGATGTGATAGATGATTTTCTATAGTAATTTTTTCTGTAGCAATTTTGTTTGATGATTGTTTCTGTAGTAATTTTGTTAGATGATTTGTTGTTAGATGATGATGATTGGTATCTAGCTACAATGCCATGCTAATTTTCACTCGATGGAATTACAGGTTGTGGTGTTTGCATCTCCGTGGTCACTGATCGTCCCTCCGCTGTTCGACAAAAGGTGTCCATTTGTTGAGTTGTGTATTAATCATCTTGTGTATAAATATTGTATTCATCTTGTGTATAAATATTGTATTCATCTTGTACAAATATCATCGTAACTCCGGACATGAGGGGGAGGGGGGTCGTTAAAACATAACCCTGGTAATTTCGGTATAACTTCGACATGAGGGGAAGGAGTCCTCGACGATCGTCTATGTTTGCCACTAATCCATCTCTCATGGTTGTATATTGCCATGTTGTAATATTTGCAGAAACTATGGATAGAGACTTAGAACAAGAAGAGTTGTTGGGGGATATAATCCGCGACGGAGGTGATATCACCTTGTCGTTTCTCAACGACATCGATTGTGAGGAAAGAGAGGATGTGGCACCCCGGCTCAGAGAAGACCGGAACGCCCCGTATTCCAGCCCAGGGACAAGTCCTCTGGAATACTGCACTGTTGGCATAGAACAAATCAGCTCTTTATTACAATGGATATGGTTACAAAGGGTACAAGGATTACATCGGCACGGTGACACTACGCCTGTCCGGGGTAGGTCTATGCTAACAGCGGAGTAACTCTCTCGACAGCGGAACAGCGACGGCGGTGATGGACTCCACTCCGCAGGGACTCTGGCTAGAACGCGTATCCTAGGTCGCAAACTCAGGATCCTCGACAAGCAAGCAATCATGGCATGACCTGCAAACTGGCATGACACGCCAGGTGAGTACTTTGAATGTACTCGCAAGCTCACAACAAACATCAGCATTAAGGCAAGACAACATCATAGCAAGATAGCTACTGAAGTAGATACAGTAAGGTAAAGCATATTAAGTAGTTTAATCCATACTCCGAATAATCTTAGGATCCAATCTGAATCTGTTCCAAATCCAATCCAAATCATGTAGTCATCCGACCACTCATCTCATAGCCATCCCATGGCTAACATATCATATTCCTGGTACCATCTGCACTGTAAGTCTGACAAACTTACTCTCTTCCGGGTTGTCTCACAATCCTCAGAATACTCACGATCCACCGAGTACTTCTGATCCAAAGACGAGTTCTTCCATCCTTATCACTACTATGGTTGACCACCTAAAGAGGTCTGGACGGACTGTCCAATACCGTGGACACGGCTATACGAATAGATTTTACACTCTGTAGAGGTTGTGCACTTTACCCACACCATGGAGCACCTGACCTCGTGATCCCATTCGGGTGGACCAGCGTTGCTCCAACGAAACATGCCTGACCCGTGACTCTCCCATTGTACCACCGGCAATCATCCTCCCCTGGAGTCCTACCCTGGGTGGCCCCTGTGTCACCGCGTGACACCTGCCACCGTCGTGGCTAACAAACTGTCCCAAACAGGGACCTGGTACCATATAACTCAAAAGGTTATCGCCGCCTACCGGGCCAGGGTAGCGCGCACGCATAACCTTCCCTGTCGGGTGGTACCGGTGAAAGAGCACGCGATCAGACCAAGTCAAGGCCGTCCCATACCGGCAAATGTGGTTGCACGGATAACTCCAGACAGGTGACTCTGGTTCAACCATGAAGTATCCAATCTCTGAATAATCTTTGTCATGGTTGACACTTTGATATCATAGCAATCCAAGTCAAAATGATATCCGTCCAGAAATTCGGTATCGGTATGCTTATGCCACTGCTACTAATTCATGTTCTCGAACTGCCGGATGAACTCCGAAATAATCATAGACAGTAATCTCAACATCATGGCATCAATGAGTAGGTAAACTACTAGTCACTAACAATCCAATCATCAACATGGTAGTCACGTATCCAGGAAATTACTCCAACATTGCATAGTCCAATTCATTTCACAAATAACTCATACTTGCTGGTGAAGTAAATGGTTAAACTATGATATTGCAATGCGATTATGCAGATGAGAGTTGTGGCTTGCCTGGGGATGAAGGGACCATCGGGAAGGAGTGCGGAGAGTCCGCGGAAGTGATTGCCGAAAACAGTTCTCTTTCAGAGGGGGCTGTTTACGGGCAAGGGTAAAATGGTCATTTTCACAGTGGGACCACATAGTGAAAATGATACCAACAGATAGACCTCGACGAGACGAAGAAGTGCGCATTGGATTCACCTCGATCGGAGTTGCGGAGGAAAAGTTGTGATAGATTGACTGCTAGGGACCCATCTGCAATAAAAATACTTGCAACTGAGTCCTCAGCCGTTTTTCTATGGAAAAGATTAAATGACACTGTGCTGCTAGGCCGCGTTGGGCCGGAAGCACTACGGCTGCTGCTGCTCATCTGGGCCGGCCCACCCCACTGCTGCTCTCCTTCTTTTAAAAAAAACCGGTGGGCTCTGGTGGGCTGGCCCACCTTATCTCCCTCGTCCTCCCTGGTCATCTGCTTCCACGAAGACAGAGGCAGGGGCGGCCGGTCGCCGGTGTTGCCGCGGCTCCGGTGGGCGAGGGCCCGCGGTGAGGGGCGGGACGGAAGCGGCGCTCCCGGCCGCGTCGGTGGGTACCCGTGGCGATGGTGGGGATGCTCTGTAGCAGGCGGGCGAGGTGGAGACGGACGGCGGCGAACAGAGAAGGGGGCGCCGGCGATGGGGCTCACGGCTCCGGTGGCCTCCGGCCAGGGCGAGGCTGCAGGTGGGTGCGGGGAGGAGCGCCGCGTGCACCAGGAGCTTCTGCAGCGCCGGGGAAGGGCCGAGGGGAGCTGGGCCAAGGCGGGGACAGAGGGCACGGCGGCGGCTGAATTTGGTGCGCGTGGCCATGGTGGCTCCGGCGAGGAGGCAAGGTGCTGGGGAGGATCGCCCGCGACTGGAGAAAGTGATGGTGGTGGCTAGAGGTGGAGTAGGGGCTCGGGTGGCCGGAATCGAGGCGAGGCCGGCGACCACCGCGGCGGACAGAGGAGGAAGAGAGAGAGGCTCTGGTGGGTTAGGGGGGAAGGGGAGGAGGGGATGAGGAGCAGCAAAGCTCAGCTAGGCTATTTATAGCCGCGGGGAGGAGGTCTCGCGATGGTGGCCGAAGCTCCGAGACGGCGGGGCCGCGACTGTGTCGCAACAGGACGTCAGGGCCGGCCACAGGCTAGAAGACGAGGGGAGAAGGCTCCAGAGGGCACACGTGTGCGGTGGGGAGCTCTCCGGCGCTCGCAGACAAGCTGGGACTGGCCGGAGGTGGCTTCCCGACGAGACCAGAGTACAGAGCACCGCGGCTGCCGACTAGAGTCGTGGTCACCACCGGCACCACGCGTCTGCGGCGCCCAGACACTTCCAGGCCTTGTCAACGCGGTGTCTCAGAGGTTGGTAAGTGCCAAAATGCAAAGGAACAAGAATAGTGGTCAGGGAGGTGACTAGAGCTTGCTGGCAACCACAGGAACAGCAAGGTGCTTGAAATGATATGAGAGAGATTGAGCAGGGGATAGACACTAGTTTTTGGCTGAGGGTGATCACATACTAGGGTGATCATCTCTGCAAATTTGCAGCTCATTTGGATGAAGATAAATAGCACTTGCAGTTCAATGGGCTCTACTGGGCAGAATTGCAAAGTATGAAGTGGCACTCACATACTTGCTTGGATGGAGCTGAAATTTGGAGGATATGAGTGATATATGTATATGAAGATACTGTAAAAGTTTCATACCATTTGGATAAACCAAAATGGTACTTCCTTCACAGCTATCCTCTCTGACTAGAATCTTAGAAAAAAATTGTAGGGGATTAATGGGAAGATGAAATGAGCCAAATTTTGTAGAGATAGGTTATATGGGTAGGAGTATGTTCTGGTAAATTTTCAGCAATTATGGAGCAATATAAAATATAATTGCTTCACAATGTGAAAATATGACCAGAAACAAAGATTTAATGCTATGCTCACATAGATGATTGGATAGAGTTGAAACTTGGTGGAGAGTCATGATTTGAGCATATGAAGATGCTTGCAAAATTTCAACTTATTTGGATACTCCTAGCTAGCACTTGCTTCACAAAGATTCCAGTTGCCCAGGAAATTTGGAAATTAGCCAAGAGAGATTTAATACCCAAATAAAGTTGAATTTAGGCATGTGGCAATGATATGGATAGGAAAGAGTGCTCAAAAAGTTTGAGTCCAAGCAAGCAAATATAAAGGGTACTTGCTTCACAAACTGCCAGCTGGGGCAGAATCAGAAAAGGAATATTTATGAAATATTTTTGAACATGGCAAGGAAGGATTTGACATATTTGTGGAAGATATGACCCAAACAATTTATGGGAATTATTTGGGAATTTTGGGAACGATGGAAATGTGGGTTGCTTCACAACTCAGAGCAAACAGGGTTATTCCTTTAATAGAAAAAGGAATATTCCCACGAAAAAAGAATATTGGGGTTGGTCCAAGATGGAAATGGCAAGGTCCTGGGATGGTTTTGAGGTTGGCAAGCCACTTAGGAAGAAGAACGAAGAGTGATCCCTCCAGATTTCAAGACTATTAAGCCACAGAAAAGCGAATCTGGACCAAATCAAAAGAAAAAGAAAAGGAGCAAAATCCAGGGTGTTACAAACCTACCCCCCTTAAAGAAATCTCGTCCTTGAGATTTGGTTGCTCAGGGATCAAACATGAATATTTCCTCTTGAGGAAACCGTTTCCAACTCGGGTTTCCTTTTTACCTTTGTATAATGCTCCCACTGAGTTTCATATGACTGACTGCCTTGCTTCGGGGTGGTTTGCTTCACTGGACCCTTTTTCTGGCAAATCTTACCTCATATGTTACTCTGACTTCATTCCTTTTATGTCTGCTGACTTGTCTGGGGCAATAAATTATCCTGACCAAACTATGTGCCCTGCTCATAAGTTCGAGGGTGGTTCCTCATGGACGTTTCGTGACGAGGTCCAATACGATCAACCGTTCACTGAGTTGTGAACAGATTGTCTTGGTGGACACGAAATCTTTCACTCATTTCACTGGGTGACTTCAAATGGCTGTGTGTCCTCCCAGCTCAAAACAGTACTGTGAATCGTACCTTCCTCCTGGCGGAATCTGACTTCTCGCACGGATTGCTGGGTCATCTTGGGTATCTTCACTGTCTTGGGTATAAGGCTCTTACCAAATATTTGACTGTCACCTGTCGTGACTCGCATAAAGGTGTACGGTCTTATTGTGATATTATCCATAGACTTGACTGACAGTGGACCTGGCAGTAGAATCTTGTTCATGGCAGGTTAGTCTTTAACTGATTCCTTTCTGTGAGGACACATGCTTCGATACTGTTGTTCATCCTTCTGATTACTCAGTCTGTCGGCATCTCCATATGTGGATGGTAGGCCGTGTAATGCTTTAACATGGTTGCTGAATTTGAACTGCTGAGTTAATCTTTCGGCTGACCTGACCAGCTTGGTTGCCTTCTTTTGACAATTCTTAGCATCTCTGGTTGGCTGGGCGGTTTGTCTCGATATGGGGTCCTTGCAAATGGGATAGACCCCGTGGGTGTGTACCCATAGTGACTGGTATCGAACCCGACTGTCCAGAGTATTTGTACCATTACCATACCTGTATGGACAACCTTGCTCCTTCATTATGGTTCTCTTTGCCTGGATCCTTTGCTAAAAAAACTTGGCCTATTATGCTCTTGATTCTCCGTGTGACCATAGGTGTTGTCAGGTGCAATATTCCGGCAGGCATATTACTTTACCAGTTGTAGCTGTATGGTAACTTTCGTCTGAACCCTTGAATAAAACCGGCAAATAAACCAGTAGCCACCAGAACGGTCTTTACAACTCAGATCTGGGACATTACTGGAGTAACTCAACCCCGACTCAAGACGGCTAAAAAGCAGCTCAGAGCATGAGACGGTGTTGATAAGAAAAAAGTAGCAGTTCCCTAAGATGGCCGAAAAATAGCTCAGAGCATAGGGTCACTGCTATGGAGAGAAATTCAACAGCTGCCCGAGACGGCCGAAAAACAGCTTAGAACACGGGCCAGTTGTTGACAAGAGAAATAAAAGTTAGCATCCACCCCGGATGGCCAAAAATAGCTCAAAACACAGGCGTGGTGCCGTCACCAAAGAAAGACGGGCAAGGGTTCATCTGTGTCCCATACAGCTCACTAATATGCATACAGGGTATTCGGCTATCCTTCTTGCTGAACACTAAGTTCATAGCAAATGCTGGCTTGCTTCCAAGACATAGCAGGGTTCAAATTGTACTCATGGCAGACTCAAACCTTGTATATGAATCATACCTTTGGCACAGAATGCACTGTGGATCATATACACATCTTTGCCTTCTTGCTGGTTCGATCATTGCTGTTGTGAAGATTGCTCTGATGTATACTTGATGCTGATAATCGATCCAGCTAGGATATCATTTGTATTCAGGCCCGATATTCCTGATATAACACAGTCTGTTGAGAATTCCATATTGCTGAGCTGAGCTTCCAAATGATTGTCTCTTCACTGACTCTTTGGGTTCAGTGTCGGTGAGCAACTTCCATAAGGGGAAAATAAGGTAACACCAAGGGCCCAAAAAAAACAAATGAAACGACTAAACAAAAGCACACAAAGCAGCAAGATCACACACACACACACATGCAATATCACATTGTACAGCTATTCACAACAATAATATGCATTCCTACTTAAGCACACAAATCTCGCAAGAACTCCGGTATTACGGTCTAACATGCTGTGGCGATGTGCACGAAAGTGAATCAATGTGCTAAAGGAGTTGGTGTAAACAAGGTTACACCAAAAACGAGCTTAACACTGGTTCCATCTGGACACGGAGGCAAGGACGAACTTGGTGATCGGGGATTGGAACACGGAGGTCACGACCACATCATCAAGCATACGGAGGGAAACCGTATCCGTCCAGGGAATAGGTGGCGGAATGAGATAGTGGTGGAGAGAAAGGCTTGCAGGCATTGCCCTTTTCTGATAACAAGGATCAGTAAGGGTTGCCGAAGCGGCTAGTGGAATGGCACGATCCGGGATAGAACTTGTCTATCGCCGAAACGATAGGGGTAGCTGAAGAGAATATATTGGTGTGGTACCGGTGCATCAATCTGACAAGGGATCGACACCACCAAGCACCTTGGCATCACTCCGCTGGGACAAAGATGACACCACACCAAGGAACAAATACGCAAACTGGAGAGCGCAGGTAGGGAATCGAAACCGATGCCACCTACACTCACCAGATCCATCATAAGTGATAAGATATCTAGTCTATATACATGCCATGCACAAACAAATGCAACAAACAAGTGCAGCAAACCAACTGGATCCTATACTACCGGTTGCTAATGCTCGCACCTAGACCGCGCGTCCTATAGCCAGACCTGCTATGATACCAACTTCTGTGGCACCCCGGCTCAGAGAAGACCGGAACGCCCCGTATTCCAGCCCAGGGACAAGTCCTCTGGAATACTGCACTGTTGGCATAGAACAAATCAGCTCTTTATTACAATGGATATGGTTAAAAAGGGTACAAGGATTACATCAGCACGGCGACACTACGCCTGTCCGGGGTAGGTCAATGCTAACAGCGGAGTAACTCTCTCGACAGCGGAACAGCGACGGCGGTGATGGACTCCACTCCGCAGGGACTCTGGCTAGAACGCGTATCCTAGGTCGCAAACTCAATATCCTCGACAAGCAAGCAATCATGGCATGACCTGCAAACTGGCATGACACGCCAGGTGAGTACTTTGAATGTACTCGCAAGCTCACAACAAACCTCAGCATTAAGGCAAGACAACATCATAGCAAGATAGCTACTGAAGTAGATGCACTAAGGTAAAGCATATTAAGTAGTTTAATCCATACTCCGAATAATCTCAGGATCCAATCTGAATCTGTTCCAAATGCAATCCAAATCATGTAGTCATCCGACAACTCATCTCATAGCCATCCCATGGCTAACATATCATATTCCTGGTACCATCTGCACTGTAAGTCTGACAAACTTACTCTCTTCTGGGTTGTCTCACAACCCTCAGAATACTCACGATCCACCGAGTACTTCTGATCCAAAGACGAGTTCTTCCATCCTTATCACTACTATGGTTGACCACCTAAAGAGGTTTGGACGGACTGTCCAATACCGTGGACATGGCTATTCGAATAGATTTTACACACTGCAGAGGTTGCTTACTTTACCCACACCATGGAGCACCTGACCTCGTGATCCCATTCGGGTGGACCAGCGTTGCTCCAACGAAACCTGCCTGACCCGTGACTGTCCCATCGTACCACTGGCAATCATCCTCCCCTGGAGTCCTGCCCTGGGTGGCCCCTGTGTCATCGCGTGACACCTGCCACCATCGTGGCTAACAAACTATCCCAAACGGGGACCTGCTACCATATAACTCAACTGGGCTCACAAGGTTATCACTGCCTACCGGGCCAGGGTAGCGCGCACGCATAACCTTCCCTGTCAAGCGGTACCGGTGAAAGAGCACGCGATCAGACCAAGTCAAGGCCGTCCCATACCGGCAAATGTGGTTGCACAGATAACTCCGGACAGGTGACTCTGGTTCAACCATGAAGTATCCAATCTCTGAACAATCTCTGTCATGGCTGACACTCCGATATCATAGCAATCCAAGTCAAAATGATATCCAGCCAGAAATTCGGTATCGGTATGCTTATGCCACTGCTACTAATTCATCTTCTCGAACTGCCAGATGAACTCCGAAATAATCATAGACAGTAATCTCAACATCATGGCATCAACGAGTAGGTAAACTACTACTCACTAACAATCCAATCATCAACATGGTAGTCACCTATCCAGGAAATTACTCCAACATTGCATAGTCCAATTCATTTCACAAATAACTCATACTTGTTGTTGAAGTAAATGGTTGAACTATGGTATTGCAATGCGATTATGCAGATGAGAGTTGTGGCTTGCCTGGGGAAGAAGGGACCATCAGGAAGGAGTGCGGAAAGTCCGCGGAAGTGGTTGCCGAAAACAGTTCTCTTTCGGAGGGGGCTGTTTACGGGCAAGGGTAAAATGGTCATTTTCGTAGTGGGACCACATAGTGAAAATGTTACCAACAGATAGAGCTCGACGAGACGAAGAAGTGGGCTTTGGTTTCACCTCGATCGGAGTTGCGGAGGAAATGTTGTGATAGATTGACTGCCAGGGACCCATCTGCAATAAAAATACTTGCAACTGAGTCCTCGGCCGTTTTTCTGTGGAAAAGATTAAATGACATTGTGCTGCTAGGCCGCGTTGGGCCGTAAGCACTACGGCTGCTGCTGCTCATCTGGGCCGGCCCACCCCACTGCTGCTCTCCTTCTTTTAAAAAAAACCGGTGGGCTCTGGTGGGCTGGCCCACCTCATCTCCCTCCTCCTCCCTGGTCATCTGCTTCCACGAAGACAAAGGCAGGGGCGGCCGGTCGCCGGTGTTGCCGCGGCTCCGGTGGGCGAGGGCCCGCTGCGAGGGGCGGGACGGAAGCGGCGCTCCCTGCCGCGCCGGTGGGTACCCGTGGCGACGACGAGGACGCTCTGTAGCAGGAGGGCAAGGTGGAGACAGACGGCGGCGAACAGAGAAGGGGGCGCCGGCGATGGGGCTCGTGGCTCTGGTGGCCTCCGGCCAGGGCGAGGGTGCCGGCGGGTGCGGGGAGGAGCGCCGCGTGCACCAGGAGCCTCTGCAGCGCCGGGGAAGGGCCGAGGGGCGCTGGGCCAAGGCAGGGACAGAGGGCACAGCGGCATCTGAATTTGGTGCCCGTGGCCACGGTGGCTCCGGCGAGGGGGCAAGGTACTGGGGAGGATCGCCGGCGACTTGAGAAAGTGATGGTGGTGGCTAGAGGTGGAGTAGGGGCTCGGGTGGCCGGAATCGAGGCGATGGCGGCGACCACCGCGGCGGACAGAGGAGGAAGAGAGAGAGGCTCCGGTGGGTTATGGGGGCAGGGGAGGAGGGGATGAGGAGCAGCAGAGCACGGCTAGGCTATTTATAGCCGCGGGGAGGAGGTCTCGCGATGGTGGCCGAAGCTCCGAGACGGCGGCGCCGCGACCGCGTCGCAACAGGACATCGGGGCTGGCCACAGGCTAGAAGACGAGGGGGAGAAGGCTCCAGACGGCACACGCGTGCGGTGGGGAGCTCTCCGGTGCTCGCAGACAAGCTGGGACTGGCCGGAGGTGGCTTCCCGACGAGACCAGAGTACAGAGCACCGCGGCTGCCGACTAGAGTCATGGTCACCACCGGCACCACGCGTCTGCGGCGCCGAGACACTTCCAGGCCTTGTCAACGCGGTGTCTCAGAGGTTGGTAAGTGCCAAAATGCAAAGGA
The DNA here is from genome assembly GCA_011799875.1 of Thinopyrum elongatum. Taxonomy (NCBI): domain Eukaryota; kingdom Viridiplantae; phylum Streptophyta; class Magnoliopsida; order Poales; family Poaceae; genus Thinopyrum; species Thinopyrum elongatum. The sequence continues at coordinate 30,315,224 of CM022298.1, forward strand.
ACAAGAATAGTGGTCAAGGAGGTGACTAGAGCTTGCTGGCAACCACAGGAACAACAAGGTGCTTGAAATGATATGAGAGAGATTGAGCAGGGGATAGACTCTGGTTTTTGCCTGAGGATGATCACATACTAGGGTGATCATCTTTGCAAATTTGCAGCTCATTTGGATGAAGATAAATAGGACTTGCAGTTCAATGGGCTCTACTGGACAGAATTGCAAAGTATGAAGTGGCACTCACATACTTGCTTGGATGGAGCTGAAATATGGAGGATATGAGTAATATATGTATATGAAGATACTGTAAAAGTTTCATACCATTTGGATAAACCAAAATGGTACTTCCTTCACAGCTATCCTCCCTGACTAGAATCTTTGAAAAAAATTGTAGGGGATTAATGGGAAGATGAAATGAGCCCAAATTTTGTAGAGATAGGTTATATGGGTAGGAGTATGTTCTGGTAAATTTTCAGCAATTATGGAGCAATATAAAATATAATTGCTTCACAATGTGAAAATATGACCAGAAAAAAAGATTTAATGCTGTGCTCACATAGATGATTGGATAGAGTTGAAACTTGGTGGAGAGTCATGATTTGAGCATATGAAGATGCTTGCAAAATTTCAACTTATTTGGATACTCCTAGCTAGCACTTGCTTCACAAATATTCTAGTTGCCCATAAACTTTGGAAATTAGCCAAGAGAGATTTAATACCCAAATAAAGTTGAATTTAGGCATGTGGCAATGATATGGATAGGAAAGAGTACACAAAAAGTTTGAGACCAAGCAAGCAAATATAAAGGGTACTTGCTTCACAAACTGCCAGCTGGGGCAGAATCAGAAAAGGAATATTTGTGAAATATTTTCGAACATGGCAAGGAAGGATTTGACATATTTGTGGAAGATATGACCCAAACAATTTATGGGATTTATTTGTTAATTTTGGGAATGATGGAAATGTGGGTTGCTTCACAACCCAGAGCAAACAGGGTTATTCCTTTAATAGAAAAAGGAATATTCCCACGGAAAAAGAATATTGGGGTTGGTCCAAGATGGAAATGGCAATATCCTGGGATGGTTTTGAGGTTGGCAAGCCACTCAGGAAGAAGAATGAAGAGTGATCCCTCCAGATTTCAAGAATATTAAGCCACAGAAAAGCGAATCTGGACCAAATAAAAAGAAAAAGAAAAGGGGCAAAATCCAGGGTGTTACAGAGGATGATGGCTCCGGTGATCGAATGAAGGAGGGAGGAGATCATGACGGCTAAGGTGATCGAATGGGGGAGGGAGGAGATCATGACGGCTCCGATGATCATCTCGAGGAGGGAGGATATGACGGCTCCGCCGGTGTTGGAGCCTTAACTGTTGCAATGTCCGGCGAGGTATATATATATTAATTAAGCCTTTGCTGACTAGATGCATTAATTGTTTGGTATGTACACATATTAACGCTTCTTTGTTCTTTTAGCCCTCCGGATCGAGCCAAACTTCTGTAAGGAGACGAGGCCCGAAGAAAAGGTTGGGCCAGGATGAAAGGTTCACGATCGAAGTAGTCGCTCCAGATGGCCAACCGATTGCTCCCAAGTGGACAACAGACAAATTTGTACATCAGTGCGGAGTTATTTTTAGGGACAGCGTCCCGATCAGCATCCAAGAATGGAATAAGAAGAAGGACCCTGAAGTTTCTTATGTCGACAATAGACAGAAAGATGAGCTTTGGAACTCGCAGATGACAAATTTCAGCCTACCGCCAGAGGAGGATCCAAATAACCCAGTTATACAGCGACTAGTCAAGTCGTGGGCTCTTAAGAAGATGGCAGAACTATTCAAGAGCTGGAAGAAAAGATTGAACGAACAGTTTGTCGAGAAAGACGAGACTCCAGAATTCACCGGTCAATATGCGAAGATCAAAGATCACAGGCCCGCATTTGTGGCATACAAGAAATCGGAGAAATGTAAGAAAAGGTCAGAGAAAAATAAGCTAAATGTTGCAAAGAAGAAGTATCGCCATGTTACGGGGTCAGGTGGCTACATCAAGGCCCAGCCTACGTGGGACAAAGCTGAGAATGACCTGCTTGCTACAGGGGTCCAACCAGCGACATTGACCTGGCCTGATCGGGCAAGGACTTGGTTCTTCGGGGTTGGGGGAACTTTGGACCCAGAAACAGGGAAGTATGTTTTCGACGAAAGCTCAACTTGAAACACCCGTCACAAATCTTCAGGAAGCAATCAAGGCAGCGCAGGAAGGGAGGTTCATTCCCGGCAGAGAGAAGGACGAGCTGTCAAAGGCCCTCGAGAATCCTGAACACCCTGGACGAACACGAGGCACATCAGGCTCCCTTCCGTGGTTCCATGGGTTTGCCGACAGCAGAGCCACTTATAGAAGCCGACGGAGAAAGAAGGCAGAGGAAGCAGACCAAATGCAGAAGATGGAACAAAGATTAGCGAAACTAGAGAAACTTGAGAGCCAGGGAGCTACTGGCCAACCATCTCAGCGGCACGAAGATCCTTCATTCAATACTGCCCATGAAGCTACCCCACCATCTCAGCGGAAAAGCAGCGTGGCTTCCACGGAGCTCGTTCACCCTGATATCACGGCTCCTCAGTACCCCGTGGATGCTATCACGGAGAGGGAACATTGTGAGCTAATTACGAAATGCCATAACCTAACCTTGAAGGTGGCGGTCGGCTATATCTTACCTCGTCGACCTGATGGAACTTTCCATTTCGCTCCGATTCCAGATGGCTTTGCTGTTGTCGGGGTGGATGAAGTAATGAATGGATTTGAGGGGTTGGAGCTTGACTACCCTACAGGTGAAGGGGAGATTTATCTGGAAAATGCTTTAAGGACTACCTGTCTATGGAGAAAGAAAAACATCGTGCTTCCAAACTGGACGGCGCCTCAGCAGACTCAGCCGGAGGAGGCCCCTCAGCAGACTCCTCACAGTCCAGCTGTATCTCCGCTGCCTCATTCAGCTCTGGCGTCAGCTGTCTCCGTCGCCTTAGCTGTCTCCGTCGCATCAGCCGACTCCGGTGGAGGAGGCCCCTCAGCAGAATCCTCCTCCGCCTCCTCCGCCACGTCAGCGGACTCCGCCTCCTCCGCCGCATCAGCGAACTCCGCCTCCTCAGCAACGGCGGAAGAGAGCCGCCGCCGCCGCTCCAGCGGCTAGTAGTACAACAGCTGGGAAGAAATTCAAATTTGGTCCAAGCCTCAAGGCTCCTGCCAAGTTACCATATGAGAGGATTGATGAGGAACTCAACGAAATCATGGTTGCCGATGTGAAACACCAGTTTGCACAGAAACCTCCACCTTCAAAGGAGAAAATAGATCCGGTAAAGGCGAATCACACTCTGGATGCCCTTACGCGACCACCTCCGCCTCCGCCGCTATCACACTATGACCGCTGTATTGCAAAGACACATGAAGAAGTTATGAGTCGGTCGAAAAGTAGCAGTACTGGTGCAAGAAGTGGGAAAACAATTCCCCAGCTCGGCGAACAGGAAAAACAATCGTGCACCCGCTCAAGGTGTTTACCGATATCGCTAATGATCCGGGGGTAGCGGCCGCTGGTCCTGGTTTCACTCTTGGTGATTACGTAGGCGATGATGTACAGTTCGAAATCGCTGAGATAGCCTCTAAATACGAGCACGGGAAGAGTCTCGTCAAAAGTGATCTGGAACAGGATCTATCAACGATGATGCGAAGATTACATGAATGGTACTTGGAAACCTGCAAGGATGAGATGAGCAGTATCTTGGTGGGAATTAAAGATGAGCACGACTTCATTGGAGTCGACGCGATCTACGTTGAATTTGAAGAACTCTTTCAGTTATACAATCAAGCCGCCCTCGACAAAAGTATCATCAGTTGCTATTGTCTGTAAGTATTATTTCTGTAATTAAGTCTCTAGCTCAACTCGTTCATTGCATGTATATAATTATCCTCAGAATGCAAAAAAGGACAAATCTATGACATTGGGTTCATTAACCCAAATACCGTAAATGAATGGTCGGTACAGAACACCCCCCAAGAGACTGAGAAAAATTTGCTAAAGGCGTTCCTTAGACACCAAAACAAAAGGGAAATACTCTTTTCTTACAACTTCAAGTGAGTGTTACTGTCTTCTGCATATTCTGTTTCACTTACTCGAGGTTAAGTGTAATTGATGAGTAATGAGCGCGCAGGTTCCACTTTATTTTGCTAGCCATTCAGCTTGATGTGGGAGTAGTAACTGTCTTGGACTCGAGACGTAAAGCGGCTACGGAGTTTGCGGACATAATTGGAATGCTCCAGAAGTAAGTTCAATCATTATCGCACTATATCGGCAACTTTCGTTCATTTCCTGATATCAAGTAATCATTTTCTTTGCCGGGCAGGGTTTGGAAAAAATTCATCATGCAGGTTAGAGGTAAATGGAGACCGGAGCTGCGATTTACAGAACCCAGAGTAAGTAGTACTAGCTAGTTCCGCGCATCTCTCATTGATTCTAGTTTCAATACCATTATCATGGTTGATTATCATTTTGATTGAACTCTATTCTCGTAAAGTGCATGTGGCAGGAACCCGGAACTAATTTATGTGGATACTACGTTTGCGAGTTCATTCGCCAAAAGACCACTGAGAGGGGCTTCACTAAAAAACAATTTGAAGTACGTAAACAATATTCATAATTTTATTTTATCACCATCAATTGTGTTGATTTCATTCATATATATATATTGACCCCCTTCTTTAAATTAGACTTGGCGGAAGCGGGACGAACTCCTACCAACTGATCGCTTACGAGCAATTCAAGAGGAATTGGCGGGATTTTTTGTTGAGCATGTCATTTCTAAAGACGGAGAATACCATCGGGATATGCTATGCGATTTTGGTAATTAGATATTAGGTATCGTAAGAGATGTTATATTGTATATATGCATCAACGTGTACTATATGTAGTAGCGTCGAATAGATATACGAAAACTTGTTGTTCGACCAACAAGCATGGAGAAAGAGAGGTCACTTCTCTCTATATATTGATCATGCATGACGATGTTGTGTAATTAATGGTTCCTTCACTGCTTACTAGCCAGCGTCGAGTTCTCTCTATATGTAGTAGCTAGCGCCGACTAAGTACGGAGAAAGAGAGGTCACTTCTCTCTATATGTAGTAGCTACCTAACACAATATGAAACCCCTGAACCCTTCAAAACCCCTAAACCCCTCATTTCAAAAAAAAAATCCCAGCGCCTGGCAGATGCTGACGCGTGGCAGCCTTTTAGTCCCGGTTAGAGCCATCAATCGGGACTAAATGTCCTCCTGCCTGTGCGCCCCACAGCGGTCACGTGGAGCACCTTTAGTCCCGGTTCGTAACCCAACCGAGACTAAAAGTGGGGGCCTTTAGTCCCGGTTGCAGAACGGGACTAAAGACTCTCTGGAACCGGGACTAAAGGCCCGTTTTCTACGAGTGTACGCGGGTACGTGCACAGCACGTGCAAAGCTCAATTCATGAGTTTTGAAGGAAAAAACCAACTGTGTGGTCCCTTTAATAAAAGTCTAATGAATCAATCATCTTGTTCTGTGTTTATGTAAAGCTCTTGTAGTTACCTTTGTTCCTAGAAAAAATATTTATATACTTTTTTTAGACAAACGGTTGGCCCCCAGTCTTTGCATAATTATGACCCACAGAAAACTGTAGTACTACTTTAGGGAAAACATACACACCAAAAAATACGTTTGAAGCTAATGGTACACTAAATCACAAGACGGCTTGACTAATGTGTTGCCCACTCGTTCTCTCTTCCTTTGCCTGTCCTTCAACTACTAAAAAGGACGGAGGTATGGCGAGGCGGGCCAACTGCTACGTCGCAGGCTGGACAATATCGTTCTGCCTACGCAAGCCATTGCAAGCACTCCCGTCGACGTGATCTACAGTGAATGCCTGGGAGGGTCTAGAATTTTCCGGGATAAAGTGAGATGACACACTGGCACTGTGGACGCGAATCCCTTCGCTCTGAACCGTAGGATTTGCCCTCATCAACGGCTCAAATTGCTTCTCAGGCCTAGGATTCAAATTTCAAAACTCATGCACTATATAGTATAGTAGTATAGATACAAGAAAATAGTGAGCTTACTGTAACTTGATGGAGCTAGCTAGAGGATCGATCTCAAAGCGTCTACCCGATAGCTTCCGAGGTTGGAAGACCAGCTTACCAGGGATAGACAGAGTATTGCACCAACTTTGAAGCCTACCTAGACCAGTACTAACGACTGACTCAGGTTAGACAAGATTACTCTAACATTCTCTCCTTAATCTTGACTCTTTATCTTCTGTGCTTCTCCGGTCTTGGCTAGTTATAGATCACCCCTTGTCGCTCATCCGCTCGCACCACGACAAGTTAAATTGATAAGTTTCATTGATCGCAACAGCTGCGCCTCCGTCGAGTCGCCATGCTCACCTCCGCCACAAGCCGGCCACAGCCGTCGTCGTCGTTGCTCACCTTCGACAACTCACCTCCGCCATGACACGCCCAGTGGGTCACCTTGCTGGCTGCTGCCTCGCTGCTGGAGACACCTCGTCGACCCGCCGTCCCCGCTCCACCGGCCGGCTTCACCTGCTTCCGCTCCGAGCGCCTGCGCACCGGTGCTTCTCCACCATCGCCCCAACCTCCCGAGCCGCCGGGCTGCCTTGTGCGCCGCCCGCCCTTCGGCTCTACTACGCCGGGTCGCGGCTCCGCCCGTGGCCGGGTGTTCTCCACCCGTCGTCCATCGCCGTTGCCGCATCTTCAAATCACCTCGCTGAGTAGCTGCCAGATCCGCGAGTTATGATCGCCGAGTCCGCCACGAGCGCTCTGCAGCTCCTCGTCGGACAGTAAACATTTGAGGAAGCATAGGCTTTCCTACACCCCTTATCTAGCCATTCATTTCTGCATCACGATTCGTGCGAGCACTTTTCTCTTTTTTGTTTCTTCCAAATAAAACAACATATGAACTTCAAACTTTGGGGAACAACAAAACATTCTAACAAGAATGTGGCAAAAAACTTTCAGATTTTTTCGTCAATCATATGTACTAAAAATAATATATTTTACACCAAAAAATCGCATTTTGTATATTTATGTCGGACCGAAAAATCTGAAAGTTTTTTGCCACATTCTTGTTAGAATGTTTTGTTGTTTCCCAAAGTTTGAGGTTCATATGTTGTTTTATTTGGAAGAAACAAAAAAGTGAAAATTTCATGTAGTAAGTTTGTTGTGTAGCACAGATCTCAAAGCAATAATAAAGGGTGATGATAAGAGGTGTCGAGAAACCTAAGCTTTCAAAATCCACGTCCCCCGCCTGCGCAAGTCGCCGCAACCGCGCCGCAAGTCGCCGCTGGCTGGTCTCCAAGCCGCCTCGCCGCAAGCTGCCGCTGGCCGAAGCCGCCGCCGCGAGCCTTTGCAGAGCCGCCGACGCGCCCCGGCCTGAGCCGCCGGCGAAGTTGCCCGGCCGCACTCTGCTGCTTGGTCTCTCTCTCCAAGCCGCCTCGACGCCCTCCTGCTCCGACTGCTTTATCTCCAAGCCGCCGGCCGCCTCATCTCCGTTCCGGCCGTCGGTCGACTCATCTCCGCTCTGAGCCGCCGAGCACCTTCACCTTTGCCATCGGGCCTCGATCCCACCATCGAGCCACTGCCCTGGGCCGGCCCCAGTCTCAACCACCGCTGCGGCGGCTCACCTCTGCCCCAGCCCACCTGCGTAAGCCGCCTGCTTCAGTGATGCGCACAAAGAGGAGTTGACCGGTGGATAAAGAGAAACTTCAGATCCAAAAAAAAAAGGTGAGAAGGTGGATGTGGCAAAAAAGCTCAGGGTCATCTACTGTTACTAGCAGTAGCAGTATGCGCCTTCACGCCACTGCTAGGCCTCCGAGTTAATCTCTGGTCCGCGCAAAGATCATCTGTCGTTTAGACGCATCAGGACTCACAACAAAAGTGGCTTATATTGCGGGTACGGAGCACACGCTGGCAACATTCTCCACCGGCATTTGTCCGTGCCACATTACCCGGTGAATAGACGTGAGCAAACCGCCGTCACTGCGGCCTGGTCTACATCGACTCACCCGCGACCGCGCCTATTCGCTGCTCAATGGACGTGTGCAAGTCGCCGCCCCTACGGCTCGATCTATATCAACTCGCCGGGACCGCGTCCGCGGTCGACTCACCCGACCGTGCAAGTTTACAACCCTGCGGCTGATTCATCTGTCCGCACCCGCGGCCAGTTCACCCGTGTCCGCGCCACCTCCAACGCCGCGGCCATCTCTACCATCCGCCCTCGTAGTCTGGTCTACACCAACACACCAGAGCCACACCCATCTGCACGAGCTGCTTACCTCCGCCTGCATCGGATGACTCAATCGACAGGCGCACAAGTCGCCGCCACTGTGGTTTTGGTTAGCTTCAACAACCAGCTGGGACGAACAATCAACCAGATTATTGGAGCAATTCATACGGGATCATTTATAACCCGCCACGGTCGATCTCAACCTTCCGTGGATTTACATCGCGTTATCAACGCCAATGATATACAATGAGTGTCGCGAAGATCATCAACTTGCCACCTCGTCTCCAGCTTCAACACATTCCAGCGTTCCGCTGTCAATTACATGCCGGTTGTGTCACGGTCAAGTATGGAGAATCTCAAGCCAACTCCTCGAGCCGTCTTAAGACTCGGGGGCTACACAGACATGACTCTGCAAATTTTGCCATTTTCAGCAAATTCAAGAACCCCGGGTCATTGGAGGAAAAATAACCGGGTCTCGGGGGCTACTGCCACATTGGTGAAAGTTTAAAGGCAGTCAGAAAATTTTGGGCTTAAAAAGTGCCGGGCAATCAGAAAGTTGCGGCTCAAAAGAAAAATTCTGGGTTATTAGAAAAGATTCCGTTTCAAAATTCAACTCATGGGAAATCTGTCTCTCACAAAGTTTTGAGCTCTTAATATCCGACTCAACATCCGGTTCAAGAAGAATCCATCTCTTGCAAGTTTGAGTTCTCAGAAAAATTAAAGGTTGCCAAAGAGAACTTGCTGCCATGATGCGCGGTCCAAACATGGATATCCTGCCTTATTGGATTATCATATTATGATCAACGTAATAAGGCCGGCATCCCCGAATTTGGGGCCTCTGTCGTTTCATCCGATATTTACTGGGTATGATTCTTTATTAATTGATCATAAGGTCACTTGGGGGCTTCCTACTCAACGAGTATAGCTATCTTACCCTCTTGATCCGTTTCCGTGCCATATTATGGGTCACTTGGGGGCTTCCTACTCAACGAGTATAGCTATCTTACCCTCTTGATCGGCTTCCATGCCATATTATGGGTTAAACCTGCCTGTTTGCAACTTGCTACTCCGCCAGGTGACCCGCCGTACTCTTGACAGTCAATCTTTTAAATAAGACCCTAAACTTGTCAAGGTTAAAACGACGGCTTATGTCACATGAGAGCCGGCTTACAGAGAGCTAGGATAAACTCACCTGTCTGCTTGTTGATACTCCTCTATGTGCCCCGTTGTACTCTTAACAGTCAATCTTTTCAATAAGACCCTGAACTAGTTAAGGTTAAAACGACGGATTTACGTCACGAGAGAGCCAGCTTACGGGATGAAAGGCTATCATGCCAAGCTTCTTCGAAGCAAAAAATTGAGTTTTTCAAAACGAGTCTTTTTGTCGAGCCTTGAAAGCCGACATTTTTATACTCTATAATCATACATCATCATACATTGTATCATCATTGCATCATCATAGCATGCATCATATATGCATGGATATACTGGTTTATAATGCAGGAACCGGTTTTTACATCGGGTTATATATTCCAATCTTTAATAGCCAACATGGCTGGATTTTCATTATGGTTATCATAACCAATATTGGATGATTGAGGTTTTCTAAGCCCCTTCAAAGAAATGGCTATTATTTCCTCATCCAAAAATATCAGCTCACAACAGGGAGCATGGTTCAATATTGATATGCAAAACGTTCAACAATATTGTCCAGACAGTGGATATGATTTATTCTACAATGGAAGGAATAGTCCCGAGTCGCTACAGGCACACGACCCGGCACTTGGGGGCTACATTATTCAAATCAAGATTACATCAACTATGCAAGTCCCATGCCACTACAAGCATGCACCATGGCACTTGGGGGCTAATGCAAGTTGCTTCTCAAGTCATCACATTGTCAACAGACCAACTTATCTTAAGGGGATGAGCTGGCCTTTCATCATTTTCTAAGTCCCAGCCCAGTCTTATCTTACTGAGCCGGCCCTTGGGGGCTACACATTGCTCCTCAAGTCTATATAATCAGATTTGCAGAAGTCTCTGCTCATTATTGCATAATGACCCGACCCTTGGGGGCTACACTGGTTGAAGTTTTATGAGCATAAGGCAATTACAAGTCCCAGGTTGCTGCAGGCAAGACAACCCGGTACTTGGGGGCTACATATGTGGAACATTCAACTTATGACTGGTGACTCATATGAAAAACCCAGATTTTTTCATAGTTGCAATATTTATATTGAAGCAAGTCTTAAGCTATCACTTCGTTCCCCTCTTAAGACTTGGGGGCTACAGGTAATATGGATATAAGCAAGGTACATGTTCAAATTCTCAGTTATGAGTGAACCAGGTCTCATATTTTTTTATGGAGAAATTTTCAAAGATTATTTCCTTTAAGTCATTCAGACAAGTCTGAAGCATTGAAAGTTGGTACAACATCAGTCAAAATTTTCTTCTTTATCAAAGCCAAGGCATTTTTTAAGACAACTCAAGACATCATATGGGTTATTTTTTCTACATGGAATTATTATTGGCATATTGGTATGACAGAGACCCAGATTTTCAAGGAGCCGGTTCACTATCTATTCTTATTTCAAGAGGCTTAGCATGAATGCATGACAAGCCTGTATTCAAGCTAATCTGGGGGCTAATGTTGGGGGAATTACCCGCGGTTTAACCCGCCTCATGATGTTAAGTCATCTCTGGATTTAACCCGGCAGATCTTGACCCGGCAGATCTTGACCCGGCAGACAGTTGTAACCTGGCAGACAGATCCTAACCCGACAGACACTTAGCCACAAAAATGAGCCGCCTGGAGATAAGAAGCCCAGGCCTTAAGAAGCCCACGAAGAGAAGCCCAGGGTTAAAGAAGCCCGCTAGGAGTGATACGTCTCCATCGTACCTACTTTTCCAAACTCTTTTACCCTTGTTTTGGACTCTAATTTGCATGATTTGAATGGAACTAACCCGGACTGACGCTATTTTCAGCAGAGTTGCCTTGGTGTTATTTTTGTGCAGAAATAAAAGTTCTCGGAATGACCTGAAAATCCACGGAGAATATTTTTGGAATAAATAAAAAATATTGGCGAAAGAATCAACCGAGGGGGACCCACCTGCTATCCACAAGGGTGGAGGGCGCGCCCACCCCCCAAGGGTGCGCCCCCTGCCTTGTTGGTCCCTTGGACCTCCACTGAGCTCAACTCCAACTCCATATATTCACGTTCGGGGGGAAAAACCAGAGAGAAGGATTGATCGCGTTTTACGATACGGAGCCGCCGTCACCTCCTGTTCTTCATCGGGAGGGCATATCTGGAGTCCGTTTTGGGCTCCGGAGAGGGGAAATCATCGCCATCGTCATCATCAACCATCCTCCATCACCAATTTCATGATGCTCACCGTCGTGCGTGAGTAATTCCATCATAAGCTTGCTGGACGGTGATGGGTTGGATGAGATTTATCATGTAATCGAGTTAGTTTTGTTAGGGTTTAATCCCTGGTATCCACTATGTTCTGATATTTGATGTTGCTATGACTTTGCTATGCTTAATGCTTGTCACTAGGGCCCGAGTGCCATGATTTCAGATCTGAACCCTTTATGTTTCCATGAATATATTTGTGTTCTTGATCTGATCTTGCAAGTTGTAGACACCTATTACGAGTTATGATCGGCATACCCCAAGGTGACAATAATTGGGATTCTTTTCGGTGATTACCGTAGTTTGAGGAGTTTATGTATTCACTAAGTGCTAATGCTTTGTTCCGGTTCTCTATTAAAAGGAGGCCTTAATATCCCTTAGTTTCCATTAGGACCCCGCTGCGACAGGAGGGTAGGACAAAAGATGTCATGCAAGTTCTTTTCCATAAGCACGTATGACTATTTACGGAATAAATGCCTACATTATATTGATGAATTGGAGCTAGTTCTGTGTCACCCTAGGTTATAACTGTTGCATGATGAATGCCATCCAACATAATTATCCATCATTGATCCATTGCCTATGAGCTTTTCACATATTGATCTTTGCTAAGTTACTTTTCCGTTGCCACTGTTACAATTGCTACAAAACTGCTACTGTTACTTTTGTCACTGTTACCTTTACTTCCATACTAATTTGCTACTAAATACTTTGCTACAGATATTAAGTCTTTTTGGTGTGGTTGAATTGACAACTGAGCTGCTAATACTTGAGAATATTCTTTGGCTCCCCTTGTATCGAATCAATAAATTTGGGTTGAATACTCTACCCTCGAAAACTGTTGCGATCCCCTATACTTGTGGGTTATCAAGACATTTTTCTGGCGCCGTTGCCGGGGAGCATAGCTCTATTCTCTGAGTCACTTGGGATTTATATCTGCTGATTACTATGAGAAATTTGAAAGATACTAGAACCAAGATTTTTCCCTCTACTACGAGGGGAGGTAAGGAACTGGCATCTAGCTCTGCACTTGATTCACCTTCTGTTTTGAGTAAGCTTGCGACACCTACACCTAATAGTAATTCTGATATGTCGCATGTTATTGATGATGCCACTTCTGCTATGAATGATGCTTATGATGCTACTACTCTACTTGATAAAATTGTGCCACTGGGTGAATTACTTGATGAACATCTTGCTAGAGTAAGAACTATTGATTATGCTGAAGATGATGATATTTCTGAAACTGATGAAATTATTGAAACTGAAAACTTTGAAACAACAATTAGACCTAGCTTTCCTAGATATGAACTTCCTGTTATGCCTGAGGGTTATGTTATGGAAGGATAGGTAGCTAGGGACTTTCTTGCTTGTAAGGATAGAGATGATCTGAAGAAATTATTGTGCAAGTGGAAAGAAAAATCTTTGAATGCTAGAATGCAATATGATCCTAAGTTTGCTACTTCACCTATCTGTGTTACTGATAAGGATTATGAATTGTCTGTCGATCCTGAGTTAATTACTTTGGTTGAATCTGATCCTTTCCATGGTTATGAATCTGAAACTGTTGTGGCACATCTTACTAAATTGAATGATATAGCCACCCTATTTGCTCATGAGTAAAAAAATTGCTATTAGTATATTCTTAAGTTGTTTCCTTTCTCATTAAAGGGTGATGCTAAGATATGGTTTAATTCTCTTGCTCCTAGTTGTGTGTGTAGTCCCCAGGATATGATTTACTACTTCTCTGCAAAATATTTCCCTGCTCGTAAGAAACAAGCTGCTTTAAAGGAAATATTTAACTTTATGCAAATTGAAGAAGAGAGTCTCCCACAAGCTTGGGGGAGGCTTCTCCAATTACTTAATGCTTTGCCTGATCATCCTCTCAGGAAAAATGAAACATTTGATATCTTTTATAATGGACTAACCGATGCTTCTAGGGACCACCTAGATAGTTGTGCTGGTTGTGTTTTCAGGGAACGAACTATTGAGCAAGCTGAATTGCTATTGAATAATATATTGAGTAATGATAATGATTGGACACTTCCAGAGCCAACTCCTAAGCCAACTCCGAAGAAAAGAGGTATTCTATTTCTCAGTCCTGAAGATATGCAAGAGGCAAAGAAATCTATGAAAGAAAAAGGTATTAAAGCTGAAGATGTTAAGAATTTACCGCCTGTTGAAGAAATACATGGTCTTGATAACCCGACACAGGTAATAGGGGTAAATTCTCTCTATAGATTTGATGAAGGAGATTTTCCTCATAATAAGTGTGCTAGTCAATGCTTGGATGAGTTTGATAACTTTATTGACAAACAAGAAAATTTCAATGCTTATGTTAGTAGACAATTGAAACATAGTGCTTATATGCTTAACTGCTTGGGTGACTATATGAGTAGAACTGTTAGTGATCTTAAGATTATCAGTAAGCATGCTTCCATGGTAAAAACTCAAGTAGAACAAGTGCTTAAGGCACAAGATGATTTGCTCAATGAATTGAATAGTAAGAATAATGATAATGCTGTTAACTAGAGGTGGTAAAATGACCCAGGAACCTTTTCATCCTGAGGGCCATCCTAAGAGAGTTGAGCAAGATTCTCAGAGAATTAATACTGATGCACCTAGTCCTAATAATAAAAAGAAAAAGAAAAATGATAGGACTTTGCATGCTTCTAGTGAATCTGTTATAGACACACCAGAAAATCCAAATGATATTTCTATTTTTGATGCTGAGACACAATCTGGTGATGAACATGAACCTAGTGATAATGTTAATGATGATGTTCATGTTAATGCTCAACTTAGTAATGATAATGATGTAGAGATTGAACCTGTTGTTGATCTTGATAACCCACAATCAAAGAATCAACGTTATGATAAGAGAGACTTCGTTGCTAGGAAGCATGGTAAAGAAAGAGAACCTTGGGTTCAGAAATCCATGCCCTTTCCTCTTAAGCCATCCAAGAAAAAAGATGATGAGGATTTTGAGCGCTTTTGTGAAATGCTTAGACCTGCCTTTTTGCGTATGCGCTTGACTGATATTCTGAAAATGTCTCCTTATGCTAAGTATGAAAGATATTGTTACTAATAAAAGAAAGATATTTGAAGCTGAAATTTCCACCATGCTTGCAAATTATACTTTTAAAGGCGGAATACCAAAGAAACTTGGAGATCCAGGAGTACCAACTATACCATGCTCTATTAAAAGAAACTATGTTAAAACTGCTTTATGTGATCTTGGAGCCTGTGTTAGTGTTATGCCTTTCTCTTTATATCGCAGACTTGATTTGAATAAGTTGACACCTACTGAAATCTCTTTGCAAATGGCTGATAAATCAACTGCTATACCCATTGGTATTTGTGAGGATGTGCCTGTTGTGGTTGCAAACGTTACTATCTTAACGGAATTTGTTATTCTTGATATTCCTGAGGACGACAGTATGTCGATCATCCTTGGTAGACTCATTTTGAATAGTGTAGGGGCTTTCATTGATTGCAACAAGGGCAATGTCACTTTTCATGTTAATGGTAATGAGCATACGGTACACTTTCCGAAGAAACAACCTCAAGTTCATAGTATCAATTCTATTGGAAAAATTTCAACTATTACTATTGGAGATTTTGAATTCCCTCTCCCTACTATCAAAAAGAAATATGATATTCTTATTGTTGGGGACATGCATATCCCCGTTGAGGTAACTTACTGTTATTCGAAAATTCTCCGGTTTCCTGTTATTCGAAAGAAGTTTGTTAATAAGACTTGATCAACCTTGTTAATGGATTCCTTTTGATGAGCATGAGATGGATGAATTTAGAAAGCACAACCTTCTGTACCTACTTTTTACTTTCTATTATTTAGAATAAATAATGCAAAATAGTGTTATATGTCTTTTTTCTGAATTATCCGTGCAATAAAAAATGTCCCGAAAATAAAAGTTCTCCAAATGCCCTAAAAATTTAGTATGATTTTTTATAGAATATTTTAGAATTTCTAGCACTGAGATTGCACCAGGGGGCTGCACCAGTGGACCACAAGGGTGGAGGGCGTGCCCTACCCCCTGGGCATGCCCCTACCTTGTGGGTCCCACGTAGGCACCCCTCACTTATTCCAGCACCCATCCACTTCGTCTTCCTCCAGAAAAAATCATCCAGTAGCTCAAACACGTGTTCTTGCTCATCTTGCTGCCATTTTCGATCTCCTTGTGCAAAGCTCCATTTGCAGAACTGTTTTGGGGGATTGTTCTTTGGTATGTGACTCCTCCAATGGTCCAATTAGTTTTTGTTCTAGTGCTTTATTTATTGCAATTTTTTGCTGCTGTGGTGACCTTGTTCTTGAGCTTGCATGTCAAATTTATATGGTCCAAAGTAGTTTTGATGCATGATTTAGCCTCTAGGCACTTGTAGGAGTAGTTGCTATCAATCTTGTTGAGTTTGGTTCACTTTTATTTTGAGTCACTAAAAATTTCAGAATTTTTCAGCGGGAGAAAATGATGAGGAGATTGTTGAGAGGCTCTTCGAGCCGGGGTTCGAAGGAAAATGAAAATGAGGAGAAGAAGGAGCCCAAGTGCAACCTTCCTCGCACAGCGGAGGTTCGGCCATGTGAATGGCCAAGTGATGCATTCTTGGAGGCAGCCAGAATTTATGAGGATTTCTATTATTTGGCTGGGAATGCAGGCATCATCGACTTCCTCCACGATAAGTGTGAACAATACCTCCTACTCACTAATACCTTCGTGCAGAATTTTCACTTTCATGCTAGGAAATCACCACCCACGGTAGAGTTTTATTTATATGATGAGTATAAGGAGATGACACTTTATGACTTTTGTGAGGTTTGCAAATTACCTTATGAGGGCAGCGTCAATGAACCACGTCCTAGATATGTGGAATATTTTATTAATGAAGTTACCGTAGGGGAAGGGAGAAAGGTGTCGGAAGCAAGATTGGCTAGTTTACATTTTCCTGTTTTACGCTATTAATCATTATTTGCTGGGAGATGTTTAATTGGTCGTGGAGAGAGTGGAGGCCTTAGTGCCCCTGACCACGCTATTTTGCGCCATGCTTTACTTCGTGATAGAACTTTTAGTTTGGGCGTTATGGTTGCTCGATGGTTGAGTTTAAACCATTCGAAGGGTACTATCTTTGGAGGTATCTATGCTTCCCATCTTGCTAGACGCTTCGAGATACCCATTAGGCACGATGAGAGAGAGAAGAAGCTGCTACCCACTATATACTTAGATTATAAAAGTATGGTAGCACATGATTTTATTAGTAATGATAAGGACAAGAGACTCATCTATAACCTGGTATTTAGCGAGAAGACTTGTCAGATTATTACCTTGCCTGCACCTTCTTTGTTCGATATTCATTCAGGCAGGTACCTCATCATGCCCGCGGACATTTATGCATACTGGGAGCAGACGCGATCCATAGTTCCTGAGCCAGAGCCATCACCTGATCCATAACAGGAGTCTATTTATCAGTGGGAGCCGCAGGAGCTCGCTAACCAGCGGAACCCCCAGGATCCTTCTTAGTACACCAGAGAGGGCTACTTCGATCCATGGGCCTAGACCAACTTAGGCCAAAAGCCTAAGCTTGGGGGAGTACGTATTTCTCATCAACATTACATTCATGTTCACACATTCATTCCAGTTGTCGGTGTTCATACTTTTTCATTGTATTCTCCATGCTAGTTTATTTTCTTTTTCCCGCTTTCTTCTTGTGTGTTTGAAAAACTTTGAGAAAGACCAAAAAAAATTAGTTGTAGCTTCTGTTTAGTTTCCTTTCCATGTTTATGTAGTAGTACTATTTAAGAAAAACCAAAAAGATTTCTCATTCTTCTTTTGCTTGTTGGGAGCTTTCCCGTGTAAATAGTTTTTCTCGTTCTTGTTTTACTTTCTTCAGAAAAACAGAAAATCCAAAAACATTTCAGTGTGTTTCTTTGAAATTCTATTCTTTTCTTTGGGTCGAGAGGAGAAGACCACGATGAAAATGATGAGTGGCTCTCATATGCATTATTGTTGATCTAACAAAGAGCCCATATTACCTTGTCTTCTCCTTTGAATAAATGTTTGCAAATTCAGCTTAGTCCAATGCATGTGCACTATTGTTATTATCCACACTGTTCGGTTGTGCAGGTGAAAGGTAATAATGATGATATATGATGAAATGATTGAGATGAGGAAAAGCTGGTATGAACTCGACCTATCTTGTTTTTGTAAATATGATTAGTTCATCATTCCTGATTCAGCCCATTATGAATGAAACATGTTTATAATGACAATTAGAGATTATAGTTACTCATGCCATGCTTAATTAGCTAGGAGTTTATAATGGTTTCCTTGCGTGCCAACATGCTTTTAAAATGGTTGCGATGTAGTATGATAGGATGGTATCCTCCTTTGAATGATTCGAGTGGCTTGACTTGGCACATGTTCATGCACGTAGTTGAAACAAAATCAACATAGCCTCCACGATATTTATGTTCATGGTGATTTATATCATACTCATGCTTGCACTCAATGTTGGTTAATCTCAATGCATGTTTATGACCGTCGTTGCTCTCTAGTTGGTCGCTCCTCAATCCCTTGCTAGCCTTCACTTGTACTAAGCGGGAATACTGCTTGTGCATCCACTTCCATAAACCCAAAGTTGTTCCATATGAGTCCACCATACCTACCTATATGCGGTATTTACCTGCCGTTCCAAATAAATTTGCATGTGCCAAACTCTAAACCTTCAAATTATAATATGTTTTGTATGCCCGAATCGCTCATGTAGCGAGTGGGGGCTGTTAGTATCTTCCATGCTAGGTGGGTTATTCTCATGATGAGTGGACTCCGCTCATCATTCACGAGAAAATGGCTGGTAATTGGGATGCCCAGTTCCATGCTCAAATCAAATCAAAATATAACTTCAAACAAAAATCCCCCAGGATTGTTGTTAGTTGGACGGTACCTGTTGTTTCGGACCAGCCGTGGAATGTGCTTGTTGGTGGTGGGGGAGTAAAAACTTTACCATTCTGTTTGGGAACCGCCTATAATGTATCTAGTATGGAAGATACCGAGATCTCTTGGTTGTTATGTTGACAATGAAAGCATACCGCTCAAAATTATATTCATCTCTGTTTCAAAAAGCTCGAGCTCTGGCACCTCTGCAAATCCCTGCTTCCCTCTGCGAGAGCCTATCTATTTACTTTTATTGCTAAGTCATCATCCTCTTATAAAAAGCACCAGTTAGAGAGCACCACTGTCATTTGTATGCATTGCTATTAATTGATATTGAGTATGACTGGATCTCTTTTACCATGAATTACAATGTCTAGTTAGTCCTTGATCTTCAGGGGTGCTCTGCATTTATGTTTTGCGGTCTCAGAAAGGGCTAGCGAGATACCATTTTGTTATATCATATCATGATTTTTTTGAAAAAGTGTTGCCATCCGAGATTTATTATTATTGCTCGCTAGCTGATTATGCCATTGATATGAGTAAATGTGAGACCTAAATGTTCTTGTGAATATGGTCAGTTCATAATCTTTGCTAAAAAACTGAATGCTGGCTATACATATTTGCAACAACAAGATCAAACAGAGTTCGTAAAAGTTTTTCTTTATCACTTTTCAGTTTATCAACTGAATTGCTTGAGGACAAGCAATGGGTTAAGCTTGGGGGAATTGATATGTCTCCATCGTATCTACTTTTCCAAACTCTTTTGCCCTTGTTTTGGACTCTAATTTGCATGATTTGAATGGAACTAACTCGGACTAACGATGTTTTTAGCAGAGTTGCCTTGGTGTTATTTTTGTGTAGAAATAAAATTTCTCAGAATGACCTAAAAATCCATGGAGAATATTTTTGGAATAAATAAAAAATATTGGCTAAAGAATCAACCGAGGGGGACCCACCTGCTGTCCACAGGGGTGGAGGGCGCGCCCACCCCCCTAGGGCACGCCCCCTGCCTTGTGGGTCCCCTGGACCTCCACCGACCTCAACTCCAACCCCATATATTCATGTTCGGGGACAAAAAAATCAGAGAGAAGGATTCATTGCGTTTTACGATACGGAGCCGCCGTCACCTCCTGTTCTTCATCGGGAGGGCAGATCTGGAGTCTGTTTTGGGTTCCGAAGAGGGGAAATCATTGCCGTCGTCATCATCAACCATCCTCCATCACCAATTTCATGATGCTCACCGCAATGCATGAGTAATTCAATCGTAGGCTTGCTGGACGGTGATGGGTTGGATGAGATTTGTCATGTAATCAAGTTAGTTTTGTTAGGGTTTGATTCCTAGTATCCACTATGTTCTGATATTTGATGTTGCTATGACTTTGCTATGCTTAATGCTTGTCACTAGGGCCCGAGTGCCATGATTTCAGATCTGAAACCTTTATGTTTCCATGAATATATTTGTGTTCTTGATCCGATCTTGCAAGTTGTAGACACCTATTACGAGTCATGATCCGCATACCCCAAGGTAACAATAATTGGGATTCTTTCCGGTGATTACCGTAGTTTGAGGAGTTCATGTATTCACTAAGTGCTAATGCTTTGTTCCGGTTCTCTATTAAAAGGAGGCCTTAATATCCCTTAGTTTCCATTAGGACCCCACTGCCATGGGAGGGTAGGACAAAAGATGTCATGCAAGCTCTTTTCCATAAGCACGTATGACTATTTACGGAATACATGCCTACATTATATTGATGAATTGGAGCTAGTTCTGTGTTACCCTAGGTTATAACTTCTGCATGATGAATGCCATCGAACATAATTATCCATCATTGATCCATTGCCTACGAGCTATTCACATATTGATCTTTGCTAAGTTACTTTTCCGTTGCCACTGTTACGATTGCTACAAAACTGCTACTGTTACTTTTGTCACTGTTATAGTTACTTCCATACTACTTTGCTACTAAATACTTTGCTGCAGATATTAAGTCTTTCAGGTGTGGTTGAATTGACAACTCAGCAGCTAATACTTGAGAATATTCTTTGGCTCCCCTTGTGTCGAATCAATAAATTTGGGTTGAATACTCTACCCTTGAAAACTGTTGTGATCCCCTATACTTGTGGGTTATCAAGAAGAAGCCAGAAATAGGCTAAGTACTAATCCTATTAGGACTCTACATGTAACCCGCTGATACGTCTCCAACGTATCTATAATTTTTGATTGTTCCATGCTGTTATATTATCATTTTTGGATGTTTTACAATCATTTTATAGCAACTTTATATCATTTTTTGGGACTAACCTATTGACATAGTGCCCAGTGCCAGTTGCTGTTTTTTGCTTGTTTTTTACTTCACAGGAAATCAATACCAAACAGAGTCCAAATGTAGCAAAACTTTTTGGTGATTTTTTCTGGACCAGAAGACAAACGATGGGCCAAGAAAGTACCTGAGGGGGGCTCTGAGGGGAGCACAACCCACCAGGGCGCGGCTGGGGGCCCAGGCGCGCCCAGGTGGGTTGTGCCCACCTCGGTGCCCTCACGCACAGCCTCTTTGCTCTATAAATAACACAATATTCCAGAAACCCTAGGAGAGTCGACGAAAATTAATTCTAGCCGCCGCAAGTTCCAGAAACCACAGATCTAATCTAGACACCATCACGGAGGGCTTCATCATCCTCATTGGTGCCTCTCCGATGACGTGTGAGTAGTTCATTGTAGACCTACGGGTCCGTAGGTAGTAGCTAAATGGATTTCTCTCTCTCTTTTGATTCTCAATACAATGGTGTCTTGGAGATCTATTTGATGTAACTCTTTTTGCGGTGTGTTTGTTGTGATCTGATGAACTTTTTGTTTATGATCAGATCTTTGTTTTTATCCATGAAAGTTATTTGAGCCTTTTGATCTCTTATATGCATAATTACTTATAACCTCGTATTTCTTCTTCGAATCTTTGGTTTAGGTAGGCCGACTTGATCGATTTTTCTTGCCATGGGAAGAGGTGCTTTGTGATGGGTTCGATCTTACGGTGCTTGATCCCAGTGACAGAAAGGGAACCGACACATATGTATCATTGCTATTAAGGATAACAAGATGGGGTATATTTCTACATAAATAGATCTTGTCTACATCATGTCATCGTTCTTATTGCATTACTCTGTTTCTCCATGAACTTAATACACTAGATGCTTGCTGGATAGTGGTCGATGTGTGGAGTAATAGTAGTAGATGTAGGTAGGAGTCGGTCTACTAATCTTGGACATGATGCCTATATAATGATCATTGCCTGGATATCGTCATAATTATTTGAAGTTCTATCAATTGCCCAACAGTAATTTGTTTACCCACCGTATGCTATTTTTCTCGAGAGAAGCCACTAGTGAAATCTACGGCCCCCTGGTCTATTTTCTCATCATATATTTTCAGATCTATTTTGCTATTTGCCTTTTTATTTATTTGCCACATTTATTTTCAGATCTATATCTCTAAAAACCCAAAAATATTTTGCTGCACTTTATTTTATTCGCGATCTATCTATCCAATCTACTACAATTTATCTCACTTCAACTTGCCAATTTCTGGCGCCGTTACCCGAAAGGGATTGACAACCCCTTTAACACGTCGGGTTGCAAGTATTTGTTCTTTGTGTGCAGGTACCGTTTACGTAGTGTTGCTTGGTTCTCCTACTAGTTCGATAACCTTGGTCTCATCGCTGGGGGAAATACCTACCGTCGCTGTGCTGTATCATCCCTTCCTCTTTGGGGAAATACCGACGTAGTTCAAGCCGCAATCAAAAGGAATTTCTAGCGCCGTTGCCGGGGAGACATCATCAACATCTATTAGGTTCCTAATCACAAATCTCATCTCCTTGAAATTTACATTATTTGCCATTTGCCTCTCATTTTCATCTCCCCCACTTCACAATTTTTTTTGCCTTTTTATTCGCCCTCTTTTTTCGATCGCCTTTTTCTCTTCAGATCTCTTGTTTGCTATCTCTACTTGTGTTACCATGTGCCTTCTATTTGCTTGCATCTTTGCTTGCTAAAAATCTATTGATATTGATCCTCATCCACTTGCTAATCTTTTCAAAAGATCCAATTATGATGAACCAATTGATAGTGAATTGAATTCACTAGATTATCTTTATGAAGTTTTGCTTGAGATTTATGAATCTGAAAATTGTTATGAAGTGTTAAACGAAGTAATTTATAAAGTGATTCATGATAGCTTCTTGAATGAAAAGCATGATTGCAATGATATTATTATAAATTCTATTAATGTTAATTGTGTTAGCGATATGCAAAACCCCAAGCTTGGGGATGCTTGTTTTGTTATGTCCACTACTGATTGCAATGATCATGATTGGGGTGATAATGATTCTTATGATCTTGAAAATTTATTTAAACCTCATGATGAATATGCTTGCGATAATATTAAAAGTGGGTTTGGAAGAGTGTCAACTTTAGCTAAAAATAATCCGACTTATTTGGAGAGTGTTCAATCTTATGAAATTTTTGATAAAAGTGGGCTTGGAGAGGTCATGACTTTATTTGATGATAATCCCACTATTTTGGAAGAGTGTAAACTTTGCATGCATGTGGATCATGAAGATAATACTTTATGTGATAGTTATATTATTGAATTTGTTTATGATCCTACACGTAATTATTATGAGAGAGGAAAATATGGTTGTTGAAATTTTCATGTTACTCAATTACCTCTCGTTATGTTGAGATCGTCAATGTTTTATTCCTCCTCTTTGCATATTTTAGATGTTTCTTGTCTTGATAATTTGTTTGCTTATAAAATTCCTATGCATAGGAAGTACGTTAGACTTAAATGTGTTTGTCATATATTTCATGACGCTCTCTTTGTGTTTCAATTCTTATCTTTCGTGTGAGCACCGTTGAAACTTCATGCCTAGCTAAGGGCGTAAAACGATAGCTCTTGTTGGGAGGCAACCCAAAGAATAAAATTTATTTTTGCCTTTTTATTTCTGTTCTTGAGTGTGTGCGTAATTATGCTACTGTTATGATTGTGTTTTTTTATGTTTTAATTAGTGTTTGTGCCAAGTAAAGCCTTTGGGATAGCTTTGGTGGTAGTTGATTTGATCTTGTTGGAAAACAGAAACTTTTGCGTCCAGTAAAATAATTGTTTAAAAACACAGAAGCAACGAAACATTCTGAATTTTTTGCACAAGATTTATATACAAGTTTCCTCTGTCCTCCTAATTTTTCAGCATTTTTGGAGTTATAGAATTATGAGAACAATTCGCATCATTACACACTGTTCTGTTTTTGACAGATTCTGTTTTCTTTGCAATGTGTGCTTATTTTGATGAATCTATGGTTTGTATTGGAGGGTATGAGCCATGGTAAAATTATAATACAGTAGATATAATGCAATAACAAAATTTGAATGGGTTTCTACAGTACTTAAAGTAAAGATTGGTTTTCTTATACTAACGGATCTCACGAAGGTTTTGTTGAGTTTTGTGTGATCAATGTTTTGAAGTTTTGGGTGACATTACTATGGATGAAGGAATAAGGAGCAAGAAGAGCCTAAGCTTGGGAATGCCCCATGGTATCCCAAGCTATTCTCTAAAATATAAGCAAGCAACTAAGCTTGGGGATGCGTCGAGTGGCATCCCCTCTTTCTTCTAATGACCATCGGTATTTTACTTGGAACTATATTTTTATTCGTCACATATCATGAGTTTTGCTTGGAGCGTCTTGTATGATATGAGTCTTTGCTTGTTTTGCTTTTTATTTTGTGTCATCTATCCTTGCTGGACACACCTATTTGAGGGAGCCAAAATTATGCTATGACTTGTTAGAATTGCTCTCTATGCTTCACTTAAATCTTTATGAGCTATGGAATTGCTCTAGTGCTTCACTTATATCTTTTTGAGCATGGTGTGCTTTATTAATTTTGAAGAAATGCTCTCATGCTTCACTTAGATCTATTTGAGAGTTAGTAAATTTTTTAAGAAATTCTCTCTCGCTTCACTTAAATTATTTTGAGAGAAGAAATTTTTTTATGCTCATGTTCTTCACTTAGATTTGTTTGAGCTTTCAAAAGCAACATATGAAATTAGTCCCAAAGTGATAGATATTCAAGAGGGATATAATAAAAACTTTCATGAAGATCATTGGACAAAATAAACTTGATTCCTTGTAATGGTTTTGTGATATGATGATATAATATGTGAGTCATGTTGGTGAGTAATTATGCTTTAGTAAGAATATTGGTGTTAAGGTTTGTGATTCCCTATGCAAGCACGAAAGTTAATAGTTATGCAATGAAATTATATCCTACTTGTGGTGCATTATTCGGTGTTAGTTATGCTTAATGCTCGCTTATGAGATTTTTCGTTTATTGGTTGGATGCTTCTCAATCTTTTGCTAGCCTTCATTTGCACAAAGTATAATCACTACTTGTGCATCCAAAATCCTTAAACCCAGTTTTGCCACATGAGTCCACTACACCTACCTATATGCGGTATTCTTTTGCCGTTCTAAGCAAATTTGTATGTGCCATCTCTAATTTTCAAAATATATTTCTCTTTTGTGTGCTCGTACCGCTCATGAAATGGTAGGGGGTGGCTGATATTTTTCCATGCTAGATATGTTATTCTCAAGATGAGTGTTTATTCACTTGTCATTGCACGAGAGTACGGTAAAGGTATTAGGGATGCCCAGTCCCGAAATGAAAAATGAATTTACTTTATGTTGTCAAATAATAAACTCGTTGGAAAGTGTTGGTATGGACGGCACCCGTGGAATGTGAAAGTATGGTGGAAAAAGGAATAAACTTTATTTTCTGTTTGGGAACCACCTATGATATATCTAGCATGGAAAGTATTTTGAACTACTCGATCGTTTTCGTTGACAGGAAAAGCATGCCACCCAAAATGTTTTATCTCTATCTTTTTCGCTTTGAGCTCTGGCACCTCTACAAATCCCTACTTCCCTCTACGAAGGGCCTTTCTATTTACGTTATGCAATTTTATTTTTTATTTGAGTCTCCATCTTCTCTTATAAAGCACCAACTAAGGGGCACTATGATCATACTTGAGCATTAGGTGTAGCTAGTATGCGAGTGTGTTTCATGAATGGATCAATGATTGAGCATAATGGGCTAGGGATAACTTGCTTTAGTGTTGATATTTTGAAAGACATGGTTGCTTGTTGATATGCTTGAGTATTGAAATCTTCATGTCAAAACTAGACTATTGCTTTGAATCATATAAAAGTCCAAATGTCCATGCTACAAAGAAAAAAATATGTGATGAACATGTTAGGCAGCATTCCACATCAAAAATTCTGTTTTTATCATTTACCTACTCGAGGACGAGCAGGAATTAAGCTTGGGGATGCTGATACGTCTCCAATGTATCTATAATTTTTTATTGTTCCATTCTATTATATTATCATTTTTGGATGTTTTACAATCATTTTATAACAACTTTATATCATTTTTTGGGACTAACCTATTGACATAGTGCCCATTGCCAGTTGCTGTTTTTTGCTTGTTTTTTTACTTCGCAGGAAATCAATACTAAATGGAGTCCAAACACAGCGAAACTTTTTGGTGATTTTTTCTACACCAGAAGACACACGATGGGCCAAGAAAGTACCTGAGGGGGGCTCGGAGGGGAGAACAACCCACCAGGGCGCGCCTGGGGCCCCAGGCACGCCCAGGTGGGTTGTGCCCACCTCGGTGACCTCCCGCACCGCCTCTTTGCTCTATAAATACCACAATATTCCAAAAACCCTAGGAGAGTCGACAAAAATCAATTCTAGCCGTTGCAAATTACAGAAACCACAGATCCAATCTAGACACCATCACCGAGGGGTTCATCATCCTCATTGGTGCCTCTCCGATGATGCGTGAGTAGTTCATTGTAGACCAACGGGTCTGTAGGTAGTAGCTAGATGGCTTTCTCTCTCTCTCTCTTGATTCTCAATACAATGGTCTCTTGGAGATCTATTTGATGTAACTCTTTTTGCGGTGTGTTTGTTGGGATCCAATGAACTTCGAGTTTATGATCAGATCTATGTTTTTATCCATGAAAGTTATTTGAGTCTTTTGTTCTCTTATATGCATGATTACTTATAGCCTCGTATTTCTTCTTCGAATCTTTGGTTTAGTTAGGCCAACAAGATCGATTTTTCTTGCCATGGGAAGAGGTGCTTTGTGATGGGTTCGATCTTACGGTGCTTGATCCCAGTGACAGAAAGGGAACCGACACGTATGTATCGTTGCTATTAAGGATAACAAGATGGGGTCTATTTCTACATAAATATATCTTGTCTACATCATGTCATCGTTCTTATTGCATTACTCCGTTTCTCCATGAACTTAATACACTAGATGGATGCTGGATAGCGATCGATGTGTGGAGTAATAGTAGTAGATGCAGGCAGGAGTCGGTCTACTAATCTTGGACGTGATGCCTATATAATGATCATTGCCTAGATATTGTGATAATTATTTGAAGTTCTATCAATTGCCCAACAGTAATTTGTTTACCCACTGTATGCTATTTTTCTCGAGAGTAGCCACTAGTGAAATCTACGGCCCCCTGGTCTATTTTCTCATCATATATTTTCAAATCTATTTTGCTATTTGCCTTTTTATTTATTTGCCACTTTTATTTTCAGATCTATATCTCTAAAAACCAAAAAATATTTTGCTGCACTTTATTTTATTCGTGATCTATTTATCCAATCTACTACAATTTATCTCACGTCAACTTGCCAATTTCTGGCGCCGTTACCCGAAAGGGATTGACAACCCCTTTAACACATCAGGTTGCAAGTATTTGTTCTTTGTGTGCAGGTACCGTTTATGTAGTGTTGCTTGGTTCTCCTACTGGTTCGATAACCTTGGTCTCATCGCTGGGGGAAATACCTACCGTCGCTGTGCTGCATCATCCCTTCCTCTTTGGGGAAATACCGACGTAGTTCAAGCCGCAATCACCCACCCCTTCAACATATATAAGGAGGGGCGGGGCACCTCAAGAGGGTCAGGTTTTTACCGGTAAAGATAGTCAGGGTATAGACAGACAAGTCTTAGACAAACATCAAAGTAGATGCTCTCGAGATAGAGGTAGCGAAACACCGCCCTTGTAACCGAGATCATCATCATCATCAATATCAATGAAGCAGGATGTAGGCTTTTACCTCCACCGCGAGGGGCTGAACCTCGGTAATATCTCGCGTCTCTCGATTTCGATCAACCCCGTTCAAGGTACCACTTACATGCGTTGGCCTCACGACTAATTCCTCACACTAGGACATCTACCGTGACAAAACCACGACACATTGGTCATTGTTGCAATCCATGAAAAAGTAATAAAGAAAGAGAGGTATCACATATAAATATACTATCTTGGACATCTTCTATGATTGTGAGCCCCCATTAAATATTCTATGTCAAATAGTCGACGTCAGACAAGGAAGAGAACGTAATGAGTTATATTTGCTTATATTCACATACAAGTTATATTGTCATGGATCCTCTAACATGTGGTGCTTGCCCATAATCTTTTGCTAGCCAAAATTTCGTACTATGCAGAGATACTACTTGTGCATCCAAAAACCCTTAAACCCAGTTTCTTGCCATGAGAGTCCACTATATCTACCTATGGATTAAATAAGATCCTTCAAGTAAGTTGTCATCGGTGCAAAAGCAATAAAAATTGCTCCTAAATATGTATAATCTTTTATTGTAAGTGAAAATAAGCTTTGTACGAACTTGTGATGGTGAAGAAATAAAAGCGACAGACTGCATAATAAAGGTTGCTATCACAAGGGGCAATATAAAGTGACATTCCTTTACATTAAGAGCTTGCACATCCAAAAATAAAAAGCGCATGGCAACCTCTGCTTCCCTCTGCGAAGGGCCGATCCGTTACTTTATGTATTTACTTTTATGCAAGAGTCAATAGTATTCTCCTCTATTCCGTTTTTATTTTCACTTTTGGCAAGCATCATGTGGTGGGGAAAGATCCAGGCGTATATATCCATTTGAATGTAGGTGATCATGAATTATTACTGTTGATATTACCCTTGAGGTAAATACGTTGGGAGGCGGAATTATAAGCCCCTATCTTTCTATGTGTCTGACTGAAACTTTTGCTCCATAAGTATGCCGTGAGTGTCAGCAATCATAGAACACTAAATGATAATTGAGTATGTGAACTTGCTAAACAAAGCTCTTACATAGATTCTTTCTAATAATATGATGAATTGCAATTGCTTCAGTGACCGAGATCATAGTTTGTTAGTTTTCAATACGGTTTATGGTTCATACTTTGTCTTGTGGATGAATTGTCACTCATTCATGAGAAGTTTAATGATGATATATTGTTGTTATGACAATGATCATGATGCTCTCATGTCCGTATTTTGTTTTATCGACACCTCTCTCTAAACATGTGGTCATGATTATCGATTTTGGTTTTCGCTTGAGGACAAGCGAGGTCTAAGCTTGGGGAGTTGATACGTCCATTTTGCATCATGTTTTCCTACTGTTATTTATTATGTTTAGGGTCATTATTTCACTTTATGATACATTTCTTATGCCTTTTCTCTCTTATTTTGCAAGTTTCACATGAAGAGGGAGATTGCCGGCAACTGGAATTCTGGACCGGAAAGGGCTACAACAGAGATAGCTATTTTGCACCACTCCAAATGACCTGAAAATTTATGGAGAATTATTTTGGAATATATAAAAAATATTGGTGGAAGAAATACCAGGAGGGGACCCACCAGGAAGCCACAAGCCTGGGGGCGCCCCCCCCCTCCCCGAGCTTGTGGGGCCCCTGGCAGGCCTCTAAGGCCCATCTTCTGCTATATGAAGCCTTTTTCCCTAGAAAAAATCAGGACAGGACTTTCGAGACGAAGCGCCGCCGTCTCGAGGCGGAACCTAGGCAGGAGCACTTTTGCTCTCCGGCGGAGCAATTCCGCCGGGGAAACTTCCCTCCGGGAGGGGGAAATCGAAGCCATCGACATCACCAACGATCCTCTCATCGTGGGAGGACTAGAAAACAAGGAAGGTCACCGCCGCTCGGGTCCAAGTAAGGCCACCGCTCCTCTCCTCCGGTTGAAGCCAAGCTTGGTGGGTTGAACATCGACGGCCGATAAGCTGCTTGGTGGTGACGTGGAGTCGGACAGCTTCACTTTTCGGGGCACCAGAGGCAGAGCTGGAGAGTGGCGAGGTGGAGCTAGAGAAGAAGCTTTAGGTTTCGGGGCTCGGCCGGACACAGGGAACGGGCGCCGGAGATCATAGATTAGGTTAATTATACATGCAGAGCCTAATGAGCACCGCTTTTTAGTTGAAGAATGTCTGACATGTAATGAAATCCGCCATGTTTATATGAAATATGGTCGTGTTTGAACAAATATAGTCTGATTAGTTCGAATTGTATGAGTGCCATTAGACGAAAATGCAAAACAATACGTAGTAGCGTTCTCAGGATGCACGGTGATCACCTTGTTTGCCGCAATTTCACATGTACCATAAAGTTTTTTAGTGTGGCTGTACATTGAAATCAAACTCACAGGCCTGGCAATTCATAGATCCCCTTTATCATATGCAGTGATCTACATGAAAGTTTTTATTATATCCTTCTTGAATACCTATCATATTAGGACCAATTTCATAACCCGTGCAAATTGCCATTACTATTTATTAGACTCTCAAAAAGATATAAGTGAAGCATGAGAGTGCAACTATTTATTTAAAATATAACCACCACCGTGCTCAAAAAGATATAAGTGAAGCACTAGAGCAACTGCCTAGCTCAAAAGATATAAGTGAAGCACATAGAGTATTTTAACAAATCACGAATAAATTCGTGTCTCTCTAAAAAGGTGTATCCAGCAAGGAATGATTATGGCAAACTAAAAAGCAAACAAGCAAAAAACCACTATAATACACAATGCTCCAAGCAAAACTCATATCATGTGATGAATAAAAATATAGCTCCAAGTAATTTACCGATGGTTGGTAGACGAAAGAGGGGATGCCACTCGGGGGCATCCCCAAGCTTAGATGCTTGGGTCTCTTTGAATATTACCTTGGGGTGCCTCGGGCATCCCCAAGCTTAGGCTCTTGCCACTCCTTATTCCTTCATCCATCGTGATCTCTCTCAAAACTTGAAAACTTCAGCACACAAAACTCAACAAAAACCTTCGTGAGATCCGTTAGTATAACAATCAAATCACAAACTTTAGGTACTGTTATGAAACCATTCATATTTTATTATTGCATAATACCTACTGTATTCCAACTTTTCCATGACTTATACCCCCCGATATAATCCATAGATTCATCAAAACAAGCAAACTATGCAACGAAATCAGAATCTGTCTAAAACAGAACAGTCTGAAGCAATCTGAATAATGACCATAATTCTGAACCTCCAAAAATTCTGAAAAGTTAGGAAAACGTGGACAATTTTTATATCAATCATGTGTACAAAATTCAGAGTTAAACCACGTTCCAGTAATTTTTAGATTTTTCGGGACTGAGCATAAAAGTTTCTGTTTTTTCACAGAATCAAAGCAACTATTATCCCGCATCATCCTAAAGGCTTTACTTGGCACAGAAACTAATTTAAACATAAAAACACAATCATAACAGTAGCATAATTGTGTGAACACTCAAAAACCGAAAAGACAACTATTGGGTTGTCTCCCAACAAGCTCTTTCTTTATAGCCATTAAGATAGGCTTGAGGTTTTATTAATGCTCACATGAAATATAATAATTGAAACACAATGAAAGTATCATAAAACATGTGACAAAAACATTTAAGTCTAACATACTTCCTATGCATAGGCGTTTTATAAGCAAACAAATTATCAAGGCAAGCAAAACCTAGCATATGCAAGGAAGAAGAAAGAAACAATAGCGATCTCAACAAGAAGAGAGGTAATTTAGTAAGATGAAAATTTCTACAACCATATTTTCCTCTCTCATAATAATTACATGTAGGATCATAATCAAATTCAACAATATAGCTATCATATAAAATTTTCTCTTCATCATCCACATGCATAAAATTCCTATAATCTTCCAAAATAGTGGGATTAACATCAACTAAAGTTACAACCTCTCCAAATCCACTTTTATCAAAAATTTCATAAGATTGATCATTCTCCAAAGTAGTGGGATTATTACCTAAAGTTAACACTCTTCCAAACCCACCCTCAATATTATTGAAAGCATTATTATTAATATCATATTCATCATGAGTCTTAAATAAATTTTCAAGATCATAAGAAGCATCACCCCAATCATGATCTTTACAATAAGTAGTGGATTGAACATCATCATCATCCCCAAGCTTGTAGTTTTGCATATCATTAACACAATTGACATTAATAGAATTTATAATAACATCATTGCAATCATGCTTTTCATTCAAGGAGCTATCATGAATCACTTTATAAGTTTCTTCTTTCAAAACTTCATGACAATTTTCAGATTCATGATTTTCAAGCAAAACCTCATAGAGATAATCAAGTAGACTCAACTCACTAGCAATTGGTTCATAATAATTGGATCTTTTGAAAAGATTAGCAAGTGGATGAGGATCCATCTTTATTTTTCTTTTTTCTTTTCTGTTCTTTTGAGTGTTGACATGAAGACAATAAAAGCAAGCAAACAGGAAAGGCAAACAAAAAGGTAAACAAAAATATTTTTGTGTTTTTTGTAAAACTGTTTTAGAAGTGGCGGGGATGAAAACGAGAGGCAAATGGCAAATGAAAGTAAATACAAGTAGATGATAGTTTGCGTGTACGTACTTGATAGGTTTTGGTGATGTCTCCCCGGCAACGGCGCCAGAAATTCTTCCTGCTACTTGTGAACTGCGTTGGGATTTTCTCGAAGAGGAGAGGATGGAGCAGTACAGTAGATATAAGTATTTCCCTCAGTTAAGAACCAAGCTTATCAATCCAATAGGAGAACCACACAGAACCTCGTTAGCAGCACCTACACACACAAAAGCAAATACTTGTACCCAACGCAAAACAAGGGGTTGTCAATCCCTTGGCGGTTAATTGCAAGGATCAAATCTCGTAGTGATAGATACATAAAATAAAACACAAAATAAAATAACGATAAATAAATTGTAGCAATGTATTTTTGGATTTTATATATGATAAAAGATAGACCCGAGGGCCATAGTTTTCACTAGAGGTTTCTCTCTTGAAAATAGCATACGGTGGGTAAACAAATTACTGTTGGGCAATTGATAGAAAAGCGCATAATTACGACGATATGCAAGGCAATGATCATGTATATAGGCATCACGTCTGAGACAAGTAGACCGACTCCTGCCTGCATCTACTACTATTACTCCACCCATCGACCGCTATCCAGCATGCATCTAGGGTATTAAGTTCATGAAAAACAGAGTAACGCCTTAAGCAAGATGACATGATGTAGACAAAGTAAATCCAATCAATATGAATAAACCCCATTGTTTTACCCTTAAAGGCAACGATACAAATACGTGTCATGTCCCTTTTTGTCACTGGGATTGAGCAATGCAAGACCGAACCCATCACAAAGCACCTCTCCCATTGCAAGATAAATCAATCTAGTTGGGCAAACCAAACCAATAGATCGGAGAGAAATACAAAGCTATAACAATCATGCATATAAGAATTCAGAAAATACTCAAATAATATTCATGAATAATCTGATCATAAATCCACAATTCATCGGATCCGAACAAACACACCGCAAAAGAAAATTACATCAAATAGATCTCCAAGAAGATGGAAGAGAACATTGTATTGAAGATCAAAGAGAGAAAAGAAGCCATCTAGCTACTGGCTATGGACCCGTAGGTCTGTGGTAAACTACACATGCATCATTGGAATGGTAGCAAGGTTGATGTAGAAGCCCTCCGTGATCGATTCCCCCTTCGGCAGAGTACCGGAAAAGGCTTCCAGATGGGATCTCGAAGGAACAGAGACTTGCGGCGGTGGAAAAAGTGTTTCGGGTGGCTCTCTGTTGGTTTCCCGATTTTAGAGAATTTATGAGCTGGAATTAGGTCAAATGGAGGAACGAGGGGCCCACAAGCTACATGCCCCCCACCGGGCCGCGCCCATGTGGCTTGTGGCCTACTCCTTCATCTTCTGTCCCTCTCCCGAAGCTTCTAGGGTCTCTTATCTCTAGAAAAAAATCGTCAAAAGTTTCGTGGCATTTGGACTTCATTTGGTACTGATTTCCTGGAAAGCCAAAAACAGGCAAAAAACAGCAACTGGCACTTGGCACTAGGTTAATAGGTTAGTCCCGAAAAATGATATAATATTGCATATAATTGCATAACAAAACATCCAAGATTGATACTACAATAGCATGGAACAATAAAAAATTATAGATACATTGGAGACGTACCATCCAGCATGCATCTATGGTGTTAAGTCCATGACAAACAGAGTAACGCCTTAGGTAAGATGACATGATGTAGACAAAATAAACTTAATCAATATGAATAAACCCCATCGTTTTATCCTTAGTAACAACAATACAATACGTGCCTCACTACCCCTTCTGTCATGAGGTGAGGACACCACAAGATTCAACTCACTACAAAGCGCCCCTCACACTGAAGATAAATCAATCTAGTTGGTAAAACCAAACGTATAGATAGGAGAGAAATACAAAGATATAACAATCATGCGTAATAAAGTTCAGAAAAGACTCAATTACTTTCAATGAATAATCTGATCATAAACCCACAATTCATCAGATCCCAACAACCACACCGCAAATGAAGATTACATCGGATAGAACTCCAAGAAGATAGATGAGAACATCGTATTG
The DNA here is from genome assembly GCA_011799875.1 of Thinopyrum elongatum. Lineage (NCBI taxonomy): Eukaryota > Viridiplantae > Streptophyta > Magnoliopsida > Poales > Poaceae > Thinopyrum > Thinopyrum elongatum. The sequence continues at coordinate 30,349,729 of CM022298.1, forward strand.
AAGATCAAAGAGAGAGAAGAAGCCATCTAGCTACTAGCTATGGACCCATAGGTCTGTGGTGAACTACTCACGCATCAGCGGAAAGGCAGTAAGGTTGATGTAGAGGCCCTCTTTGATCTATTCTCCCTCCGGCAGAGTATCGGAAAAGGCCTCCAGATGGGATTGCAGAAGAACAGAGACCTGCGGCAGCGGAAAAATTGTTTCAGGTGGCTCTCTTGGGTTTCCCAATATTTGAGAAATTATAGAAGTGAAATTAGGTCAGACGGAGCCACGTGGGGCCCATAAGGTAATATGGCGCGCCTACCCCTCCCCCCCCCCAGGGCGCGCCCTGTTGATTTGCCGTCAACTCGTTTGTCGGCTGGTCTCCTCCCAAAGCTTCTAGGGCCTCTTATGTCCAGAAAAAATCATTAAAAAGTTTCGTAGCATTTGGACTCCGTTTGGTACTGATTTTCTGGAAAATCAAAAACAGGCAAAATACGGCAGCTGGCACTAGGCACTAGGTTAATAGGTTAGTTCCCAAAAATGATATAAAAATGCGTATTAAAGCAATAAAGTATCCAAGATTGATAATATAATAACATGAAACAATCAAAAATTATAGATACATCAGAGACGTATCACATCATTTTGTCAAATGCTTCATATGATTTATTGTTTTTGAAATATAAACTGAGAGCAATCCTAATTTTTTTCTACAATAGTTTTAGTTTTTAGCACCTATTATGCATATGCTTATCATGTTTCCCGCGGCAACGCGTGGGGCATCGTCTAGTTTTATTTAACAATTGAGATGGCTGAGAAACTAACAACACGGGTGAGCTAGCCCTAGTCGCCACCACGTGATTCGGCCGAAGTTCATGGTCTTCAGAGTTTCTATAGGCTCTTATCGACGATTGCTTCTCCGGGACCGCGATTTGCTTCGCAGATCACGGCCGCCAAACATCTCCCTGCCTGCATCGACGACTTCCAGGCCACTACTTCTACAAGCTCCTGAGTTTAGAAAAAGTTTGCTCCGCCAAGGCGGAGGCCTAGAGGTGGCATCGAGCTATGCTCATGATGCGCCGCTGGTGGATGCAGGAGGAAGAAGACTTCGGCACCCCTGAAATGTTAGTTTATCTTTATGTATGGGTGTGTTTGTAAGGTCCTGTGATACTTAATATATGACCTTTCGGTCCCTTTTGCAAAAAAAAAACGTACGTAATATTTGGCCTTAGGCATTTTTCCAAAAAGATATTGTAATATTAAGAGGCCCTTAAGATACATAATTTGTTCTGTTTAGTATAATATGTGTATGATATGAAAACAGAAATCTGCGTGCGTGTTTTTGAACGATACCGCCGCACCAATTTCATCTCCGCTATTATCAATGTGTTTGGTTACCTGCACATACCTTAACCAGGGCCGCCGGATGCAGCTCTTTTGGTGTTGGGCTATTTGGTTGTGTGCACACACTATTGACCCTGCATGACACGGTTCTTAAAGCATCTCTGTGTCCGCATAGCTTGAAACTACCGAGTCGACCGTTTCCAGCGAGCCAGGCCCGGGAGATGCTCTCGAGTGTATGTGGGTGGCTCTGGCGGTACATAGCTGTGGGTGATTTGCATGTATTTTCCTGTAATCTCCTCCACCCCTTCTACACACTGTACTTGATTCGAGATAAGATGTACACAAAAAAGATGCACCTCGATGTTCTGATTCCATTCAAGCGATTGGATCGTAGTTTCGACCACTTTATATGTTGAATTTCGTGTTCATATTTGGAGCCTTTTTGGATGAATTTTGACAAATTTGTGGCACACAGTCAACCGTTTGAAGTTTCTTTTGAGGAGTAGCTTCACCTCGCTGTTTGACACGACTTTCGTGTTGGGTGTTTTCTGTTTCACAGATCATAGACAAGTAGATCTACATGTGACTAGTGCACTGTAATATGCATGTGACCCTCCTAATCTCCTTCACCCCTAATCTTGTTCACTAGTCTCTTCTAATCTACACAGCTGTGATTCGATTCGAGATAAGTTATACATGAAAATGATGCACATCGACGTTGTGGTTCCGTTCAGACGATTTGTTCTTGATTTCATTGACAGTAAATGTTTAATTTCGTGTTTATGTTTGAAGCTGTTGTGGATGAACTGCGACAAATACATCGTGCACGGTTCATCGTTTGTATTTTTTTTACTAGTAGCTTCATCTCTTCATTTCACACGACTGTCGTGTTGTACGTATTCTATTTCGACGGTCGTAGATAAATATGTATACATCTCATTAGTCCCTTCTAATCTCCTCAGTGTAGTGTACAACGGTGTGTCAAACTTGTGGGGGTGCTGTCAGGTGTGTGTGTTGCTCATGTGAACATGTGCGCGTGCGTGTGTTGTTCATGCGATCGTGTGCGTGTGTTGTTCATGTAGTTCTGTTGTAACCTCACTGTTCAAGTGTAGTTTGCGCCGGATCGCCAACTCCTAAACACAATGAATGTATGCAACCAAACACAAAGGGACAATTGATTTCATGACGCAGGCATCTCATATTCAGGTAACCAAACAAACATGCGAACGCCGTATTTTGCCATATATCTCTTCAATCACGCTCTATATAAGCTGATCATTTTTCTCCTGCAATCTCTGAAAATCGGTGCAGGTAATCAAACGCATGCTATACGTTTCCCCTGGAAATGGACGAACAGGTGCATAACGCGTTTCCGCATCCCGCGTGTCTTGCCCCAACTCCCGACAAGTCTGACCGCCCCTCTTCCTCGAGGCCCCAAATCCGGCGTGCTGCCCACCGAGCCACCAGCACGCCGGCCCCGGCAATGTCTCCTCGCACGCACGGGGTCGTCGAGGCGACGACGAGAATCTCCCGATCCGGCCGCCGCGCAACATGCCGTCCGGCATCGCCTGCGTGCCAGGTCGAGGCCATGGCGGTCGGCCGCGGGCTCGTGCTCCCCCTGCTGTCTTCCGGCGCACGGAGGAGGTCTGGTCCCGTTCTCTCGCGCCGCCATGGTGCGCATCTCGTACTCTTCCGCAGCAGCAGCAGCAGCGAGATGACATTGGGACTGCGAGAATTCGAGGTGAGAAGGTCCAAACGTTGAACATTCCTTCTACAGTGGCTGCTCCTATTTATTTATTTTTTGGTTGGCAAATTAAACAAGTTGGTGGCTGCTGCCTACGCCTTTCAGAAGTACACTCATGCTGTGCGCATTGTCTCGGGCAACCACCGGCCTAACAGCACGAACGGCCCTTATCCATTCCACATGCTGCAGCCATACCTCTATCCACTTCTGTGCCAAGATACTCGCCGGCAGGGCGGCCATTGGAGCTCCTTAAGGCGCACCGGCAGCGGCCGAGGTTCTCCATGGAGCAGGGGCAGCAGAGCAAGGTAACTGCTGCTAGTGAGTTTCAAGTTCAACGCTTAAGGCACCCAGTGGTGTCAAGCAAGAAAGGCTATAATGATTTCCTATCATCTGTTTTCTCAAATGCACGAACCTTTTGAGAAATTGCCGCATGTATTTTGCAAAATGTGAAAGAATCATTTTAGACAGTGTGCATTCTTTTCTTTTAATACAGTACACAGAGAGCTATATTCAACTTTTGGAGTCGGTACATATGCTATGCATGTTGTATTTGTGCCTCCATGATTTCTTACACATTTTCCCCAAATTGCACATTACTGGTTGTTGGTGTCTAGCCCTACCCCGAGCTCTCCCTCCCTCTCTCTATCACCTCTCTCTGTCCCAAACAAAGGAGGAAGAAGAAAGAAGAAACAGCAGTGGACACGGTGGTAGTTTATCCCGGTGCACGTACGCCGCCGGCCGCTCGAACAGCCGATGTATTTTCTTGCCTGAGCACGTACTCAGCCCCTTACTCGTTACAGATGCACGAGGTCGGGACTTATAACGCATGCGCTCCAACGCCCACGTCCGCTCCCGCCGCAGCCCCGCTGCCCACTACCCCACGCCCCGCGCTCCACAGTCCGCGCCCGCCGCGCACGCACGCAACGGGACGCGACCGGGTCCAGCGCCCGGCGCGGCCACACCCCCGCGCAGCTGACTAAGCAAGCTACTCACGCATACATACGCGTACTAGCACACACACACACACGACGCACCCTGGCCGCAGCCCGCGGCTTATTCGTCTAACACTGGTTCTCACAACTGTTGCCCCAGGTCCTCTCCTAGCATACAGATGCAACATCAACCTGTATAATTTCATAATTAGTGATATCATGTAATCTGGACTTGGCTGCAGGACCAATAAATGGCTGGATTGTTGAACCTGGTAAATGAATGGCTGGTCCGGGGCTTGGTTCTTTCGAGCTTCACGGCATACCTTGTCCTTGTCCTTTGTGCGGGGGTTCGACGGCATAGGGCATCTGGTTGGCGGATGCTCCTCCTGTGGCTTGCGTACCAGGTTGCCGCGGTTGCTGCGACCCAGGCGTTTTGGACGCCTTTCCTCCAAATGCACTTCGGCCGGCCGGACAATATCAGTGCCTACTCTCTCGAGGACAATGTGCTTGTAGGGCGCCAGGTGCTAGGTGTCCCTCTACAGGTGGTCTTAGCCATCTATGTCCTATACAAGCATATCATTGCCGGTGGTGATGAGGCAGGGCCTTTTGTGCCGGCATCCTTCATCATATTCTTCTTGGGTATTGCCAAGTATATTGAGGGCGCAGCGGCGCTATGGCGAAGCAACCTGGCCAATATCCGGAGCTCACTCAAGACGCTGAGGCCAATGGGCCTCAGTTCGGACCTGCAGAGTGGGGGCCAGGAGCTGGATAACGAGAAAGCCCTGCTGGTTGCTCATGATTTGTTCTTCATTAGCAAGGGTGCCTTCGCTGATTATTCATTCGCCAAGAATCCACTCAAGCGTGACCGTACCAGCAAAAAAGAAAAAGAATTCTCTCATGGATGGAAAGCCGTGTGCAAGGTGGTGGATGGAGCTTTCCCTCATGTACGACATTGATCATGTACACCAAGGCAGCCGTTGTCCACACCTGGCTTGGTTATGCCGTCCGTATGGCCTTGCCGCCATTCACCGCTACCGTGTTCTCGCTCTTCTGGCTCCACAGTAAAGACGGCCAGAGGAGAGCAGATGTTGTTATCACTTACGTCTTGCTGGTTGCAACCTTCATCTTGGATGTCAGATGGCTGCTCGGAGCACTAGGGTCGACATGGACATATGCCTTCATCAACGACAGGTATTGGCTTTACAGTTTGCTAGGGAGATGGCACGGGCTCCGGCGCTTAGTCGCTTCACTGGATCCGTCTCGGCTCTTCGTTGAGGAGCCAACTAGCTACAGGATGTGGTCGGGAACCATTGGGCGGTACAACTTGTTGCATTAGTGCACTCATGACACCACCAGCCTACTCAGCAGATTGGTTAAGATTCTTGCAACGAATGGCATTTGGATGGAATACCAGTATGGTTACTTGAAGGGCCTTGAAATAATACCAGTTGTAAGGGACTCGTTGTTTGAAAAGGTATGGGAAAAGTTGAAGTCAGCTTATCTACCAGTGTCTCCTCCAGAGCCACCAAAGCCGCCGCCGCCGCCGATGGCCCCTCCAGCGATGGTGCCCGATCAGAGAGCTGGTCACATCCAGCGTAGGGAACTAGATGAAGCTCTGGAGATCGGCCCTGAATTTCAAGAGGTCGTCCTTACATTGCACGTCGCCACGGAGGTTTTTCTGTTGTGTAGGCCAAGACAAGCGGCATCGTTCAAGTATATATGATGTTTGTGGTGGTCGTACGCCCCAGCATGCTACCAGACCTTAAGCTCTCCAGCCTGCACGAAGCAACACGTGACACTTTGAAAGAAATTTGGCGTGTCAAGAAAAGTAACCCTTGTTCTACAAACAGAGAGAACGAGCTTGCCAGCATCCTGCGAAGCATGGTGGGGATGAGGCCAGGTAGTGAGCCTGATAGTAGAAGTGTTCTTTACGACTCAAGTGTTATTCTCTCCGATGGATCTCAGTATGCCAGCCTCATGCTAAGACGGTTCAGCAACCCGAATTACGCTGAAAGTCGGAAGAGGAAAAAATCCCAAGATATGCCTACACATCATCTGTTGCCGGAGTTGTTGTATGGAGAAGTATTGGGTCTGCAGGAAATGTTGGAACTCATCTTGGACGCGTGGGTGAGGTTGCTCATCTATGCGTCCATCCGATGCAGCCGGGAATCCCATGCGAAGCAGCTCAGTAGGGGCGGCGAGCTCATGACCATCGTCTGGATCCTTGCTGAGCACGCCGCCATAGATCGCGAAACGCGAAGCACCTAATGGTGTTCTGCTTCATACTCAATGTCCATGTATCGATTGTTTCTAGTTCTGCCTTGTCGTTGTTTTTCTATATATATATATATATATATATATATATATATATATATATATATATATATATCCCCCCTTGGTGAGGCAATTTGTAAGGTGATCTGTAGAATTCGATTATTTCTATGCTGGGAAGGCTCTCTCCTCTACACACAAGGATGTTGGAACCCTGTTTTTTGTTCTACTGGCCCGTTTCCAGAATATGAGTCTTGTTAGAGTTGGGCACAACAATTGCAGTCAGTCGCAGGTAAAATACATATACCAACATTATTTGTCATTCATTTTCTACAGCTCTCTCTTCTTTTCGTGCTAACCAATAAATTCTAGCCTGATGTGTATGTTTCTGCAGCGAGTGGCAGCAGTGAGGGTGCAGCACAAGACACGATGCTGGAGCGAGGTCTGATTATCACTGGGCTATTTTCGGAGGCTGTATTATGTCTAGTAGAACAGTCAGAACTAATTCCGCACCGAAAAATGGGACCAGCGAGTTCTGATTATTACTGGGCTATTTCTGGAGGCTGTGTCTGCCTGGGAGAGCAATCCGGCACATAACTACTGATCTTCCCTGAGTGTGAGTGGTCAAGGGCGCGTCGGCTCATGTGCAGGCGATCAAGGCGTTGCCTGAACACATGACGTGTTCCTCCTCTAGAGCACCCTGCATGCCAGAAAGCCTGTTGTACCAAAAGATCTTGTTATGATTCTGCTACTCGACGGAAGTATTTACTTAGCATTTATTATTGTGTTTGTTATTGTAAGGCTACTGTATTACTAACTTGTAGAAATTTCAACAAAAGTTCATGGGTGCAAGTGTCTCTGGTGGACTGAATTACCGAGGGCAGTTTTTAACGCCCAATTTGGAAGCATTGGGGAATCTATGACAAGAATCTCAATTAATGCATATATCCCATAGTTTGTTGGTCCTTTTCGGGTCAGATTATGGAACAACAATATCTATCAAGAGAGCAAGCAAATAAATTCTGAATAGTTTGTGGTTAAAGATGCTAGGTGGGCAGGTAGGGTCTCACTTATCGCCGTTACCGACCTAGGAGGAGACCCAAGACAGATACAAAAGGGGACGTGCTATCTTGTTATCCATTACTAGATGATGCCCTGCATGTTGTTGCGGGAATATTTTGCAATATATTTTGAGGATATTGATTTTATGAAAATAAGAATATCCGGAGAAATAATATGAGAGCTAACTAAAATACATATGGCCTATTGTGTTTGATTATTGTATATATCATGCATGCTTGCATGTTGAGGTGGGCCTTTTCTAATGCATGTTGCTTGATGAGGTGTCATGCTTGCATGTTGAGAGAAATAGTTTAGTGAGGGCTAGCTATTTAGATATAGAAGAAACCTAAATAGTTCAACCCACTAATTATTTATCTTAACATGCAAGCCCCAACTTCCCTCGTATTGTTCAGGCGGGCGACACGAGCTGCATTCCGTTCGTCCTCCCAGTGCCTACTCATCTCCGATTTCCTCCCTTGCCGCCGCCAGAGAGGACGCCGCAGGGAGAATCCCGCATGGACGACGGCGGCGGCAGGGCTCTGTTGCCCTCCTCGGATGGGATCTACGTGCTTTTAGGCCGGCTGTGGAGGCAATTCGGGACAATTCAATGCCCATGTGGCACGGCATAAGGATGCACCAGATCATGGCAGTAGCTGACAACTAGTGTGCGGCCACCCGCAGATGTGGGCGTCGTTGCAGACCGAGTATCAGGCGGGATTTATCGTTCGACTTGGAGCAACTGACGAGCAGATGCGGATGTGCTGCGTTCGGAGTAGCAGCGGCAGTGCGCACCTGAGGCTTGGCGGTGGCCATCGGACAAGGCTGGCGCAAGAATCTGCAAGGTTTTCTATCGGTGGCCAGTGGTCCGGCCGCCTAGATCACGGCTAAGAATCAGATTTGCCATCGGCTGCTCGAACAAGGACGACACACGGCTGCTATAGGGCTTGCCGCAGTCGAGGAAGGCAGAGAAGAGGATGGCACGAGACTTCCGGAGTGTCCCGAATTGGATTTTGGCGGTGCCGGTGAGTTCCTTCCATCGTCAATGGCGACGACGACATTCACTGTTTGTAGCCTTTGGAGACAATTGGCTCTTATCATGGCTCGACTCCTGCTTGTGCGGGCATGATCTTCACTTGCGTGGCATCTCACGTATGACCATGCTACATGTTTATCTGGTGGATAGCGGAAAGCGGTTGCGACAACACACAATGGCTTCGATTTGGTGATGCTTCGAGCATCCGGTCTCGAGCTCTGGGGTGAAAACCCTAGATCTAACCCTAGTTGGTTATATTTGGCAATGACGATGTTTTTGCTTCGTTACCTTATTGAAAGCATTACTTGGATTTGTTCGGACGTGATCTTCAGGGTGAAAACCCACGATTTGGCTTTTGTGATTGGATCCGGCCACGGCTGCGCTTGAGCGTTAGTTTCTTCCTGGAAGCGTTGCTGCTGAAGAACCTTTTCATTGTCCTTGTGATGTGAAGAGATGGTTGGTGTGAAAGGTTGTTGCTGTAGTTTGTCTATCGCTTTGGATTTTTTTTCTCCGTCTAGGCATAGTTCCAGTCTTGTATGACTTTGTTTTTTTGCCGACGTGATTGTTTGTGTGTGTGCGTTGATGTTGATTGTATGCACCCTAGTTATACAGAGGCCGAGTGTGCACTTATCGTGTTTGTATCCTCTTGATGCTTCATTTTGAGTTAATAAAATCCGCCCTTTATCCAAAAAATGCAAGGCCACCTCATCATGCATGCTTCTCTTGTTTGCTGCAAACAGTATGACCAGTTTACCAAATAACAACTCACTCAGCCCCTGACACCTCCTACAACCTACCAAACACACATCCAGCTTGACCAGTCCCGTAACACACAAGCAACCAAACACACATACCAGTTTACCATTGCATTAGCCCAGCCAGGCCACACTCGGCCAACATACTAGATGCGATGCAGTCAAATGTGACCCGGACAATTAAACACGCCCTTAGAGCAACTCTAGCCGATCCCCTAAAATTTAGAGGAGTAAACAACTAAGTATCCCTTAGATGAGTATTTATACTCCTCTAAATTTTGGTTGGTTCTAACCGATCCCCTAAACTTAGTGGAGTAAAACTCTGTTTTTACCAAAATTTTCCAATTCTAGTTTACATAGTATATTTCAACAACATATTAAATCCAAACATTATAATTAAGGTTCATACAATTCACAAATATTACAAATTCATAGTTTAAATACCAAATTATTCCAATCCAGACACACCAAAGGGTTCAAATGAAGTAAATAGCATTATAAAAGCACAACTAACAAGTGTTATGGAGATGCCAATGGTGCTCAACAAGATCATCTTGGAGCTGGGTACGAACTACTCGGTTCTCGATCCTGCGATGCACTTCAATTAATTTGTGTATCCTATTTGCATCGTGCTCTGGCTCTATAGGATTCCCATTGGTGATGTATCGATAGTTCTCAGGCGTGCCTCTCTCATTTTCAATGATCTTGTTATGCAAGATGATGCAACATGTCATGATTTGCCATAGAACCCTGGGGTTCCAATACTCGGCAGGACCACGAACGATGGCAAAGCGCTTCTGAAGCACACCAAAAGCTCTCTCCACATCCTTCCTAGTCGACTCTTAACGTGTTGCAAGGTGAGATCTTTCGTTATCTTTTGGAAGCAGAATTGTTTTGACAAATGTAGCCAATGGAGGATAGATGCCATCAGCAAGGTAGTAACCCACTGTGTACTCGCGGCCATTGACCATATACTTGCAAGGAGGAGCCTCTTCGGCAAGAAGCTTAGCAAACAGTGGTAATCTCAATAGCACATTCAAGTCATCGTGAGAGCCAGGCAATCCAAAGAATGAATGCCAAATCCAACGATCCTCCTATGCAACAGTCTCAAGAATGATTGTTGGATGATTGTAATGGCCTTTGTACTGATCTTTGCACCTGCAGGAAAATTATTCCATCTCCATTCCATGCAGTCAATTGATCCTAGCATCCTAGTCCATCTTCTTGCTTCATTCGATGCCAACAGCCTCTCGGTGTCTTCCTCGTGCTGGGTGCCCTCAAGTACTCCGCCCAAAGATATCAATCATGGCTCTTGTGTATCTTCGGATGGCCTCCAAGACTTTATCTTCTCCAATGCAAACATAGTCATCAATGACATTGGCCGAACAACCGTAGGTCAGAACTCGAACAGCCGCAACACACTTCATCAAAGGGCTCACACTTATCTCTCCACATGCATTCCTCCTAAGCTTGAACCAATCAACTTGCTTCTCTCGTGGCTTTTGCAATGGTGAGAAAGAGACTTGTATGCATCCGAAATCGGTGGCGAAAATACTTCTCCGGATAGGTTAGATTAGGATCGAAATAATCTCTCATAATCTTGGCATGGCCCTCCGCTCTGTAACAGTTGCCGAACTGCGATCCTCTTCTCGGCCGCCGAATGTCATCGTCGAAGATCATGCCAACGACCATTTTGAAGTCGTCGTCATCTTCCTCCACCTCCGATGACAAAGAGTCGTCGAAGATCATATCTTTAAGCCTGTTCATCTTCAATTTAAATTTCTCGGATGAAGTCAATTGACAAAATAAAAAACAAAACAAAAAAGCTAACAAAACTCACCTAGGCAAACCATCGAACACTTGCAAGGCGGCGGAGGTGTGCCGGCCGGCTTGTCTGGCCTGCCGATACTAGCGGTCGGCGAGTCGTATAGATGGTCGGCAAAGCACGGTGAGGTTCTCGTGAGGCTACGATGAGGAATATTCGAACCGCTTTCCCACGATGAGGTAGATGCAGCGGCGGCGGCGTTTCAGCACGACTCCGGCGACGATGATGGCCGGCGACCGGTTAGAACTGGGGCAGAAGGACGACGACGGCGAAGGAAAGCGACGGAGGTGATGCGTAGTCGCCGGCAGCAGCGCCAACGAGGAGGCAACGGGGATGGGCGCGTGAAAAAGAATTCGGCCAGGTGAAGGCTGAGTATAATTAGGAGTCCACGGCACCGAGGAGTAATTTTTACTCCGCTAACCGTGATTTTTTTACTTCCGTAGCCGTTTTGACGGATCCCCTATTGCTCTTACAAGAGTGGCCGTATGACTATGGGCCACCAAGCGAATTATTCTCAAAACTGAACCCCCAGACTTTATTCTTGGCACCCTGGTGAAAGATGTAAGCTTATGCTAAATCTATATCTATACCTATATCTACCTGCTAATAAAAGGGCTATTGCTTCTTATCACCGTAATTTCGTCCGTTTTTTCGTCCGTCCACCTTGCCGGTTTTTACATACATTCGTTTTTCGTAGGTCGTCTTAATCGCTAGCTCAGCTGGGCCTCTGTCTTGGCTTGCGTTGCTAGGATTTCTCTAATGGGCCGCCAGCCACGTTTTGCGAGTGGGCTCTCCTAGAAGCCATGAGGAATAGAAGCCCTGAAAATTATAAGTGCCTGAGATCGAACCATTGCTCAGAAAAAAGAAACGCTCAGGTGGTGTTCGAATCCACGATCTCCGTTCCGGCAAGATGACAACGACCAACTGAGTTCGTACGCTTTTGCTATGAATCTGGGTTCACTATTTAATAGTCCCACCTCGCTTCTTTTCTTCAAGTTTCATCAGTTTATATACATTTACAAATTGTCCAGCAGCAAGCCTCGAGCACCCAAAAAACAAAGAGAACGAAGGAATAAATCAAGAAACAGGAGGAGGGACATGCAACGGATGCGTGGCTCTAATTAAATCTCGGATGGAGGAAGAAAAGGGAGGAACATGCGAGGGATGCGGCGACTGATTGTGGCTCTAATTATATATATGCATGCATGCATGCACGAGTGGCTACGAGTGGCTGGTGATATGGTGGGTTCGTTCTCACTAAATTGGGAAGCTTCGAACTTTGATTCATGCAGCATGCATGCGCGAGTAACTGCACACGCGGGAGCTCCGGGATTGACAAGCGTCAGCCGGCTGTTCGATCAAATAGTGACCTGCGTGTGGGCTTTCTGGTCCGAATAAATTTCGCTTTTTTGTAACGCACGGACATTTGTGCTAGTTTTAATAAAGTAAGCCATGATGGTGTTTCCCTCGGAAAAAAAAAGGGCCACCCAGCGAAGGGAATCGTGTAATAAAAGAAAAAAAAGAAAAGAAAAACTGGAGTGGTAGTGGTGGAGAGGGAGATGCCGGAGCTGCCGGAGGTGGAGGTGGCGCGGTTGGCGCTGGAGGAGCACTGCGTTGGCAAACGGATCGTGCGGTGCTCCGCCGCGGAGGACGCCAAGGTCATCGATGGCGTCGCCCCGTCGCGGCTGGAGGCGGCGCTAGTCGGGAGTACCATCACCGCCACGCGGCGCAAGGGCAAGAACCTATGGCTCATGCTGGATTCGCCGCCGTCCCCCTCCTTCCTGTTCGGTCCGTCTCCGATCCCCACCCCACCACATTCAATCTGCTTCCATTCTGTTTCTCTTTCCTCCCCTTTTCCAATGATTTTGTTTTTTTACTTTTATTTTTCAAGAACAGCATTGTCCTTTTAGATTGGACATTTCGTTTGCGCTGACATGTTTCGTTCTTGTGTGATTGTGGCCAAGCTTTTCGATAAGGTTTTCTACACATCTAGGGTTATACTTATATGGTTTCAGATTCATGAACGGTAGTATCCTAAAAAAAGATTCATGAACAGTAGTGGGGCATATATGTATGTACCTTTTGTGTTCTGTACAAAATCGTCAACTATTTTACTAATTAAGTATGCAACTCTCTCGTGGTAAATGGACAGTCTAAACATCATTGACTTTTCTAACTCATCAGTGTTAAAATGTAGCCCCCTCCTGAAAATGTGATATTGTAGTTGGAGGAATTATGTTGACTTGCTTTAGCTCATTCGATCACGAAGATTTGTCAGATGTTCCTATCCTAATGATTATTGTTTTACTTTTACTTAGAGCAATTGATAGAGGGGTCGTATAACAGAGCAATGTAGGGAGACTTTATTATAAAATCATTTAAGTTGCACACTCCAGAGGTCGAATTGACCAAAAATGAATTATATAGAAGTCATAGAATGTAGCTTAATTGAATAAAACTCTAGAGAGCCTTCTACTGCGGTCTTTTTCTGAAGTTCCAGTTATACAGAAAGTGCCTAAATGTTAATCTTTGTCACAGGAATGGCTGGAGCTATTTACATCAAGGGTGTGGAACTGAGCAAATATAAAAGGTTTCATCTTTTTCATCGTTTTTTTGTTGGTGCTTGTTTTAGCCTTACAAACTGTTAAAAGCTGCTACCATCTCTCAAAAAGGAGAGACAGCTATATAGTTTAGAAATAGCATGGTTATTGCCATTCTAGTATACTGACTGTGTACTTAGCTAGGTCTTTTTATCATGCACTGCTACATTATCAGGTATATTCAATTAGCATTGTAATGTTTGATGCCATTACCACCTGATGCTCTGCGTGCTGTGATATGTTATAGCATTAGGGCACACCAGAAAATCTAGACACTACCAGTAGAACCTTAGGCTATAGTATGATTCACGAATGTTCGCGTCTTCTAATACTGATGGTAACATGTGTTACCTCCAATTTCAGACATTTGAGGACTTTGTAAGATTGGTTTAAACATAATTGCATAGTGCATAGTTTGGGTTAGTTAAACCAGATGCTAATTCCATCGTGTTAAAATGGAAAAAAAACTATGTTATACAATAAGTACGATGATTTGGGGTCCTCTGTGTTGACATAGGTACAGCAAAGCCATTTGGCATTCGAATGTGTGATCAGGCATTCAGGAGTAGACTATTACTCTTTGCATAACTGTTTTGCTGTGTCTTTAGCTCATCATTCTAGTGTTGCTAAAACTTGACCCAGTGGCTTCAGTGAACTGAAATAATTTGGATCTTTCATATCATTCTTGTGGCATTTAATTTAGGTCTGCAGTGAGCCCAACTGAGGAATGGCCTTCAAAGTACTCGAAACTATTTGTTGAAGTATGGAACATAATCTGGTGACCTTCCTTATAACAATTTCTTTTCTTGACTTTATCATCATGTGTGGGAATTATGTTTCTTGCAATCCCATCTTGTCTGGCTCATTTCACAAATGGGTTCTTATAGTTATTTTGGTTTTATGTATTTTCATCAACCCTTCTCATAGACGAATCTGCAATGTCTTATGGTGGTCAGTGATAGGATTTGGATAATTATCTGCATTTGCCTATTTGGGATGTGATGCTTGAATATATTATCGTAAGTCTGATTTAATAATTTTTAAGATCTTGGAGGCAACTGACTCCATGTTCTATCTCCTGGGATCATGTTAATGCTTAAATGAACGGCAGTAGAATAGCAGAAGTTGAAGCAAGTAAAGAAAAAATCATGCTAATGCTTACAGATTCTAGAAACTGTAATGTGATGAAATATGTACCTGAGTCTTCACCTTTCTTGTTAACTACTACTTTCTTCTTTGGTCTGTGCTAACTATTTACTTTATGGAAAATCTTTGCCATATCTCATCTTGCTCTTCTCAACTTATTACAGTTGGATGATGGCTTGGAGTTCTCATTCACTGATAAGAGGCGTTTTGCAAAAATACGATTGCTTGACAACGTAATATTCTTGTGATTCCTTGAAAACAAAATTTGTTCTCTCAATATGTGGTAACGTTTTGTAATTTGTTTCTGTTATTCTGTCTCTGTTTAATAGCCAGAAGCTGTCCCTCCAATTTCTGAACTTGGATCAGATGCCCTATGCGAACCAATAATGCAGCTTGATGATTTTGTACAATCTATTGGTAGAAAGAATGCGCCATAAAATCCCTTTTGCTTGATCAGGTATAATCTTAAGCTCCATACTCCGCTCAAACTGCTTGTCTGAATCAGGAGTTATCCATATTATATTCAGATATCATATAAATTCAAAACTCAATTATGAGCTTATAGCAAGGTGTTGTTAAACAACTAAAGAATTTTCTTGGCTTCATTTCCAAATATTTCTAAACCTCAAGCACTGGTTAACATTTTTCACCAGTTAATTTATAGATTGTGGTTTAAGATGATCATGTAGTTGCCTCAGTAGCACACAGCCACACACAGCCATCCCTTTCATTCTTATTGTCAAGATAATTTTTAGCACAAAAACCTTTTAATTATGCCAATTCTTGCACCCCCTTTTGTTGAATCATCTTTGCAGAGCTTTATGTCAGGAATCGGCAACTGGATGGCAGATGAGGTGCTTTATCAGGTCTGTTTTCCTGATCTGGTTTGCTAAATAAAATTATAAGAGGCATTAGTTTTTTAGTTTTTCTATCCTCTGTATTAATGCCTACTGCATAGATTGTGTCGTAGTTCTACACTAGTGAGGTGGTTTGTTTTAAGATCTATCTTATTTGTCTAATGATGTCTCTTGGGCAAAATAGCCATATGTCATAGCTATTGTTCACACATGTGTTAGTACTTAGTACACCTCATCATTAGCAAATTCCTCCTGTTCATCAAGTCACATGGACTCTGCTCTGTAATGAAAGGCTAATTTGTATTAGGGGTAGTACTATAGAAAATTTACCCAAACTTGAGCATGCCCTCTAGCAACACAGCCTGGGACAAGGTCAAACCTTGTTATTCCCTTCGCCTTGACACTGATTCCCATTGCTATCTTCATCCACCTATCCCGTGCACCTGTGCTCATAAGTTTGGGAATCCACAGTTTTGCAAAACTGACGTGCTATTACGGTGGTACCATTTTTGTGTAAATCTTGAAGTTTCACGTTTTGCTTGATCTGGGTATATGCAAGGATCCATCCTATGCAAACTTCATCGAAGATATCCAAGGAGAAGTGCAAGGCACTCCATCGAAGATATCGTTAGCCCTTGAACTGCGATTGACCTGCAGGGTTGACCTTTGACCTTTGCTGGAAATAGATTTCAGCTGCAAAATAGTGAAAGACATCAATCCATTAAAATTTGGATGTTTGTTGGTTGTCCTATAAAGCAGTTAGCATGCAAAAGTAATCTTTTTATGTACTATATAGACTAACCACATACTGATATTGAACAAATTTCAGAAAATTTGAATGTCTGATATTATTTTCTACCACTTGCTTTGTTGTGCTTGTGCATGTGCTTGCACAGAGGCTTGAGTTCAATTACAGCTCTAGGAGTCTGATTTACCAGTACAATACTTGATCCCTGTGCAATAAAACTAGTGACATTTCTAGCATGGCTGCAGTTATCTTTGTGCCTACTTTCGCATATTATTATGGTGAAAATTTGAACTATATGGTAATCATCATTTGCCTGCCTCTGGCAATTCTCCATAGGTGATTGAAAAATCCGTTGAAGTTGGTGCTGACAGCAATGAGTTTCCAGAGAACTGGATATTCCATTCTAGGGAGAAGAAACCCGGCAAGGCCTTTGTGGATGGTCCGATAATTTATGCTTCCTCTTTCTTTTCTTTTCTGGTGCATACAGCACGTCAGTGTTGACGTTGCATTTTCTGCATGCAGGGAAGAAAATCGACTTTGTCACAGTAGGCGGCAGGGTAAGCTTCAGACTGTGCTCACCGTACTATGCCTTTCTTTTTTTGCGCGCTCACTAGTAGAAAACAGGGCTCTGGTCCAGGTCTGGCCAGCCCATTAGTCCCGGCTCAGTAACGAACCGTGACCCATGGGGGCAGACGTCCCGGTTCGTGCGCCCAAGGGGCCGGCCGGGCCTCGTGGGGCATTGGTCCCGGTTCGTCTGGACCCTTTGGTCCCGGTTCCAGACACGAACCGGGACCAATGGGCCTCGCTCCTGGCCCACATCCATTGGTCCCGATTCATGGCTGGAACCGGACAGCCACCAACCGGAACCAATGAGGTGCCTATATATACCTTCTCGCCCGCAAGCAGAGCACTCCACTGCTCTGTTTTTTCTGGCCGGCCAGGGGAGGGCTTTGTGGTGCTCTAGCTCACCTCCTATGCACATGAGATGTTCGATGAAATGCCCGAGCCACACTACTTAAGCTTTCTTCTCTCCAAGCTCGACCTCCAAGCTCCATTTTCCTCAAGATTTGTCTAGATTTAGCGGTCCGTCACGTCCCGTCCCAGTCTTCACCGCCGTCGATCGCCCGCGCCGATCTCGTCGCCGGCACCACCGTGCTGAGCCTCTTGTTCTTATCTTCTTTCTAAAAGAGAAAAATTCTTACTTGTATGATTTAGATAGATACTTGTATAATTTTCTTACTTTTATTATTGTTTGTTATTATATAGTGCGATGGTTTTGGTATCCGCCCCCGTCGGCACTCGTCCTGTCTATGATTTGGATGTGGTACATATTATATTTTATAACTATTTGGTTCATTTATTGTTTATGACAATTATGCCGACCAACGTGACATAGATTTTTTATCTAGGAGGTATGTGAACCGGAAATTCCAATCGACCCTATTGTCGAGAGGTTAAATTTTGTTGAAGAAGAAAACAATTACTTGAAGGAAAAATTGAAAAAAATTGAGGAGGAGAAGATGATATTGGAGCTGCATGTTGCGGATGTCGTCGATGATCACAAGATCAAGATGGATGCAATGCGCTTCAAGATTAGAAAGTATAGAAAATATGCCATTCCTACCGAGGCTTGGTATCATTATGCCGTTGGATCAATTGTTACCTGGTTGCGATTATGATCGCATTTGTTGTTGCATTGAAATGTTTTACATAGTTTCAATGTATGGTTTAATTAGATGCTCTGGAGAGCTATATGTTGTCCAATGAGAACTGTGTATGTACTTTGGTTTTAATGTGATGATGAACTTCTATTAATTTGGTCACTTATCTATTCATGATGTTCTGTAATGGTTTTTGACACACTTAATTATATATAATGCACGCAGATGAACCGGCAATGGATGTACGGTGACAGACGCACCTCCGAGTACATTAAGGGAGTGCATAATTTTCTCGAAGTGGCTGAGGCAAACAAGCATAATGGTTTTATGTGTTGTCCATGCCCTATATGTGGAAATACGAAGTCTTACTCTGACTGGAAAATCCTTCACACCCACCTGCTTTATAAGGGTTTCATGCCACACTATAATGTTTGGACCAAGCACGGAGAAAGAGGGGTTATGATGGAAGACAGCGAAGAAGAAGAGGATGATGACAACTATGTGCCCCCTGAATACAGTGATGCTGCAATGGGGTAAGCTGAAGATCAAGAGGAACCAGACGATGTGCCCGATGATGATCTCCACCGGGTCATTGTTGATGCAAAGAGACAGTGCGAAAGTGAAAAGGAGAAGCTGAAGTTCGATCGCATGTTAGAGGATCACAAAAAAGGTTTGTACCCCAATTGCGAAGATGGCAACACAAAGCTCGGTACCATATTGGAATTGCTGCAGTGGAAGGCAGAGAATGTTGTGCCTGACAAAGGATTTGAGAAGCTACTGAAAATATTGAAGAAAAAGCTTCCAAAGGATAACGAATTGCCCGACAGTACATACGCAGCAAAGAAGGTCGTATGCCCTCTAGGATTGGATGTGCAGAAGATACATGCATGCCCTAATGACTGCATCCTCTACCGCGGTGCGTACGAGGATTTGAACGCATGCCCGGTATGTAGTGCATTGCGGTATAAGATCAGACGAGATGACCCTGATGATGTTGACGGCGAGCCCCCCAGGAAGAGGGTTCCTGCGAAGGTGATGTGATATGCTCCTATAATACCACGGTTGAAACGTCTGTTCAGAAACAAAGAGCATGCCAAGTTGATGCGATGGCACAGAGAGGACCGTAAGAAAGATGGGAAGTTGAGAGCACCCGCTTACGGGTCGCAGTGGAGAAAAATCGAGAGAAAGTACTGGGAGGAGTTTGCAGGTGACGCAAGAAACGTATGGTTTGGTTTAAGCGCGGATGGCATTAATCCTTTTGGGGAGCAGAGCAGCAATCACAGCACCTGGCCCGTGACTCTATGTATCTATAACCTTCCTCCTTGGTTGTGCATGAAGCGAAAGTTCATTATGATGCCAGTATTCATCCAAGGCCCTAAGCAACCCGGCAACGACATTGATGTGTACCGAAGGCCATTAGTTAAAGAACTTTTACAACTGTGGAATGGAAACGGTGTACGTGTGTGGGATGAGCACAGACAGGAGGAATTTGACCTGCATGCGTTGCTGTTTGTAACCATCAATGATTGGCCTGCTCTCAGTAACCTTTTAGGACAGACAAACAAGGGATACCACGCATGCACGCACTGTTTAGCTGACACCGAAAGTATATACCTGGACAAATGCAGGAAGAATGTGTACCTGGGGCATCATCGATTTCTTCCGACCAACCATCAATGTTGAAAGAAAGGCAAGCATTTCAAAGGCGAAGCAGATCACCGGAAGAAGCCCGCCATGCGTACTAGTGATCACGTACTTGCTATGGTCAATGATTTACATGTAATCTTTGGAAAGGGTCCCGGCGGACTATCTGTTCCGAATGACACTGAGGGACGCGCACCCAAGTGGAAGAAGAAATCTATATTTTGGGACCTACCCTACTGGAAAGACCTAGAGGTCCGCTCTTCAATCGACGTGATGCACATGACAAAGAACCTTTGCGTGAACCTGCTAGGCTTCTTGGGCGTGTATGGGAAGACAAAAGATACACCGGAGGCACGGGAGGACCTGCAACGTTTGCACGAAAAAGATGGCATGCCTCCAAAGCAGTATGAAGGTCCTGCCAGCTACGCTCTTACCAAAGAAGAGAAGGAAATCTTCTTTGAATGCCTGCTCAGTATGAAGGTCCCGTCTGGCTTCTCGTCAAATATAAAGGGAATAATAAATATGGCAGAGAAAAAGTTTCAGAACCTAAAGTCTCATGACTGCCACGTGATTATGACACAACTGCTTCCGGTTGCATTGAGGGGGCTTCTACCGGAAAACATTCGATTAGCCATTGTGAAGCTATGTGCATTCCGCAATGCAATCTCTCAGAAGGTGATCAATCCACAAATCCTACCAAGGCTAAGGAGTGATGTGGCGCAATGTCTTGTCAGTTTCGAGCTGGTGTTCCCACCATCCTTCTTCAATATCATGACACACGTCCTAGTTCATCTAGTCGACGAGATTGTCATTCTGGGCCCTGTATTTCTACACAATATGTTCCCCTTTGAGAGGTTCATGGGAGTCCTAAAGAAATATGTCCGTAACCGCGCTAGGCCAGAAGGAAGCATCTCAATGGGCCATCAAACAGAGGATGTCATTGGGTTTTGTGTTGACTTCATTCCTGGCCTTAAGAAGATTTGTCTCCCTCAATCGCGGTATGAGGGGAGACTGACTGGAAAAGGCACGCTAGGAGGGGACTCAATAATATGTAGGGACGGGCATTCTTGGTCTCAAGCACACTACACAGTTCTACAGAACTCTACCTTGGTGACCCCGTATGTCGATGAAAACAAGAACATTCTGCGCTCCAAACACCCGGAGCAGTGTGATGACTGGATTACATGTGAACACATCAGGACTTTTGGTAGTTGGTTGGAAACACGTCTCAGAGGTGACAACATTGTTTCTGATGAGCTGTACTCGTTGTCCAGGGGACCATCTTTGACTGTATTGACTTACAAAGGATATGAGATAAATAGGAATACATTTTACACGATCGCCCAAGATCAAAAGAGCACCAACCAAAACAGCGGTGTCTGCTTTGATGCAGCAACCAAGAGGGGAAATGACACATATTATGGTTACATAGTGGACATATGGGAACTTGACTACGGACATGATTTTAAGGTCCCTTTGTTTAAGTGCAAATGGGTCAATATGTCAGGAGGCGGGGTACAGGTAGACCCACAGTACGGAAGGACAACAGTGGATCTGAACAATCTTGGGTACACAGACGAACCATTCGTCCTAGCCAATGATGTGGCGCAGGTTTTCTATGTGAAGGACATGTCTACCAAACCGAGAAAAAGAAAAGATAAGGAAGAGAATACATCATACGATGAGCCAAAGCGCCACATAGTTCTTTCAGGAAAAAGAGACATCGTGGGATTGGAGGGCAAGACAGACATGTCTGAAGATTATGAAAAGTTTCATGAAATTCCTCCCTTCAAAGTCAAGGCTGACCCAAGCACCCTGTTAAGCGATGAAGAATATCCATGGTTATGGCGCAATAAGCAAAGGACACAAGCAAAGAAAAAGTGAAGACTTTCTCTCCACAACTATTATGATGATGCCTTTGATCTAGAATATCACTGCAGTTACATGTGAAGAAATGAAATGCCTTTAGTAACAGACGAGTTTCCGGAAACCCTGATACTTCGAAACAGATTGTCCGTTTTGTACACGAAGTGCATCCAGTTTTTGGCGTAACCCTCTCAACTCTTTAGCACATGCTATGTGGGTGAAATAATGATACCATGCCTATTTTCAACCTCTTCAGAGTTCATTTGAAGTGCTTTTCAATTTCAGGGTCATATGGCTCAAAAAAATCAGTAAATGCATGAAAAATAACAAATGAAGTCAGAAAGGGTTGAAAATTGATGATGTGGCTTTGAATGGTGCATTTTGAACACACAAAAAGTCTGGAGTTCAAGTAAGTTCAAAAAAATGAAATCCCTTTTGTAACAGATGAGTTTCCGTATGAAACCCTGATACTTCGAAAGAGATTGTCCGTTTTGTACACGAAGTGCATCCAGTTTTTGCCGTAACCCTCTCAACTTTTTAGCACATGCTATGTGGGTGAAATGATGATACCATGGCAACTTTCAACCTTTTCAGAGTTCATTTGTAGTGCTTTTCAATTGTTCGACCTCTTCAGGGTCATATAGCTCAAAAAATCAGTAAATGCATGAAAATAACAAATGAAGTCAGAAGGGTTGAAAATTGATGATGTGGCTTTGAATGGTGCATTTTGAACACACAAAAGTCTGGAGTTCAATAAGTTCAAAAAATGAAATCCCTTTGTAACATATGAGTTTCCGTATGAAACCCTGAACTTCGAAAGAGATTGTCCGTTTTGTCACGAAGTGCATCCAGTTTTGCCGTAACCCTCTCAACTTTTTAGCATATGCTATGGTGGTGAAATGTGATACATGCAACTTTCAACCTTTTCATAGTTTCATTGAAGTGCTCTCAATTTCAGGGTCATTAGCTCAAAAAATCAGTAAATGCATGAAAAAAATCAATGAAGTCAAAAGGGTTGAAAATTGATGATGTGGCTTGAAGGGCATTTGAACACACAAAAAGTCTGGAGTTCAAATAAGTTAAAAAATGTAATTCCTTTGTAACAGATGAGTTTTCATCCAAAACCCTGATACTTGAAAGAGATTGGCCATTTTGTACATGAAGTGCATCCAGTTTTTGCCGAAACCTTCAACTTTTTAGCACATGCTATGTGGGTGAAATGATAATACCATACCAACTTTCAACCTTTTTTAAAAGTTCATTTGATGTGCTTTCCAATTTAGGGTCATTTAGCTCAAGAATGAACTTGAAAATTATGAAACTCTAATAGCAAAAGGTAAAAACTAAAAAAAATATTATTAAATATTCTGTATGATACAACTAAAACAAAACAATAATATCAATAGCAAAAAAAAAATCAAATAAAAAGCTTTAAAAAACTCTAATAGCAAAAGGAATCAACTAAAAACATTTTATAAATCTATAGTTTTTAAACTAAAATTATAAAAAAATTTATGCAACTAAAATTATCAAGTTTTTTTTGTCAAAACATTAATAGCAAAAAGAATTATCATAAAGAATTTGTTGTTAGAAACTTTATAGCAAAAAGAATTATCATAAGAATTTTTGTGTTGAAACTAAATAAACAAAATCTGTTTTTGAATATAATGTTAAAACACAGTATATTAAATAGAGGAGGAAAAGAATCACTGAAAAATCTATTTTTTTTAGTAAAGTTTTACAAACTAGTGATTCACACAAATTTTAAAAAATTCTCAATATTAACTATTCAAATTTGAAAACTAATGGCACTAACAGAAAGTTTATAATTTTTGTGACCTTAACCAGCAAAAAGAATTAAAAAAATAAAGCAAAAAACAAAAGAAAATAAATAATGCAAAAAAAAAAACAAAAAAATGGAAAAAATTATAAAATGCAGCATACTGGGCCACCACGGCCTGAATACGACTAGAAACCCAACCCGGCAGGTGGGCCAGGATTCAGGCCCGCAGAAGGCCTAGTAGACCCACAGGCAGAGAGACACATTTAGGCCAGTAGGCCTGCAATAGAGAGGAGTTCAAAAGGGGAGGCACAGCCACGCTTATAAACTGGTGCCGAAGCTCCTCAACTAGCGAGGTGGGACTAAACATCCACCGCGGCTATGCCAGGCACAGGCTATTGGTCCCGATTGGTGGCACGAACCTGGACCAATGCCCACCTTTGGTCCCGGTTCGTGGCACCAACCGGGACCAATGCTACCCTTTGGTCCCGGTTCGTGCCACCAACCAGGACCAAAGGTTTGGGCATATAACCCCACACTTAGAGAAATTTCCCCCCACCCCGCCATTCTTCTCTGAACGCTGCCAGGCTGCCCCTGCTTCCTCGACGCCGTCGCCGCCCCGTGGTCGCCGTCGCCGCCCACTCCTCGACGCCGTCGCCGCCCGCTCCTCGTCGCCGTCGCCCCGCGCTCCTGCCCTGCCCCGACGCGCCGCCCGGCCCGTGCCCCCTGCCTCGACGTACGCCGGCCGCCCCGTGCTCCCTGCCTCGACGCTGGCCGCCCCGTGCCCCTGCCCCGACTCCGCCCCACGCCTCCGGCCTGCCCCGACCACGCCGCACCTCTCCTTGCCGTTCGGTCCGGCCGGCCTCCTCCTCTCTGTTTTTTTTAATATGATGATTTTTTTTGTTCATAGATGATATATATGTAGTGTATATGATGATATGTATGTGTATATATATATGATGATACGTCCTATTTTTTCATAATTTTTTTGTTCATAGATGATATATATGTAGTGTATATGGTGATATATATGTATGTGTATGCAAAAGTTACATTTAAGAAAAAAATAAAATGTATGTATTATGTTCATATGCAAAGAATATGCAAAAGTTATAATTTTTGTTCATATATGTAATTTTTTTGTTCATATGTGTATTAATTTTTTTGTTCATAGCATTTTTTTGTTCATATATGTATTTTTTTATAGCATTTTTTTCCATGTATATATGTATGTGGATATGTATGTATAGATGGATATCATTTTTTTCCATGTATGTATGTAGTTGTCGATATACCCCCTCCCCGATAACTTCGACATGAGGGGGGGAGGAGTCCTCGAAACATATCAAGTGCACTTTATAAATTCATATGTTGAGTTAGGTGATTTAGGTTAGTGCATTTTAGGTTAGTTGATTTAGTGCATTTTAGGTTAGTTGTATTGTTAGTGCATTTTAGGTTAGTAGATTTTAGGTTAGTGGAGAGGAAAAAGGAAAATAAGGAAAAAGAAGAAAAGAGGAAGAAGGAAGAAGGAAGAAGAAGAAAAAGAAGTAGAGGAAAAAGGAAAATAAGAAGAGGAAGAAGGAGGAGAAGAAGAATAAGAGGATAGGAAGAAGGAGGAGAAGAAGGAGAAGAAGAGGAGAGGAAGAAGAGGAGAAAAAAATAAGAAGAGGAAGAAGAAGAAAAAAAAAGAGGAGAAGAAGAAGGAATAGAGGAATGGAGAACTAACTTCTTCTCCTCTATTCTATTCCTTCTTCTTCTCCTCTCTTTTTTCTTCTTCTTCCTCTTCTTATTTTTTATCGGGAACGAGGGTGTCGAGGATCACCGAGCGGTCGAGGGTCGGGAACTAGGATAGAGGGTCGAGGGTCGCCGAGGGGTCGAGGTTCGAGGATCGCCGAGGGGTCGAGGGTCGTCGAGGGGTCGAGGGTCGAGGGTCGAGATTTATCAAGAATGCCCCCATTATGGATGTGCACAAGTTGATCCAATTCTTCTATATGTCACGTTGTCTGTCAAAGTATTGAAGAAATCCATGGCTTCATCATTAGTCGGAAGTAACAGGCGTATGATGCTACGAAGCTCTTCAAAGTTGTTTTTGAACGGAGTTCCGGATAGAATAATTCGCTTTTTGGTACGAATTTCAGCAAAGGCCTTCCAAATAGCGATATTCGGAAGGCTCTTGCTGAACTTCGTACCAAAAAACTAATTATCCTATCCGGGACTCCGTTCCAAAACAATTTTGGAGAGCTTCGTACCATTATGCGCCTGTTACTTCTGGCTAATGATGAAGCCATGGTTTTCTTGAATCCTTTGACACTGACAACGTGACATATAGAAGGGTAGATGAGATCAGAAAAAATATGGACCATTTTCTGCACATCCAGAATGGCGCCATTTTGTTAAATCCCTTGTTTGACATTCATGAGAGAGGCGGTCCGGACGTCGAACATTCATGAGAGAACTCCGGTAACTCTTCAACATGAGGGGGGACGTCGATCAACCCCCTCTCGCCCGACCAAACCCTAGAAGCGTAGAGGCCACCCCAAACCCTAGAAGCGTTGCCGAGGCCACCCCAAACCCTAGAAGCGTCGAGGCCACCCAAATTTACCAAGTTAAAAGAGCGTTGTCGAGGCCACCCCAAAGCATAGATGCATTGTCGAGGCCACCCCAAACCGTAGAAGCGTCGAGGCCACTAATTAATATTCCTTGTTGTGATTAGCTAGCTAGGTCTATGTTTGCCACTAATATATCCATCTCTCATGTTTGTATATTAATTGCCATGTTGTAATATTTGCAGAAACTATGGATCAACAAAGAGACTTGGAAACAGAACAGTTGTTGGGGGACATAATCCTCGGCGGAGGTGATGTCTTGTCGTATCTCAATGACACCGATGGTTTGGAAGGAGAGGGTGAAGGATCCGGTGATCGAACAATGGAGGAGGAAGGACATAATCATGATGGCTCCGGTGACCGAATGCTAGAGGAAGAAGGAGACCATGATGATGGCTCCGGTGATCGAACGGAGGAGGAAGCTGTTGCAAAGTCCGGCGAGGTATATATATTAATTAAGCCTGTGCTGACTGGCTAATTGATGCATTAATTGTTTTGGTATGTACATATATTAACTCTTCTTTCTTCTTTTAAAGCCCTCCGGATTGAGCCAAACTTCAGTAATGAGACGAGGCCCGAAGAAAAGGTTGCGTCAGGATGAAAGGTTCACGATCATAGCAATCGCGGACGATGGCCAGCCGATTGAACCGAGGCGGACCAAGGATGCATTTTCTGCTCAGTGCGGAGCTATTGTTAGTGACAGCATCCCGATCAGCATCCAGCTATGGAATGAGCCTAGGAAGAACGAAGACCCTCAAGTTTCTTATGTCACCGATAGACAGAAAGATGATCTTTGGACCTCGCTGAAGGCAAATTTCACCCTACCGCCAGAGGAGGATCCGGATAAGCCAGTTATAGAGCCATTGGTCAGGGAGTGTGCTCTTAAGAAGATGGCAGATCTATTCAGGAGGTGAAAGAATGAGTTGAAATCAACGTTTGTCGACAAAGGGAAGACTCCAGAATTCACCGGCCGATTTAAGAAGATAAGAGATCACTGGCCCGCATTTGTGGCCTACAAGACATCGGACAAGAGTAAGAAGATGTCAGAGACAAATAAGATAAATGCTGCAAAGAAGAAGTTTCACCATCGCACGGCGTCAGGTGGCTACCTCATAGCCCGGCCGCTATGGGACAAAGCTGAGAATGACCTGCTTGCTAAAGGGGTCGAACCAGAGACATTGAACTGGCCAGACCATTCAAGAACTTGGTTCTTCGGGGTTGGGGGAACCTTGGACCTTGAAACAGGGAAGTGCGTTTGGACGGACAAGCAACTTGCAATACCCATCAAGAAGCTTCAGAAGTGTATCGCCGCAGCGCAGCAAGGGACGTTCATTCCCGACAGAGTGAATGATGAGCTGACCGAGGCCCTCGGGAATCCTGAGCACCCTGGACGAACACGAGGCACGCCAGGCTCCGTTGCGTGGAAGGTTGGGTTTCCCGGCGCAGGCGGTTACAAAACCCGGGAGAGGAAGAGGAAATTGGAGCAGAGTGAACTGCAGAAGCTGAATGCAAGGGTACAAAAGCTAGAGGAACAAGTTGAGAGCCAGCGAGGTGCCGGAGCTACCCCAGAAGCTACCCCGCCATCTCAACGGAGAAGCAGCGTGGCTTCCACCGAGCTCGTTCTGCAGCATGACTTCACGGCTCCTAGCTACCCCGTGGATGCTATCACGGAGGCTCAGCATTGCCAGCTTATGACGCAATGGCAGCACCTCAAAGTCAAGGCGACTGTCGGCTCTATTGCACCTCCTGAACCCGACGCAACTTTTCACTGCCGTCTGATTCCACAAGGCTATGCTGTTGTGATGGTGGATGAAGTAACGGAGGGATTTGAGGAGCTCGAGCTTGACCACCCTACAGGTGAAGGGGATA
The DNA here is from genome assembly GCA_011799875.1 of Thinopyrum elongatum. NCBI lineage: Eukaryota > Viridiplantae > Streptophyta > Magnoliopsida > Poales > Poaceae > Thinopyrum > Thinopyrum elongatum. The sequence goes on from CM022298.1 coordinate 30,377,454, forward strand.
CTCAGCTGGGTCTTGCTCTGAAGACTCCATGTCTATGGCGGAAGGAGCACATCAAGCTTCCGAACTGGACGCCTCCGCCTCCGGCGAGTCAGGGCACTCCGCCTCCTCCTCCTCCTCCTTTGGCGAGTGATCAGGGCACTCCGCCTCCTTCTCCGCCTGCTCCGGCACGTCCGAGCAGCCCACCTCCTCCTCCGCCTCGTCAGCAACGGCGGAAGACAGAAGCCGCCGCTCCGGCTGCTCCGGCGCGTCGGAGCACTCCGCCTCCTTCTACTACTCGTTAGCAGCAATGGAAGAGAGACGCCGCCGCTCCGGCGTCTAGCAGTACAGCCAGAGGCGGGAGGCAATACAGATTCGGTCCATCTCTCAAGCCTCTAGAGAAGTTACCATACGAGATGACCGCGGAGGAAAACGCGAAGATCTGTAATGCCCAAGTGAAGGACTTTTTTGCAAAGAAACATCCACCTCCGGAGGAGAAGATAGATCCTGTGAAATTGAAGCGCACTTTGGATGCCCTGAAGCGACCACCACCGCCTCCGCCTCAAACCAACTATGAGCACATTATTGAAAGGAAATATAAGGAAGCGGAGCAGTTGGGAAGTACTTGCAGTGATCGAAGGTTAGCAGAACGAAGAAGTGGGAAAAAAATTCCCTAGCTCGGCGAACAAGCGAACCAATCGTGCCCTCCGCTCAAGGTGTCTAGCGATATCATCGCTACTCATCCGGGGATGGTGCCCGATACCAATCCTGCCGGTTACCTGCCCGACGATGCACATTTTGATACAATGGAGGTGGACGAACACAAATAACGGTACGGGAAGCCTCTCATCAAACCTGGTCATCCTCCTCTAACAACGATGATGCGAAGATTCCATGAGTGGTACATGGACACCTGCAGCGAGTCTGGGAAGGATACTTTAACGCTGAGAGTTAAAGAGGAGCACGACCTCGTTGGAATAGATCTGTTGTCTGTTCCATTTGAGGAGTTCTTCCAGTTTTTCAATCAAAAGGCCCTCGATAAAATAATCATCACTTGCTACTGTCTGTAAGTACTACTTCTGTAATTAAGTCTCTATATATAGCTCAGCTCTTTTATTGCATGTATATATAAATATCCTCACTATATTATGCAGATTAAAGATCGTCGAATGCAGAAAAGCACAAATCTATGATATTGTGTTCATTAACACAAATCTCATAGATGAATGGACGGTTAAATATAATGCCAAAGAAACCGAGGCCAACTTGCTACAATCGTTGCTTCGAAATTAAAACAAAGATAAAATACACTTTCCTTACAACTTCAAGTGAGTGTTACTGTCTTGTGCATATTCAGTTTCCCTTATTACTCGAGGTTATAGTAATGTAATTGATGAGTTATGCATGTGTGCGCAGCTTCCACTTTATTCTCCTAGAGATTAAGCTTGAGCAGGGACTAGTAACCGTCTTAGACTCGAGACGAAAAGATCCCAAGGAGTATGCGGCCATGACTAAAATGCTCAAGAAGTAAGTTCAATCGATCGTTATCACAAAATATCGGCAACTTTGTTCATTTCCTGATATCAATTAATTGTTTTCTTCGTCTGGCAGGGTTTGGAAAGAGTTCACCGCAGAAGCTCTAGGACTGCTGGGGGAGCTCCGATTTACACACCCGAAAGTAAGTACTACTAGCTAGTTCCGTGCATCTCCCATTGATTCTAGCTAGTTTCATCAATACCATTTAGCATGCTTGCTTATCAGTTTGATTGACCTCTATTTCTTGTAAAGTGGTTGTGCCAGGAAGGCGGGAATGATTTTTGTGGATACTACATTTGCGAGTTCATCCGCCACACGACATGTGAGCGGGGCTACTCTGAAAAACAATATGAAGTGCGTAAGCAATAATATTCACAATTTTATTTTATTACCATCATTTGTGTTGAGTTTCATTCATATATATGTATTGACCCCCTTCTTCAAATTAGATGTGGCAGATGCGGGATGAACTCCTACCACAAGATCGCATAAAAGCAATTCAAGAGGAATTGGCAGGATTCTTTCTTGACCACGTCATCAATAAAGCCGGAGAATACCATGTGGAACTTGACATCAGATGTTAGGGATTGTAAGAGATCTTATATTGTATATACGTAGCTAGTAGCGTCGGATAGATATATGAAAACTTGTTGTTCGACCAATCTCTCGGAGAAGGAGGAGGTCGATCACTTCTCTCTGTATATGTTCATGACGATCTTGTGTACTTAATGGTTTCCTTCATTTGCTTACTAGCTAGCATGTCGAGTCCTCTCTATACGTATAGTACGTAGCGTCGACCAAGCACGGAGACAAGAGAGGACACTTCTCTCTATTAGCTAGCTAACACAATATATGAAACCCCTAAATTAACCCTACAAAACCCCCAAAACCCCCAAACCCACCCCCCCCCCTTTCAAAACAAAAAAACAAAAACCCCGGCCCCTGAACTGCTGACGCGTGGATGCTTTTTGGTCCCGGTTGGTGCTACCAACCGGAACAAAAGGCCCTCCTGCCTGGGCAAGCCGCAGCGGCCACGTGGAGCCACATCTGCCCCAGTTCGTAGGTGAACCGGGACTAAAGGTATTGGGCTTTAGTCCCGACCCTTTAGTCCCGGTTCCAGAACCGGGACAAATGGGCCTTTTTCTACTAGTGGCTACGTTTTTTCGGACTTGATGTGTTCTGCTCTTACCCACGCTGCTATTTGTTCAGATGTTGGCATACGTTCCAGAGCTGCAGATGTTGGATGGGGCTGATGCTGCGGCAGCAAACAGGTCAAAGAAAGGCAGAGGAAGATGTGGGCAAAACATCCAAGAAAGGCCAGAAGGCTGCTCGAAAAGAAGGTGGGAAGGTGGCATAGAAGATGGCTGTTGATGAAGAGGAATAGGATGATAAACCAGCAAAGCGAAGAGCCAAGGGGGCGAAGGCCCCATCGAAGAATGTTGGTGATAATCAACATGAGGAGCAGGAAGACAACGAAGTTGAAGAGTCAAAGCCCACCAAGAGGGGAACAAAGCGACCAGCGAAGAAAGATGGTCGTTTGAAAGCACATTTGCTCCCTTGGTGGTTTTGGTAATTGATATCAACATACATGTTGTTGGACTAATACTTTTATCTAGTGTATTTCAGACAAGTTCAACAATGGCCTGGCAAAGACAAGAGGATGTGGACCCCTTCAAAATGCTAAGGACATGGATTGGCAAAAGCTCAAGACTCTACATTTTTGGTTTAGTGATCCAAGATCACATTGAGTCCATAGGAAAGCCAATACTATTAAAAGGGGATGAGGTGTTGCTTAATGATCTTTTTGCTCAAGTGCTTAGTGACATTACTCCAAAATCCTCAACCACTTTCTCATTCCAAATATGTCCAAAATCCTACACTCTTACTCGGCCCCACCGACATTTTCATTCCGGAGCCACCGAGTTCATTAGGACTTAGCCAATGCCAAAACCCTGACAAATCGGATCCACCGATATGGATCTCGGTCCTACCGAGATGACCTTGCTAACTCTCTGTTATCGTTTGCAATTATTTTGGTCCCACCGAGTTTTGCAAATCGGTTCCACCGAGATGGCTTGCCAATTCTCTGTTGCCTTATTGCTTCACTTCGGTCCCACTGAGTTGATGCAATCAATGCCACCGAGACGAGGATTACCCCAAGCCCTTGCACTTCGGTCCATCTGAGTTGTTATCTTTGGTCCTACCAAAATTCTTAAAGTTCATATCTTTTACACAGGTCGGTGCCACCGAGATTTCTGTTTCAGTGCCACCGAGTTGAGTCAAAAGTGTGTAACGGTTGGATTTTATGTGGAGGCTAGTAAGCCATCAGAACGTGCCTATACTTCCACCATATATTTTCTGAGAGAGAACCACCTACTCATGTGTTGAGATCAAGATATTCCAATCCTACCATTTGAACCTTGATTTCTAGCCTATCCCAAGTTGCTTTCCACTCAAATCCTTCTTTCACCATAGCCGAATCTATGAGGAGTTGTTTGAGTGTTGGGGAGACTATCATTTGACGCACAAGAGCAAGGAGTTCATCATCAACACACCGTCTATTACCTTTTGGAGAGTTGTGTCTCCTAGATTGGTTAGGTGTCACTTGGGAGCCTCCAACATGATGTGGAGTTGAACCAAGGAGTTTGTAAGGGCAAGGACATCATCTACTTCATGAAGATCTACCCCGAGTGAGGCTAGTCCTTCGTGGATGGAAGCCATGGTGGAATAGACAAGGTTGCTTCTTCGTGGACCCTTTGTGGGTGGAGCCCTTCATGGACTCGCGCAGCCGTTACCCTCCGTGGGTTGAAGTCTCCATCAACGTGGGCGTACGATAGCACCACCTATCGGAACCACGCCCAAAACACCGTGTCTTCATTGTGTTTGATCTTCTTATCTCTACCCCATTACTTTTCACACATTGCATGCTTTACTCTTTCCGCTTCTCTATCTCTAGATATGCATGTGTAGAAAGTTGTGGTGATATCTTAACTTGTGCCAAAATCTGACTAAATCTCAAGAGAATTAAAATCTGCACTTTTGGCTGGTTAAGGGTCTATTCACCCCCCTCTAGACCTATCTTCTCGATCCTACAATTGGTATCAGAGCTTGGTTTCCATAGCCTTGATTTCCATTACTTTGGTTTAATCGGAAGATGGATGTGTCTACTTTGGGGAGTATTAGATGTAGAGTGCCCATTCTCATTGGAGAGTATTATCACTTTTGGAAGGATGAAATGCTTGATATCTTTGATGAATTTAACTTGAGCAAGTATATTCATGGCCCTTATGTGCCTCCCATTGATCCCTTACATCCCACACACGAGGAAAAAATTGATATGCTTCGTAATCTTAGAACCATTAATCTTATCATTAGAGGATTATCTAGAATTTTGCTTGAATGTATGCAAAACTTTGAGTGTGCTTATACTCTTTGGCATGACTTGGAAAAACAATATCCGAACTACTCGTTAAAAAATCTTGATGAAATCCTTCATAAAACAATTGCTTTTCACAAGATGAAGCCTAGTGATCCGAGCTTTCATAATTGTCTATTTGAGCTTCGTGATCTTATGCGTGCTAAAGGAGATGTTGGAACCATTAGTAACATCATAACGGTAGCAATTAGAATTCATAAAATTGAACATTGTCATGAAACTAATGAATCCATTGCCCTAGGTGATGATCACATACATATTGATGATGACTTTGAGCATGGCTATTATGATGAGGACGAAGAGTTCGATGTTGAAATTGAGAAGACTATGAGGAATCTCAGTCTCATGACAAACCTTCGAGATTACATGGCCGGAGGAAAAGAGTGGATTCTCGATAGTGGATGTACCGATCACATGACCGGAGATAGAGACATGTTTCATGAGCTTGCTAAAAATGATGGTCCACGCAAGTATGTGACTTTTGGAGACAACCCCAAGGGTAAGGTACTTGGCCTTGGTAAGGTGGCCATATCCAATGATAGCTCCATTCAAAATGTTATGCTTGTTGAATCTCTTGGTTACAATCTTCTTTCCGTATCTAGACTAGCCAACTTTGGTTTCAATGTTCTATTTACCGAAGTAGATTGCCAAGTGTTTTGTAGATATAATCATAATATGGTCTTTACCGGCATTCATAGAGGTGATCTATACATTGTTGATTTCACTAAGAGAGCCCAACCTCGAACGTGTTTAAGTGTTAAATCTTCTAAAGGTTGGTTATGGCATAGAAGGCTTGGACATGTTGGCATGCGTTATCTTGATAAACTTGTTAAGGGAGATCATATTCTTAGTGTGAAAGATGTTATATTTGACAAAGATAGACTTTGTAGTGCTTGGCAGGCAGGAAAACAAGTTGGAGGAAGTCATCTCATGAAGAACATCATGACCACAAGAAGACCACTCGAGCTACTATATATGGATCTCTTTGGTCGCAATGCCTATAAAAGTCTTGGTGGTAACTCTTTCGGTTTGGTCATTGTTGATGATTTTTCCAGATTTACGTCGGTGTTCTTTCTCGATGACAAATCACTGGTACAGAAGATCTTCAAGAACTTCATTAGGAAGGCCCAAAATCAATTTGAAGTGAAGATCAAGAAGGTTCGGAGTGACAACGGAATGGAGTTCAAGAACGCCAATGTGGATACCTTTCTTGACGAAGAAGGGATTTCACATGAGTTCTGGGCTACGTACACGCCTCAACAAAATGGAGTTGTTGAGAGGAAGAACCGGACTCTTATTGAGATGGCAAGGACAATGCTTGATGAATACAAGATGCCAAAACACTTTTGGGCGGAAGCGGTTGAGACAGCTTGTCACGCTACTAATCCACTCTATCTTCAAAAGCTTCTTGGTAAAACGGCGCATGAACTACTCACTGGTAACAAACCACAAGTTGGATACTTCAAGTATTTGGCTCAAAATGTTACATTCTTTATAAGCACCATCGTTCAAAATTTGCTCCTAAATCGCAAGAAGGTTTTCTACTTGGTTACGGATCGAACTCTCACACTTACCATGTCTACAACAACTTCACTCGAAAAGTTGAAGAGACGGTAGATGTGAAGTTTGATGAGACTAATGGCTCGCAAGTCGAGCAATTGCCACTTGATGTAGGAGACCAATAACCATCGAAAGCAATCCAAGACTTGTCCATTGGCAAGATTCGTCCCGTGGAGGTAAAGGAGAGTACTTCGTCCATACAAGTGAAAGCCTCAACTTCACATCAAGGTGAACCACGAGTTGACACGAAGGCATCCACAAGTGGAACACGTCAAGATGAAGGAAATGAGGAAGTGTAACAAGATGATCCACCTCAGCCTCCTTCTCCACCTCCACAAGCAAACAACGACAACAACAACGATGAGGAAGACAATGATGATGATGATGATGAAGCCACATCACAACCCAAGCAAAAGCTACCTCGAGTTAGTGCAAGAATTGACAAGAATCATCCCATCGAACAAATACTTGGAGACATCCAATCTGGGAGAATCACTCGCTCTAAATCTTGTTTAGCCAACTTTTGTGAGCATTACTCATTTATCTCTAGTGTTGAACCTATGAAAGTAGAAGAAGCTCTCAAGGACGCCGATAGGGTAAATGCAATGCATGAGGAGCTACACAACTTCAAGAGGAATCGAGTTTGGACGTTGGTTGAGAAGCCTAAAGATGAGCAAAACGTCATTGGAACCAAATGGGTGTTTCGTAATAAGCAAGATGAAGATGGTCAAGTTGTACGCAACAAGGCTCATCTCGTTGCACAAGGTTACACACAAGTCGAAGATATGGACTATGGTGAGACCTATGCCCCTGTTGCTAGACTTGAGTCCATTCGCATTTTACTTGCTTATGCTAATCACCATGATATCACTCTTTACCAAATGAATATTAAAAATGCTTTCTTAAACGGTGAAATTGAGAAGGAATTTTATGTTAAGCAAGCTCCGAGCTTTGTTAATCCCAAGAAAGCTAACCATGTTTATAAACTTTGTAAAGCTCTTTATGGTCTCAAACAAGCCTCTAGGGCTTGGTACAAATGCTTGACTAATTTTCTTCTTGAAAAAGGTTTTGAAATTGAGAAAATTGATTCAACTTTGTTCACTAAGAGGGTTAATGGAGAATTGTTTGTATGCCAAATATATGTTGATGATATTTTCTTTGGATCTACTAACCCCTCTTTCATTGAGAAGTTTGGAAGGTTGATGTCCGAAAAGTATGATATGTCTATGATGTGTGAACTCAAATTCTTTCTTGGTTTGCAAATCAAGCAAACTAAGGAGGGTACCTTTGTCTCTCAAACAAAGTATACCAAGGACTTATTCAAGAAGTTCAACATGCAAGAAAGCAAAGGTATGAAAACCCCCATATGCCCACTAGTGGACATCTTGACTTGACTAAGGATGGCAAACCGGTTGATCAAAAGGTTTATCGTTCTATGATTGGTTCATTCCTATATCTATGTGCCTCCCGTCCCGACATTATGCTAAGTGTGTGCATGTGTGCACGATACCAAGCGGCACCAAAAGAGTGTCATCTTAAGGCCATGAAAAGAATTGTGAGATACTTGTTACATACACCAAATTTTGGCATTTGGTATCTCAAAGGATCGTCTTTCAATCTTGTTGGCTATTCCGATTCGGACTATGCCGGAGACAAGGTTGACAGAAAATCCACTTCCGGTACATGTCAATTTCTTGGTAGATCCCTTGTGTCTTGGTCCTCCAAGAAACAAAACTCAGTATCTCTATCCACCGCCAAAGCGGAATACATTGCTACCGGATCATGTTGTGCTCAATTACTATGGATGACACAAACTCTCAAAGACTATGGTGTGCATGTGAGACATGTTCCATTACTATGTGACAATGAGAGTGCTATTAAGATTCCACACAAATCCCGTACAACATTCTCGAACTAAGCATATTGAGGTCCGCCATCATTTCATTCGAGATCATGTTGAGAAAGGTGACATTAACCTCAAGCATGTTCGTACCGAAAAATAATTGGCGGACATCTTTACCAAACCGCTTGATGAGAAAGTATTTTGTGACTTGAGAAGTGAGTTGAACATCATTGATGCTTCAAATGTGGACTAGAGACTCACTTTGATGCATGCAAGGCTTGAGCATTCTTGACTAATCCATGATACTTCTATGATCATTTTATATCTTGGATACTTTGCCTCCTTGTATTGTATCTAACCCCTTGTAGGTACTTGGACAAGCTTGATGTCACAAGATTGCATCTCACTCTTATCTTGAGCAACCTTGTATAACCCAAGTATCAACCATCTTTGGTGTGACAAGGAACAAGACAACTTACACATATCCTTTGACTAAATTTGGATCTATGTTTCATTCTTGTCATTTTGGATACACATGTTGTTCCTTGCAAGTCTAACCCATGTAGGAAGATGAACTACAAATAATAGGATTGCTCCCAACTTCACTCCATGAGCATCCACCTCAAGTTCAACTACATGATGGACATCACCACCAAAACCCCAATGTAAGCTTAAATGAAAAATGGCAACCCCATTTTGAGCTTAACGATGAGTAGGACCTATGATCAAGTGTTCTCACTTGGCTCCTAAGTCAATATACTCTAACATAGGTGACCTAGTCGCCGACCCCTCTAGATGAAGTTCTCAAAAAAAAACTTCATGTAGATGTATCTTCATTTATCTATTCTTTTCTCTTGTATCCAGTTAATTCATTGCAAATCTTTGTGAGATTTCTTTGTCTAGCAAGCTGAGTTGACAAAATATTCCCTTAAGCACTAAACTCGGAGTCACCGACTTTGATGCTCAACGGAATTTTTCTATCAAATTTAATTCCTGTCTTTTGTGCTCCAGCTCCACTCAATGATTCTTTCCCTCTGCTTGCATCTGGACCTATATCATGACTAGATGTGTTTCTCGAGGACCACACTCACTTGACCAATCACCTTGAAGCTATCCCTTCTTGGAAATTTATGTCAAAGGGGGAGAGAGATGCACATCAAAGCTTATAACCCTAAGGGAGAGAGAGACCCTAAGGGAGAGAGATGCACCTTATAAGGGAGAGAGATGCACTTTATAAGAGGAGAGTTTGCTACATGTTTCTAAGAGGGGAGAAACATGATCTGTTTATCTATGTTTTGTTTGCTCTAGTTTTCTCTCCCCACCTACTCCCAATATCCAATGTTAGATTCAGGGGGAGAGGAAGCATCTTCAGGGGGAGTTAACTATTTCTGTTTGACCTTTGGGGACATGCTTGCTTTCTCAAGAAGTATTCACTTAGTGATACTTTCTTCTACATGTCATCCCAATCTTGGTTCTCTTGTTATCTTGTGTCTGTTCTTGAAGAAGTTATCTTGTGTTATCTAACCCTGTTTTCTCAAGTGTATTTCTTCAGGTATAAGATCAAGAACATCATGGTAAGTATCTGCATCGCAATCATGTGCATGATGACCTCTTGCTTTTGCACATATTGTTTTGCAAGAATGTAATCATGGACATGAGAGTACTTTACTTTCATTTTATTGCCTGATGCATATATCCAAGATACATGTTACATGTGGGTTTCCTTCACCTTGTGCCTCTACGTTTTATAAGCTATCATCATTCGCTAGTTGCACATCTTTAGGGGGAGCTCATGCATGTTACATGTTTTCTTCAAAGCTGTCATACAATCTTCTATTACATCTTTATTTGAAGCTTTGATGTATGTTGTCATCAATTACCAAAAAGGGAGAGATTGAAAGCACATTTGCTCCCTTGGTGGTTTTGGTAATTGATATCAACATACATGTTGTTGGACTAATACTTTTATCTAGTGTATTTCAGACAAGTTCAACAATGGCATGGCAAGGACAAGAGGATGTGGACCCCTTCAAAATGCTAAGGACATGGATTGGCAAAGATCAAGACTCTACATTTTTGGTTTAGTGATCCAAGATCACATTGAGTCCATAGGAAAGCCAATACTATTAAAAGGGGATGAGGTGTTGCTTAATGATCTTTTTGCTCAAGGGCTTAGGGACATTGCTCCAAAATCCTCAACCACTTTCTCATTCCAAATATGTCCAAAATCCTACACTCTAACTCAGCCCCACCGATATTTCCATTCCGGAGCCACCCAGTTCATTAGGACTTAGCCACTGCCAAAACCCTAACAAATCGGATCCACCGATATGGATCTCGGTCCTACCGAGATGGCCTTGCCAACTCTCTGTTATCATTTGCAATTATTTCGGTCTCACCGAGTTTTGCAAATCGGTCCACCGAGATGGCTTGCCAACTTTCTGTTCCCTTATTGCTTCACTTCTGTCCCACCGAGTTGATGCAATCGGTGCCACCGAGACGCGGATTGCCCCTCGCCCTTGCACTTCGGTCCATCTGAGTTGTTATCTTCAGCCCCACCAAAATTCCTAAAGTCCATATCTTTTACACAGGTCGGTGCCACCAAGATTTCTGTTTTGGTGCCACCGAGTTGAGTCAAAAGTGTGTAATGGTTTGATTTTGTGTGGAGGCTATTTATACCTCTCCACCACCTATTCCTCAGTAAGGAAAGCCATCAGAACGTGCCTACACTTCCACCATACATTTTCTGAGAGAGAACCACCTACTCATGTGTTGAGATGAAGATATTCCAATCCTACCATTTGAACCTTGATTTCTAGCCTACCCCGAGTTGCTTTCACTCAAATCCTTCTTCCACCATAGCCAAATCTGTGAGGAGTTGTTTGATTGTTGGGGAGACTATCATTTGAAGTACAAGAGCAATGAGTTCATCATCAACACACCGTCTATTACCTTTTGGAGAGTGGTGATATCTTAACTTGTGCCAAAATCTGCCTAAATCTCAAGAGAATTAAAATCTGCACTTTTGGCTGGTTAAGGGTCTATTCACCCCCCCCCCCCCCCCCTCTAGACCTATCTTCTCGATCCTACATCATTCTTCAGATGCTGGCGGCTATGGTGGTGAAGACAACAAAGAAACCGCGGTTGCGGCAAAGATGCCGCAGAGGAAGAAGCAGTGAGCCGAACATGGAAATAGACTGTCTCATGACCTTGATTTATTTATATTACCAGAGCGTGCATGTGTATGTATAAGCATAAAACATGTCCCTGCTATTTCTCTCCCTTAGTCATGTTGAATATATTATCTTTAAGTTGTCTTTATCTTACGATGGCCTGCTGGCAAAGAAAATAAAATGAGTTAAGTACTTCCATGGAACACAACTTCTACTTTTTACATTTCAAGTAACTTGGAATAATCTAAACCAAATCGATACTTTCCCCAAACCATGTCCTGCATTAACTCAATCAAATCAAATTAATAACCAAAATATCAACTAAATCAAAACTTTCCATGTCTTCCCCTACCTATACTCAAATCAAATTAAATGTTACCAAAATCTAGAATATGCTGGATGTAAGGTATATGTTAGACAAGATTGATGTTGAACCACTAGAATATGTATGGTCCCGTTGTAACTTTATTTAGTAACTTCACTAACATATGCCCCCGATGTAACATGGAAAGAATAGGAAGGGGTATGAGCAAATTAGATTTACAGAAACTGGCAAAAATAAATCTTGATTTAGGAAAGTAATAGATTTTCCGTTGTTGATTTAATTTTCCTTTTGTGGAGTTGCAACAGTAACATGCACTTGTAGGCTATCACCTGGAACAATAATGAAAAGGCTATGAGGACTAGGAACTAACTTTATTTAGAAATAAGGAAGGTTAGATTTTGCAATAGTACCATGCAAACATATCTTTCATGTTAGTAATGGTTGCATTTTTTAGAACAGTACTAATTCTAGATTTATTAACTTGCAGATCAAGTGTGTAGGCATATAAAAAGGCAGTGGACTAAAGATGAGCAATGGGTTGTATACACCATGCTTTTAGAAAGGATGTCTTGGAGAGTGTTAGATGATGGAGTGACAAAGGTGGTGTCGGCTTTAGCCAGCGTTCCTCTTTAGACTGTGCAACCCATCTAGGAAAGAAGGCAAGAAAGTCGTTGTTGGGGATATACCCCACGGTATGAACCGGCCCGAAGTACGACCCAGCCAGGACTTGGCGCCTCATTGGTAACCCGGCCAGACTTGGCGGCTCATTTGGTGATCCGGTCAGTGGGTCGGACAAGAGGAAGGCCCAAGGCCCAGAAGGCGGCTTGTGAGAAGGCTGGCTCAAGGAGAGGCTTGGAGGGCCGGCTCACAAAGAAGGTTCATGAAGAGGAGAAGTTTCCTGACAAGGGAAGCAAGACCTGAACTAGGGTTTGACTTCTAATAGACTAGTCCTAGTCCTACTAGGACTCTACATGTAAGCCTACCCCTTCAACTTATATAAGGAGGGGCAGGGCACCCCAAGAGGGACAAGTCAGGAGAGACAGACAAACTAGCTCTCGAGATAGAGGTAGCGAAATAGCACCCTTGTAATCAAGATCATCATCATCAATATCAATCAAGCATGATGTAGGCTTTTACCTCCACCACAAGGGGCCGAACCTTGGTAAAACTCGCGTCTCTCGATTCCGACCAACCCCGTTCAAGCCGGCACCTAGTTGTGATGGCGTCACACCTAAGTTCTCCTACGAGCACATCTGCCGTGACAAAATCACGACGGTTCAAACATGTGTGCAAGCTGCCGCCTCCGCAGTTCAGTCTACACCAACGTGGGCTCGACCGTTGAGCCGGCAATTCATAAAACCAGCAGAGAACAAAAAGGGAGAGAGGAGAAAATGGCCCTGGAAGAGGTAGAGGAGCCGAACCAAGAGAGAATAACAAGCAATGGGAGGACATATGACGAGTATAGCAAAGATCATCAACTCGCCATCTCATCTCCAGCTTCAACAAATTCCAGCGTTTCGCTGTCAACTATATGACGGTTTTATGCCACAGCCAAAGTATGAAGAATCTCAAGCCGACTCCTTGAGTCATCTTAAGACTTGGGGGCTACACAGACATGACTCGGCAGATTTGGCCGGTTTCACACATTCAAGAGCCCCGGATCATTCCAGGGAAGACAACCCGGACCCGGGGGCTGTTGCCTTATTGGCGAAAAATAAAGGTTGCCAAAGAGAACTAGCTGCCATGATGCACAGTTCAAACATAGGTATCTTGCCTTATTGGCGAAAAATTAAAGGTTGCCAAACAGGACTAGCTGCCATGATGCGAAGTTCAAACATAGGTATCCTGTCATATTGGCAAAACATACAAAAAAAATGGAGTTACCAAAGAAGGCTAGTCACCATGATGTGCAGTCTAAACATGGGTATCCCGCTCGATTATAATCAATGGAATAAAGCCAGCTTATTGGGGCCCCAGATGTTTTGCAGTAGTAGCATTGTCTCCTGTATATCCTATGCTGAGCTTTTCCATGATCATATGGTCACTTGGGGGCTTCCAACTCATCGAGTTTAGCTATTAACATCCCTCTTGACCCGGCATATGCCATTAAACATCTTGGTTAAACCTGCATGTTTGCTTGATGCTCATCCGCCAAGATGACCCGGTGCACTCTTGACAGTCACTCTATTATGACCCTGAACTTGTCAAGGTTAAAACACTGGCTTATGTCATGTGAGAGTCGGCTTACAGAAAGCTAGGATAAACCAAAGGCTATCACGCCAGCTTCATTGAAGCAAGACTCAAGCCTCGAAAGCCGGTCTTTTTGTCATGCCTCGAAAGCCGGCATTTTTATACTCTGTTATCATATACATACATCATCATACATTGCATCATCATACAATGCATCATATATGTATGTATATATTTATTTATGTTGCAGGAGCCAGTTTTTAAATCGGGTTACATTGTAACTCTGCAGGAATAAACAAATCTTTGATGGCCAACATGGCTGGATTTTCATTATGGTTATCATCACCAGTGTTAAATGATTAGGTTTTCAAAGACGGCTCAGAGAGATGGCTATTACTCCCTCTGTTCCTTAATATAAGGTGTATTTGTTTTTTCAAAAGTCAAATGAGTGCATGTTTGACCGAGTTTTAAGAAAAATATATCAATATCCACAATGCGAAATTTATATCATTTGTTTCATCATAAAAAGTAGATTCATACTTTATCCATTAGGTACTGCAGATGTTGTTATTTTATTTTATAATCTTGGTCAAACATTCAAATGGTTGACTTGCACAGAAATCAATACACCTTATATTCTGGAACGGAGGGAGTATTTCCTAATCGAAAAATGCCGGCTTACAGTGAGGAGCATTGGTGTAATAAATTATCAATGGCAATTCGCAAATTGGATTGTTATGATGCTACAAAGGAGAACAAAGATTCAACCAAGGATATCGTGGCAAAGATCATGGCAACTGGCTTTATCAAAGGAAATGAAATATGAAGTCTTATGCAAGGCAGCACTCTTGATGGATTTAGCAACAAGTTCAACATTGATATGCAAAGCACTCAGCAACATCATCCAGATAGTGGATCTAATTTTATTCTACAATGGAAGGATCCCGAGTCACCAAAGGCACACGACCCGGCACTTGGGGGCTACATTATTCAAATCAATATTACATCAAGTACGAAAGTCACATGTCGCTGCAAGCATGCACCATGGCACTTGGGGGCTAATGCAAGTCGCTTTTCAAATCATCACATTATCAGAAGACCTGACTATCTCAAGGAGATGAGCCGGCCCTTGGGGGCTATAGGTCGCTCTTTATTCAAGTACGGATTCAAGGAAGAACCGGCTCATCATTTTCATAATGACCTGACCCTTCGGGGCTATAGGTCGCTCTTTATTCAAGTACGGATTCAAGGAAGAATCGGCTCACCATTTTCACAATGACCCTGTCCTTAGGGGCTACGGTCCGTTTTCCACCATTTTCTAAGTCCCAACCCAGTACTATCTTACTGAGCCGGCCCTTGGGGGCTACACTATTTGCAACTACATATCTACAACATTCAAGACTAAGTTAAAAGTCCCAGGTTGTTGTAGGCAAGACAACCCGGCACTTGGGGGCTACAACATTCAGTTGTTTAACCAGATCATAAGGTCCAAATTGAAGACCCGGCCCATCACATACTGATGAGCCGGCCCTTGGGGGCTACACATGTTAAATGCAAACATTCAGTTTATGACTAGTGACTCAGGTGAACGACCCAGATTTCTCCAAAGTTGCAACATTCATATTTAAGCAAGTCTTAAGCTATCACTACGTTCTACTCTTAAGGCTTGGGAGCTACAGGTAATATGGATATAAGGGAGGAACACCTTCAAGTTCTCAGTTTTGAGCAAGCAGGGTCTCATATTCTTGGTAAAAATTGTGAAGTTTATCTACTCAAAGTTATTCACAGAAGGCCCGGAAAGCCGGCTCAAGATCATATGGATTTCTTATTTCCAAAATTTTCATCAAGCCAAAGCACTAGAAGCCGACTCAACGATGGATGGGTTATTATTCCCAATATTTTCCTGCAAAGGACACGCACCAGCAAGTCGATTGTGAAGCCGACTCATTGATATGACAAAGAAACCCGGATTTTTCAGAAGCTGGTTCATTGAATAAAGGCGGCCTTTTGAGCGAGCCGTTTTCTCTTGACGTATTAGTTATTCTTGTTTTCTGGAGCTTAGCATGAATAATTTCAAACTAACCTGGGGGCTAATGTTGGGGATATACCCCACGGTATGACCCGACCCGAAGTACAACCCGGCCAGTACTTGGCGCCTCATTGGTAACCCAGCCGGACTTCGCGGCTCATTTGGTGATCCGTTCAGTGGGTCAGACAAGCGACAAGGCCCAAGGCCCAGAATGCGGCTTGTGAGAAGTCTGGCTCAAGGAGAGCCCTGGAGGGCCGGCTCGCAGAGAAGGTTCATGAAGAGGAGAAGTTTCCTGACAAGGGAAGCAAGACCTGAACTAGGGCTCGACTTCTAATAGACTAGTCCTAGTCCTAGTAGGACTCTACATGTAAGCCTGCCCCTTCAACTTATATAAGGAGGGGCAGGGCACCCCAAGAGGGACAAGTCAGGAGAGGCAGACAAACTAGCTCTCAAGATAGAGGTAGCGAAATAGCAACCTTGTAATCGAGATCATCATCATCATCAATATCAATCAAGCAGGATGTAGGCTTTTACCTCCACCGCGCGGGGCCGAACCTGGGTAAAACTCGGGTCTCTCGGTTCTGACCAACCCCGTTCAAGCCGCCACCTAATTGCGATGGCCTCACAACTAAGTTCTCCTACAAGGACATCTACCATGACAAAACCACGATAGTGGTGGTGTACAAGACATCAAGAGCAAGAAACCGAAGATTTGTGGATGGAAGAGGATCATATTTAATTCCCATGAAAGAAACCAAAGATATCTTACACAATAGTATTTGTGTAAGACAAATTACCATCGACAATCAAAGTATGATCTTGATAGCTTCAAACAAGTAAATAGGCAATCTCATGACCTTGATTTGTATTATGAGAGCCGGTATGTGCATGTATAAGTGTAAAACATATCCAAACTATTTATCTCCCATAGCCATTGTTGTACTATCATCTTTAAATTGTCACCTTTATTGTCTTGATCTGACGATGGCTTGTTGGTAAAGAAAAGAAAGTGAGCTAAGTACTTCCATGGAACAAAACAACTACTTTATCCATTTCCATTCATGAAAAATGTCATTAGCAAAGATACAGTTTCTTGTATACTTATGCATATTAAAGTTGGTTTTAGGTCCAATTTGAATTTTGTATCATGCATATTGATAACCTCCTTTAGTGATCCAGAAATGGAACAGGAAGTATTCTCACCTTTTTCCCCAGAGGTGACCCTAGGTTATCGAACCAACAAGAGGAAGGCCCCCTTTAAGCTAGGGTCTCTAACAAGATTTTTTAAAGAAACAATTCCAGCTTTTGACCAGATCGAAACCACACAATCTTGAGTTGAAACTTATAATAAAAATAGGTACGGGTATGAGGTCTTAATGTTTACAACCATGTATTTGTGTTGGGACCAAATATGATCTTAATTTGTGCGCTGGGAGTCACCCATCGAGATGTGCTTGTTGCGAACCAAAGTGGGGGATATGACCAAATTACATCTTGACCGGCACGCGTCCTGCATCAAGAATCAGTTGTCCAACCGAAGATCCTATCCGTCTCATGGGGTTGCCTCGATAATTGAGAGGCTAATTGATTTGATGCCAAAAGTTGGCATGCCAAATTTTGGCAACTACCAAATGTTGGCTAGAGATTGGTTGCATACCAATTTTCATTGCCAATCTCACAAAAGGTTGTCAAATGTTGACTTGCCAAATGTTGGTAGCAAACCAATCATCCTCTAAGATTGCAATAATCAGACAAGAGCTTTGGGCGTTTAATGACTACACCTCTTGAATCCCCAGGGATAGGATCTATGTTACCGTACTAAACCCTTCTGTCACTGGTGTTCAGTATAATACTTCACGGTCTCCCTGCCCTTAGCCCCTCCGTGGCTCGCTCTCCATGATCCTGGGTCCCTGCAAGGGTGAAGAATGCAGATGAGACAAGAGACATCTATGGAACAATTTTATTTCACACATACGGGACGTTAATTCAATGCACTTCCATTGATCCCCACAAAAAATACAGAGGGTTGCAAGGCTCCTGCCTCAACCCATACCTTACCGAACTACTCACACATGGAGATCACATAACATAAAGAATGCATTAAAGAACACGTCATGGAGATTGATTGATTGATAATATGTCTTACAATGGATGTCGTGTGTGATGCACGATTACATGTATGGTCTAGTGGAAGAGGAACTATGGTGGTGATGGCGCCTATGGAGATGGAAACTGGCGGCTGCTAGGGTTGATGGACATGGATGAAGATGACTATGTTCTGGCTTCGCTAGCGGATGTTCTGTTGATATTTTGGCATCGGCCCCTTTATAGAAGTTGTTCAGGTGGACGAGAGGCCTCTGTTTCCATGCCATAGGACTGCTCATGTGAGAGGTCACGGTCACATGGAACACCGTCTTTTGCTCTGTGGCTCCTGGCGCTCCTCCTCTTGATTTCTTCTATCTCCTCCTTTATTCCTTTCCATGTTCTCACTTGATTTCATCCAGATTTAGCCCATTTCTTGTGGAAACACAATAAAGAAACAATTTGTGGAATCCTATGCATTCATTAGTCATTAGTAGCAATATCAGAGTGAATATCTCAGTTTAATTGAAATATCTCGGTTAAAACAAATGGTGGATGAGCGTAAAAATATCACTCATCAACTCCCCCAAGGTTAAACTTGATCATCCTCGAGCAACATAGAGAGAAATCTGAATCATAAGGAACTCAGTTATTTAAACCGAAATAACGAGAAGGTTTTGGTTCACTTACGATCGGTACGCCTAGGTAGCCCTCCGCTTCTTGACCTGAAAAATTGGTATAGCTGTAGCGGTGGCATGGTTATTATGCAAGTGTTAGAGAAGCAAGGATAATCAACTCAAAGTTCTTTTATCTACTAGATAAAATAACTTTGAAACACTAAATTCTATTTCCTCTAGGTAACACTTGCTTGCCAGGAATGCACAGAAGAGTTTTTCTTTGATAGAGCCATTAAAACATAAATTAGGGAGTGAAAGGTATCCAAGGATAAACATGATGCTAGAGTGCTCATGGACATACCCACAATTGTCTCATCCTCAAGGCTCTAAAGCACTTTGTTTCAATCATTGTTTTCTAAAACTTTGGCTGTCACTTGAAGGGATTATGCCAAATAAATGATGATGCATAGAGTTTCGTTGTGGCTTAATTTTGAGAACTATGGATCTTGATATATGTCTCTTTCAAACTCTTGTGATTAGTTCCCGGTATCTACCACTTACACACACATTCAAGAGAAAGCTGACTAATATTCATTTTTAGTGTTGCCACCACGTACGGTAACAAACTCATAGCCGAAATCTAAGCCAAAGATCTGGTGGATCGTTCATTGGCCAGTGGAGTCCTCAGCATAACATCAAGAAAAGTGATGAATCCACAGTTACACACGTACATGTGCATATAGTAGCAGCGCCATAGCACTAGCAAGAAGCTGAAGCACCATGTAAGATATACAACACAGATTTTTGGCATAATCTCATTCACCATTCAACTAAGTTCCTCTAGACAATTCAATCCACAAGTGCTATCAAGTCTATTAAAATTAACAACACGGGATTGAGCATTCCTAACATCATCTTCTCTACACTCTTGTGCATGGTTATTCTTAGTTATGATCAATTTCTGTTAAAAACAGTCCAATTGCAAGTCTTGTTTATCTAAATTAAACAAACAAAGGCTACAAAAATATTTCAGCTACTAAAGCAAAACCTTTGTTTTAATTATCAAGACTTACTCCCTCTTGCACATATACACATACTACTACTACATCTACTCTAAGTATTTCAAGTCCAAAAGATGGGAGTCATAGGACCTACCTTCACGGTCATGAATTTACACACTTCTCTTCCTTATGCTTGCATTCCTCACTGTCCGGCGTAGATCAACTCCTCTGAAATATAAACAAGAATGCAAACGGACTTCAGGGCAAAAAAAAAAAGAACAAACCAAAGTTTATTCTATTTTTTTGGGTTTTTGAAAACTAACTTGCTACCGAAAAATCACAACGGCAAAAAGTAAAAAGCGAAAGCAAATAAAAGCAAAGTGTGGGAACAAACCAACACAAGTGTTTTGAGGCTCAACGAGCTGAAGTACAACCTCATTACAATTTATTCAAATAATATCGGCACATCTTGATGTAGACGTGGTAGTGACCTCCCCCAAGCTTAAGCTTTTGGAAGCCAAAACCGGCGAGATCATTGTGGCGGCTAGTCAGGAGGCCATCCTTGGTTCCAGTTGGAGAAGCGGGTGTTCATGTAGACGGACGTGTCTCTCAGGGACAAGGCGAGGTTGCTCATATCATCAATAGATCCTTGGAGACAGTAAAGGTCCGTGTAGGTGGTGTATGCTTCTTGTTGTGGTTGTTCTTGGGGCTGCTTCTCCACTTCGTCGGTTGCGAGTACTTCATCTAGTTGTTCAGGTTCGGGGCCTTCTTGGTTAAAAGCTGCAACTCCTTCCTGTGGCATATAATGCAATTGCCCATTTTCTATGGAGAAATGGTTAGTCATAGGAGTGGGCAACAAGTGTGCCACTCCATGAATTTTGATGCAATGACAACCTTGGCTGACTACTACCATTCCAGCGCTAGTAAGAACACGAATATTAATAGGGTTGTTACCGACAATGGGGCGAAGGTGATTGTAGTTGAGGCCAAGGGAGTTGGCCAACATGGTGATCACTCTTCCACACACGATATCTCCTTGTGCATGATTTGCTTGATGCGCGAGGTGTAGCAAAAGTATTGCCCCTAAGTTGGGCGAATAACCAACGTCATGGTTTGCTGCTTTCCCGAGAATTAGCATATTCTCATCATTCACCTTAGAAACTTTTCCTCATGCCTGCAACGAGTTAGTGATAACATAATAGAAATAACATATAGCAGGACATTCAATGCAACTAGCCCTTTGCTTGTGGCCACGGTAACTCATCTGATAGAAGGATTGTCTCGGGTGCGGGTCGGTGAAATCATAAAAATAGCGGCGATCATCATCATTGTTGGTGAAGCCAAAGCGAGTATGCCACTCATCAAGAGTGATGTCGAAGTCTTGGTCCAAGAGACAGAAAGTGATCCGCTCTTCCTCTTGTGCATTGGGATTCAAGCCAACATTGTGCGAGAGAGTACTAAGAAACTCAAGTGCCATGCATTTATATGTCTCACATGCTGTAGGATCGAAAGTATGTCTACAGGGGGGGTGATGAGAGTACTTGACCAATTAAAAACCTAACCTCTTCCGAATTTTAGTTGTGAGCAGATTTTATCAAGTAAGACAAGTCAAGCATCACCCTACACATGCAATTCTAAGAGTATTGCAGCGGAAAGTAAACAATTACACATTTAAGTAAAGGAGGGGGTTGGAGATTTCAAACGCAATGAATACACGTTGATTTTTGGCGTGGTTTCGATAGGTGGTGCTATCGTACGTCCACGTTGATGGAGACTTCAACCCACGGAGGGTAACGGCTGTGCGAGTCCACGGAGGGCTCCACCCACAAAGGGTCCACGAAGAAGCAACCTTGTCTATTCCACCATGGCTTCCGTCCACGAAGGACTAGCCTCACTCGGGGTAGATCTTCATGAAGTAGGCAATCTCCTTGCCCTTACAAACTCCTTGGTTCAACTCCACATCATGTCGGAGGCTCCCAAGTGACACCTAACCAATCTAGGAGACACCACTCTCCAAAAGGTAATAGACGGTGTGTTGATGATGAACTCCTTGCTCTTGTGCTTCAAATGATAGTCTCCCCAATACTCAAGCAACACCTCACAGATTTGGCTATGGTGAAAGTAGGATTTGAGTGGAAAGCAACTTGGGGTAGGCTAGAAATCAAGGTTCAAATGGTAGGATTGGAATATCTTGATCTCAACAGATGAGTAGGTGGTTCTCTCTCAGAAAATGTATGGTGGAAGTGTAGGCACGTTCTGATGGCTTTCCTTACTGAGGAATAGGTGGTGGAGGGGTATAAATAGCCTCCACACAAAATCCAACCATTACACACTTTTGACTCAACTCGGTGGCACCGACCAGTGTAAAAGATATGAACTTTAGGAATATCAGTGGGACCGAAGATAACAAATCGGATGGACAAAAGTGCAAGGGCTAGGGGCAATCGGCATCTTGGTGGCACTGATTGCATCAACTCGGTGGGACTGAAGTGAAGCAATAAGGAAATAGAGAGTTGGCAAGCCATCTCGGTGGAACCGATTTGCAAAACTCGGTGGGACCAAAATAATTGCAAACGATAACAGAGAGTTGGCAAGGCCATCTTGGTAGGACCGAGATCCATATCGGTGGATCCGATTTGTTAGGGTTTTGGCAGTGGCTAAGTCCTAATGAACTCGATGGCTCCGGAATGGAAATATCGGTGGGGCCGAGTTAGAGTGTAGGATTTTGGACATATTTGGAATGAGAAAGTGGTTGAGGATTTTGGAGCAATGTCACTAAACACTTGAGCAAAAAGATCATTAAGCAACACCTCATCCCCTTTTAATAGTATTGGCTTTCCTATGGACTCAATGTGATCTTGGATCACTAAACCAAAAATGTAGAGTCTTGAGCTTTTGCCAATCCATGTCCTTAGCATTTTGAGGGGTCCACAACTCTGATCCATGCCATGCCAATCATTGAACTTTCTGAAATACTTAACTTGAATGGACATTAGTTCAATGAAGTATATGTTGTTATGAATTACCAAAACCACCAAGGGAGCAAATGTGCTTTCACATCCCTGATAAACAAAATGACGCAACCCGGCATTATCACAAAGCAAATTGAAATCATTGGTAAGAACTAGCTTGGGGAGTGTGGACGCGCAAGCCCATTTGGTTCCTTTGATTTTTCTTGTGTGAAGCTTCATGTATTTCTTCATTGCCTCACGGTCGGTGAAGACGATCCCCTAAGTGAAAACTTGTTGTTGTTGGGCCGTGTTCGTGGACGAACTTGAGGCACCGTGAACACGAGTGGACATCCATGTAAACATCTACAAAAATAATTTTTAGTCCAATGCAATGAAGTAATATTGATTCTACGGTGGTCACAACATCATGCTCCTCTAAAAACATCAACGAATCCAAGCCAAATTCAAAATTTAGATCAAAAACATGCATAACCTAAACATGGCAATACTAGGCATGGATTCGCAAAAAATAAGTTGGGGATCAGAGGAGAAACATACCATAGATCGTTCAAACGGAAGGATTTGAACTGAAATCGAGCGAGTAGGGAGATTGGGCGAAGTTGTGCTAGGGTTTGGAGAGGTTTGGAGGAAGAAGCAGAAGAAGAAAAGAAAGAGATCGGGTGATTTACCTCCTTCCTCAGGTTGTTTATGGCCACCAGGGGTCCATACGACCAGCCATGCGAGCGGTGGTGCTCGTATGGAAGGTCGTCGTTCACTCTGTTAGCGTAGTTGTTTCTGTGCTTACCTCATACGACCGCTGATGCGATCGGCAGTGCCTGTATAGAACGCCGTCAAACGCTCTAGTCATCTTTTTCTTCCGGTTGAGGGTGTCATACGACCGCTTATGCGAGCGGCGGCGCTCGCATGAAACACCGTCAAACGCTCTGGATATCTTTTTTATTTCTTTGAAGAGCTCATGCGACCGTGTATATGCGGATGCACCCGTATGATACGACGTCGAACGCTCTGTTGCCTCTTGCTGTTTTCTGCTGGAACCGCCAGGAAGTCATATGACCGCCCATACAACCTTGGCGGTCGCATGATAGGCCGTCATTTGTTCTGTTTCTTCTGAAACTTCACTTTTTCTTCATATTCCTGTGGGGTTAGTTCCAACACAATACAGGCATATATCCAGGCATTCAAAAGTCAATACAACACATAATTATTTTGCACATAACAAAGCCTTCATTAGAACAACTCTTCCAAAAGCAACTTCTTTAGATTGAACTTCAACACTCTTTTTATTGAAAACAAAACAAAACTTACTTTTCTACCTTATTCGCGTGGGTTGCCTCTCGCGACGCACTTGTTTTCGGTCGGTTAGCTTGACCGTAGTGAAGATCATGTAGGTGCAAACACACTGAGACCATAGCTTTTGGCATTAACAACAATGCCTTCTCCGGTGTAGGTCTTCATTTTCTTTTTCCTTGGGAAATGTCTTACAAGAGGAACTTTTGCAGGTAAGTCGAATCTAACATTTTCCTCGAACACATTTATCACAGCTTTAATAGTCTTTAGAAAAAGGTCTACCGAGAATTATAGGAGCAATAGGATCTTTAGGAATATCAACTATCACAAGATCAATCATGACAGGGCAATCATTTATTTGAACTATAACTCTATGCTTAATGCCTACTGCTTGAATAAAATTAGAATCCGCCATGTTCAACCTCATCTCAGTAGTAACATAAGGATCAAGATTGAGACTATAATAAACTGATTTAGGGATAGTGGAAACACTAGCACCTAGATCATATAAAGTATTAAACTATTTCAAACCAATCTCAATCTCTTTAGTAGGCTCAAAAGCATCTTCTTGCTTAGCTGACAACTTACTGTACAACTTCTTTCTTCCATCATCTAGCTCACGTACCTTGGTTACAACATGATTAATGAAGACATTATATGCTTCATCATTTGTTACCTCCGGTTGTGGGTATTTCATTGATATCATCTTTACGAAGTCTGCAATAGTGTAATTATACTCTGGCACATGGCTTGTATCGAGCTCTTCTGCCTTCTCTTTATCACTCCTTACCATCTTGACATCTTCAACTGGGTTAGGTTCTGGTTTGCCTGCCAACTTGGCTAGGATCAATGTTTGGCTCTCTGCAATTTTAGCCACTTGTGCTTCCATATTCTTGGATCTTTCATCTAATATATGCACATCATTTATTAGTCCAACAATCTTACCAGTCAATTGACCAAGTAAGTTATCATGGTTCTTCAAAATATTTTTGAAGTTTTCATTTTGCTCGGTCTGACTAGCAATGAAGTTTTTCAGAGTATCTTCAAGAGTATTTCTATTGCTATTACTAGCTCCATTAAAAAATTTGGGTGCTCCAACATTATTAGGATAAGGTAATCTAGGAGCATATCCATTATTCTTCTAGTTGGGATTGTAGCTATTGCGAGCAATGAAATTCACATCATTAACTTCTTCATTAGTGATGGCATTTATGTTTACCTCTTCTTTACCTTTCATAACAGAGATGAGTTGATCAAGTTTGGCTTTCAACTTCATGTTATTTTCTTCAATGGAATTCACTCTTTTTGTGGTAGCTCTTTCAACATGCCATTGGGCATGGTTTTCTTGCATGTCATCAAGTAGCTTCTTGACATCATCTATGGGCTTTCCCATGATTGTTCCTCCTGCAGCTATATCAAGCATAGTTTTTGACATAATATTTAAACCATTATAGACCATATGAAGGAGTAACCATTCCTCCATCCCATGATTAGGACAGTTCCTTATGGCTTCCTTTATTCTATCCCATGCAAGCGCTAGTGGCTCATGTTCCTCCTGCTTGAAGCCTGTAATCTGAGAACGAAGTTGCATAATTTTTGTAGGTGAACAAAACTTAGATAAGAATTTCCTGCAACAATTAGCCTAAGAAGTTATACTGCCTCTAGGTAAAGCTAGAAGCCATTCTTTTGCTTTTCCTCTTAGAGAGAAGGAAAATAGATGCAACTTCAAAGTGTCAGGGTCATAATCTCTAACGTGTGTCATGTTGCACAATTTAGTGAAATTATGTAAGTGCATACCAGCATCTTCAGAAGCAGAGCCTCCAAATTGGTCCGGTTGAACCATGTAAACTAAGTTCGGTTTAATCTCATATTGAGTGGCGGCAAATTCAGGTTGTGCTATTGGTTCACGCATAAAGTTATTGCTGGGAGTAGCAAAACTTCCAAGATTATGACCCATGGTAATCTTTTTGGTGTTTTTCAACTAACAAGACTTGCAACAAAAATTAAACTAAAACAAAAAAAAACTAAGAATAAAACTTTAACAAAAAGTCTAAACACAAAGACTAGGGACACTCAACTCCTCCCCAGCAACAGCGCCAGAGAAAGGGCTTGATAACCTCCTTTAGTTATCTGGAAATGGAACAGGAAGTATTCTCACCTTTTTCCCCACAGGTCACCCTGAGTTATCGAACCCACGAGAGGAAGGCCCCCTTTAATCTAGGGTCTCTAACAAGCTTTTGTTAAATAAACAATTCTAGCTTTTGACCGGATCGAAAGCAAACAATCTTGAGTTGAAACTTATAATAAAAATAGTTATGGGTATGACGTCTTAATGCTTACAACCATGTATTTGTGTTGGGACCAAATATGATCTTAATTTATGCACTGGAAGTCACCCATCGAGATGTGCTTGTTGCTAGCCGAAGTGGGGGATGTGTCCAAATTACATCTTGACCGGCACGCGTCCTACATCAAGAATCAATCGTCCAACCGAAGGCCCTATCCGTCTCGTGGGGTTGCCTCAATGATTAAGATTGCAATAATTAGACAAGGGCTTTGGGCGTTTATTGACTACACCACTTGAATCCCCATTGATAGGACCCGTGTTACCGTACTAAACCCTTCTGTGACTTGTGTTCAGAATAACACTTCATGGTCTCCCTGCCCTTAGCCTCTCCGTGGCCCACTCTCCATGATCCTGGGTACCTGCAGGGATAAAGAACGCAGACGAGACAAGAGACATCTACGAAACAATTTTATTTCACACATACGGGACGTTAACTCAAAGCACTTCCATTGATCCCTACAACAAATACAGAGGGTTGCAAGGCTCTTGCCTTAACTCATACCTTACCGAACTACTCACACATGGAGATCAGATCACACGAAGAATGCATTGAAGAACACATCATGGAGATTGATTGATTGATAATATGTCTTACAATGGATGCCGTGTGCGATGCACGATTGCAAGTTTGATCTAGTGGAAGAGGAACTATGGTGGTGATGGCGGTTATGGGGATGGAAAATGGTGGCGGCTAGGGTTGATGGAGATGGATGAAAATGACTCTGTTCTGTCTTCGCTCGCGGATGTTCTGTTGATATTTTGGCCTCGACCCCTTTACAGAAGTTGTTCAGGTGGACGAGAGGCCTCGGTTTCCTCGCCATACGACCGCTCATGCGAGCGGTCGCGGTCCCATGGAACACCGTCTTTTGCTCTGTGGCTCCTGGCACGTTTCCTCTTGATTTCTTCTATCTCCTCCTTCATTCCTTTTCATGTTCTCACTTGATTTCGTCCATATTTAGCCCATTTCCCATGGAAACACAATAAAGAAAGGATTTATGAAATCATATGCATTCATTAGTCATTAGTAGCAATATCGGAGCGAATATCATGGTTTAATTGAAATATCTCGGTTTAAACAAAGGGTGGATGGGCGTAAAAATATCACTCATCACATACTACTAGAAGCCTGGTTGGTTGAGAATATTTGAAGTCAGTTTTAGTTCCAATTTGGAATTTTGTAACATGTATATTAACAATTGACTTATATTGAAGACCATAACGGAGTTCGAGGTAGATCGAGTGTAGAGTGATAAAAACACAAAAAATACATATAGTGTTGAGGGTGAAAATATACATCTTACGGGCGGCGGGAGCAAGGTGCAAGTTTCCTTTGGGATAAAAATTTCTATTCATAGCTTTCTTTTTCCATGGAACACGCAACGCATGAGCTAGCACCAATATGGGAAGGCAGTTGCCGCCCTTGTCCCTTGCTGCTGGCCTGCCACGGAGATGGCGAACACTTGCTCACTTAGAACACGAGTTAGTGGATTTTGTGATAAGAGTGAGGGTTGAGTGTGAGCGGGATGAGGGTTGGGGTTAGTCTGTTCAGCTACAGCGTCTGAGCGGAATAATTTCCCAATTTTAGAAAATGTGGCAAATCGCATTTCATTATAGATGACTTTGTAGGAAATTGCATGAGCAAACGGTTCATGTGTGTTGTTTCATCAAGTCATACAATTTTTTGTTAAGGATAGAAGGGTAAATGCATTGGTTGATTGCTTTAAGATTTAATAGAGGACATTTTTTGTTAGGATAGAAGGGTAAATGCATTGGTTGGTTGCTTCAAGAGTTAATAACGGAGACGGTGGCGCACCATTTGCATGCCCAACATTTTTTGTTTGCTGGTAATGCATTACATTCAACTATATGTTACAATGTGACAATGGCTCAGAAGACATCAGATCTGCCTTCTTGGATCAGGGGCGTCACGGGCGACGCACGCCTCCTCCCCCTTGATGGCGGTGGTGCATCAACACGAACACGGCGGGAGGGGATCAGAACAAAGAGTGGGCTGTTTGACTGGGGACTCCTCCTTGGCAATCTGTGGGGGAAGTATAGTGTGAAGGAGAGAGAGTGCCATAGTGAAGGTGTGGTGGGCCTCATCCGGTTTTAAAGGAGAGGGCTCCAGCGAGAAATGTCCTGCTACGGCGGGAAACCGAGCGGGAAGGGGAGGGTCCGGAAGAAAAAGGAAAGGGTGCATCGTCGGGTGGGGTTTTTGAGTTGGGACCACGTGTTGAGGACAACATGGCAGATAGTCCGGACAACCATATTTCTCCCCCACATATGGGCTGGATTTCGAGAGTCAGACTGTCCACATGGTTGAATTTTGGGGAGCCCGCTGGGTACCCGTCTGATGTTCGAACAAGCCCAAACGTATGAGGGAGAAGTGAGCTTCGACTTTGGAGATGACATTAATCATTTATTTAATGCATTTATATACATTGTAGCCCATAGCAACACACGGTGTGCTACTAGTTATGGATAAAACTGCAGTGAATTCACACACTAGGAATAAAAGTGATACTAATGTCGAGAAGATGGGGCAAATGGGTACTGACACCTACTACAACACAAATGAAGGTTGGACGATAAGGAAAAGACATGTGCCACTAAGATTGTTCTCTAAATATTACCATCATGGTCATCACCACTAAGAAGAGGTGAAGTGTGAGAACAATAATCTTGGTAGAGCAACCCATAATGTACGACAGGCTGGCCCTTGATGTAATACACAAGTATGGTGCAATCGATCACTTCCCATTCCACTTTCGATATTCATTACCAGTCAAAGTTGTGGCTGATCAGTCCCATAAAATAGTTCACCGAGGAAGATCCCATTTTCCTCATAGTCGAGTTGGGTGGGAAAGAGACCGAGATTTGGGGCGGTTCCGAGGTGGAAGAAGGGCTCGAGACGGAAAGAGAGATGATTATGGATGCATGCGAGCCATGTTGCCAGCCAGGTTTGTTTCCAAAGAGTGTATCATCCCATCTCCACCCAGAATTGATATCAAGAAGTCCAACCCACCGCGCTCGTTAATTCCATGGATTACATTGTATTGACTTAGGTCAGTTTATCTACCTCCTCAATTGGATGGGCTACCAAGAGGGCATACCGAGTTGCTACCCCTGCTTTTCATAGTTGCGCGATGCCCATCACTGGGAATGAAAGGTGATGCAGCGTCTCATTCCGGTGCACACCATGTAAATAAACAAAGTAGTACATGAGACGTTCATGCTTCCTTTATATGGCGTATGCTGTGAAAACGTGTCATATAGAATGTCAGATATGAGACAACACACTAGCCAGCTGAAGGATCAAGTGGCTATACACAGAGGGATATAATGGAGGCGCATACAACGATCAAGTGCATGCTTTAGTTTTTAGGATTGATGGATAATTCCCGGTGCCTTCTATACTCACTATCAATCTCAGATCCCTAATGTGTTGTGACACATGAAAACAAGAATAAGATTGGACAATTCTAAGACAAAGATGTAAAACAAGGAACAAGATATTCATTTTTTGCTTAGGGAAGCGTAACTTTCTCCTTATAAAGTACTTGGGTGGTAGCATTGACATGAAGTAATAAGTTCTCTCAGTAGGTCCATAGCGAAGCATCCCGTGTTTATGATCATGGTCCTCCCGTAGGTCAAAGGCTATGAGAACTTTAAACAAGTGATGAATTTCTGAGCCTTTTATTTGGAAATAATTTTTTTATCGAGCTTCCGACCTATACATTAAAAAGATGCACCTAGCCTACACACAACCTATTATTAGTTGTGCTAAGTTCCTGGTAAATGTACCGCGACAGCTAATGTTTCATTCTTGAGCAGACTAAGTAGAGACAATATTTGCCTGGTCCAAATGTCATGTTGCATTGTAAATGGTATTGCATCATTGAGCATTACCATCTAATACTGCCTCTGAGGGAAAATGTATGAGAGTTTAGGATTTCAAAGTATGAAACTATTAAATTTCACCATTTCTACGGAATTTCTTTTGCCAACATGGATGGAGGAATTGATATACTAGATCATTACTTTTATTTGAAGTTGCCAATTTTGGATTAGGGTTGCATTGATTCTCTTGGACCACATTGCAATGACTCCACACCAAGTGTACTCCGAGCCTCCTCCCCTCCATGGTCTACCAAGAGGATGCACTGTGCTATTACTCATGATCTTCTTGCCAGCGATACAATTGACCCTCAAAGGTGTTGAAGCGTCAGATTGCAATCCAAGCCATGTATATATATACCCGTAGTAGTGGAAGGAGACGCCACGATACCAAGAGTAAAAGCAAGATGAGGTACCGGTTGGAGTGTGAAAGGTGATGCCCTCATCAGTGTTGCTTCTTGTGACTAGTTGAGCAAATATACAACCTCGATTTTTTTTCGCCCTCCTTTTCTTTCCCTAACCAACATGGATGGATATCCTCAAATCACCATCCCATCCTAGCCAAGCAAGAAAAAATCACACTAATGCTTGTTCATGATTTTGTTTGATTGCGGCTCACAAGATGGAAGGATCCAGAGGGCACGACGTGTAGCGGATGAGAATAGTCTTGGGACAGGATAAGAGGGAAAATTTGGAGATGTCCAGCACAGATCAATACGTGTTACAATTTTGAGGATTAATGGATGATTGTTCTTTTCCTTAGGAAAACCTAGCTTGCTCTTTGTAATGGACTTGAGTTGTATCATCGGCTTGAAGTTATGCATCATCTGGTAGGTTAATGGCTAAGCACACTTTGTTCAAGAACTTTGTCCTTTGTTCATGTTTTATTGACTTTTCTTTTTGAGAAGGAAAAAGTGTATTGAACCTCCAACCTCGTAATTAAGATGGTGCACTTAGAAAAAACACCTTAATGGAAACTAAGTAGAACCAATGTCGTTAGGTCCAAATGCCATGTTGCAGTGTACATGCTGGCGTCTGCTTGAGAACAAATATAACGACAATACTTAGAAAAAGAACGTTGCAAACTACATGTCCCTCCTAGAGAAAAATCGTGTGATTTTAGGATTTGAATGGTAAACATTACTTCCTATGTTCCAAATTATAAGACATTTTGTTAGGCTAATTATAAGATGTTTTGGTAGGCTAAAATAGCCTAACAAAATGTCTTATAATTTGGATGGAGGTAGTACTAAGTTCCACCATTTCTATAAAACCTGTTTTGGCAACACTGATGGAGGAAATTTATAAAACTAGATCAATTTTTTATTTGAAGCAACCAACTTTAATTTAGAGATTGCGTCGATTTTCTCCCACACCATATGTGCAAGAATCTCGACCCTAAAGATTGTTCATACTTGTACATGCAAGCACTGAAATCAGCAAGTACATTTGGTCCATCCTCGTCTTTTTTCTTATGAGGTAAGTGTCTGATGGCATTTTGCATTATGTGAAAAGTGCACAATCCATGCCATGCTTCGCTAAATACCGCCTGAATTGCATTATCCATTGCTACATCTTGATCAGTAAAGATTGTTCTAGGTTTCTTTTTGTTATGCACTGATAGGAACATGTTGAACAACCATTTCAATGATTCAAATGTCTCATCATATAAAAGTGTAGCACCAAAAATGACCATTTCTCTAAAATGGTTGAAGCCAACAAACACACCGAAGGGTCTGTACTCTTTGTTTGTCCCAAATATTGTGTCGAAGGTAACAACATCACCGAAATGAGCATAGTCAATGATCATCTTTGCATCAGCCCAAAAGATATTTGCCATTTGTTCATCGCAATCTAGTTGCATGTCATATTCAAATGCAGGATTCTCATTCTTTTTATCTCTAAAGTACTTAAGCATACTTCCAGCTTCACCATACATAAAGTCCCTTGACGCCTGGTTCTCAAGTGGTTCTTGGGATCACGACATGTGTAGCCAAGGTTCAGTGGACCATCAACTTGTCGACTTGCTAACTCATGAGCTTTTTTAGGTACAATTCCTGAATCATCTGCTGTTTCAATTTCAAATGCTTGCAAGGCCGAAATCTTCCATTGTCACGGCATCAAGTGGCTTGTCACAGGTAATTGCAAGACATGGTTGTGTCCAACAACTAACTCATGCACCTCATAATTTCCAGCTTCTCGGTCTATAGTAGTTCCCATTCAAACATTGCAGCCGGTCCTTGTTTCTGCATGAGGACGCTTTGTATTATTATCCCTTTTGTCTTTTCTTCTGTAGCCCTCATTGGAACAAACATATGTTGCAGAAATGATTACTCCATCAAATTTGCTCTTGTTTTCATAATTTACCCTTACATCAAAACCAGTATGATCTCCATAACATGTCCAAAGTTCCAAGCCTCTTTTGTGGAATTAAACTTCATACCAATCTGAGGCATCCAACTAGGAACCACATTTGTCGTGTAAAAATTAGGCATAACTTATTTGTTTGTCTGCTTACACTACAATCATAAGATGACATGGTCCAATAAGAATTTAACAAAATTATTGGTACCTGTTAGAATCTTCGTTGGCGGAGTTAGTCATATTCTCCATTACACTTTGTGTTCTTTCTTTTTTAATCTATGATAGCAAACTCAGTCCATGAGATCTTTGTTGCTGCCAACATGAATACAATCAAAACATATGTCATATACCTTCAGATTGACGTCTTTGTTTTTGTTGCTAGCATCTACATCACAGGTACCCATATATCATCTACAGCTCATTGTATCTTGGTCTTGTCCTTGCTACAATGAGGACGATCAGGACAAAAGTAAGGCAAAAGGGAAATCATCTACAACACGTACACACCAACGTACCTTGGTCTCATTCTCGCTAAGGAGAACGATCGGGAGGAACAAGGAAGACAAGTGGGAGGAACAAGGAAGACGAGCCAGAGGAGTTTGGCGCCAAGGAGATTATCAAAAACGTTGTGATTGGCACCAGCATTAGTTCAGCAAAAGGGAGATCATCTACAGCACGTTCAGATCAGCATACCTTGGTCTCATTCTTGCTCCAAGGAGGACCATCAGGAGGAAGGGTCGATCTCCTCGTGGGAGGAGTTTGGCGCCAAGAAATTGTCAGCTCGCTCTTTTTGGCGCCAGCGTTTATCTGTTTGGCGGCAATTGTACAGCCGTGGAAGATTTTCCTCTGGACTATTAGGGATTTTATTGATAGAATTAAGGGGGGAGAAAGGAGAGCCATCAGATTAAAATAAACGGCAGATGCTAGCAGCTACAGCACGCATGCAGTATTAACTGTACTGCAGAGGAGCTGAACCCAGATGCATGTGGGAGTTTGTGCATTACATTGGTCTTGGCGCCTCCTGAGAGAAAGCTGGGGTGATGCCAGGTAGGACACGCCCCTTCCACTCTCCTATTTGTAATAAGTAGTGTGTTTTGTGTATTATTTGATGTTGCCGTGAAGGAACTAACATTTAAAATAGAACAAACCAGCAAAAAAAAAACACATGTAGAAAAAACAATCACATTATGGATATTAACAAGTGCATATAAACCTCATCAGTTACTTGTTTGGTGGTTGGTGCTTTCAGATGACCAAGGGTATTGTATCTGGATTAATAATTGCCATATATAGAGCAGAGAATATATTGCTATGCAATCTAGTCAGCGGCGGCGAATAATTTAGGCATAGAAATGCTACATCATTTTTTTAGGGCATCAAAAAAATATAAAAACTTAATTATTCCTGTTCAAGCGAAGAAACCTTTTCATTTTTGGTACCTGCCATCAATATATACAACATAGGCCACAAGTAAGATGGAGCAGGATGACATTATGCAGGCAAAAAAGAAAGCAGTGCACATGTTTGCAGGTCATGTTGTGCAGAGCCTGCTGATACTTCAGAATTAGTCAAACCCTCATTGGTTGCCATTGATGCTTTGACAGATAACTGTGAAACTTAGAATATCACAGCTTCACCGTTAGTCATGAACACAACACTCACTTCCTCGCTGAAAAATACAAAAGGTACATTGTCAAATTTCTAGATTTAGTTTAGAAAGTTTTAAATATTTGGCGAAAGAAGCATCATTTTCTCTTGATTATTAGGTGTATATATGTATTAAGAGGCACCAAGATAAGGGCTTTCAAGTTATATATCACAAATAAATCATCAACTTTGACGGGTGTATGAAATCCTTAAGGTTTAACATACAACCATGCATGTCGAAATCCAATGGCATGTTCCATTTAAATGGCATGAAAACAATTTGTTCTTACAATCAACATATTACAACAACACGTTGCCCTAAAGATATTCAATGTAACATATTCCATAAAGGAATTAAAGATATCAATCCCATCATCTTATCATCTAACATATGCAAAGAGGAAGACCAACATTCCAAGTAACCATTGTTTAAATCAAGCAATATTGTTCGCATCAGCCTAACACAACAAACAAATTTATAGGCTGATCGGTGAAACCTCGGCGTAGCTCCTTATTTAATCTCCTAATCTTGGAAATGGTATAGCTGATTAGTTTCCAAAGAAGTGATAAATCAAAATTCACCCTAGCTCCATATGCAATCTCCTAATCAGATATTAATTCTGCTAGTTAACCATTATTCTTTAGGTTGATTTTGACACCTAATTCTAGTATATGCTTTCTTTGCAGTCTAACAAAATGTAGTTAAACCAACTAATAAGGTAGTGGTGTTAGCAAATATGCACAACAAAATGTTGGGGAAGCGACCATCCAAAAAATATCGACATAATCTCCTAAAGAAAATAGGGAAGTGGGAGACAGAAATAACTTTTATTAGCAAATGAACAAGTTTATGATTAAATGTAGTCTCCTGCAAGCACATATTCCAACCTCCCTGTACTAATTACGGCGCTACACTTTCCAAGATCCCACCTCTAAACAATTGGTTGGCCTGGAATGCACGGCTAGTGAAGTGGCCTGCTATACAGAAATTTTCGGCTTTAAATGGCTCTCTGAGCCCTGATAAGCTATGACGATCATTGTTAACTTGTTAATCATACATCCATTCCAATAGAATGAAAACCCTTGTAATAACATCAGCAAATTGCACTCATTACAGGTACAGAAGAAGGCAGACCTGACGTTGGATGAGCCCACTCAAATAGACTGATGGTGATCTTTAAGCGGAAGGAATTCCTTAGATGATCTTTTAAACCTTATGCATTTCCACTTTGCATGCATCAACAATCAGTTCATGACCAGGTTGAACCAAACACTACAAGAATCCCAAAAATATGATTAAATTCCAGGAACCTCCTACAAACAATTGATCAGAAGCTAGGTGCACAAGCACTTAAATCTCAATGCTGGCCATCCTAATCAGCAAGCGCCACCCCGTCCTACATGCATATTGAAAACACGGTATCGGATCAAAATATTAGCATGACAAAATCAATCATGTGCCAATCTCAGAGTTCAGCCAATCTTTTGGCATGAGCGAATAAAAATCAAAAACACATTATGAAAGTCCAAATATAAGTTTATTTATTCGACAAAATAGCTCTGATCAATTCAAGTGTTTCATGGTAATTACCAGGTGACAAACAAAGAGAAACTATAATCGACATGCTTATTAATGCATCATCAAAAGATAATTTGATGTTTCTATATGTTACCATCATTGAAATCTAAAAAAACTACAAAAGGGCACCTTCTTAACAGAGATTTAGAAACAACATGAACATTTCCAAGTGAAAATAAGTGACACTTCCACCAAAGATCATCCTCGTGGAACATGTAAGATGAATTATAACACCATGATATGTCAGATACTCAAGTCGGTAACTTATATCAGCCTAGTTGTCACGGTGTTGATAGCTATAACATTCAACTCTTCTTGTAGCTGGCCACCCACTCGCACCTCTTAATCATTGAGCTACTGACGTGAGAATGCCTACACATATACTCCCTCCATTCCTAAATAGTATAAGACCTTTTAGAGATTTCACTACGAACTACATACGTAGCAAAATGAGTGAAACTACACTCTAAAACATTTCTATATACATCGGTATGTAGTCCATATTGAAATCGCTAAAAAGGCTTATATTTAGAAACAGAAGGAGTATATTTAATAAAATTATATAAGTGTACTTCGCATTCACATGATGGGTTGATTCGGCCAGCCATCGAAGTATTGCATTGTATCTAACCACCATGGTTCCTGCTTTATTATCAATAGGACCCATGCCTGAACAGAGGCAGAGCATGTATTGTCAGCTTACAAGTAGACTCTGAGAACTTGACAATCTTTGCTTGCCTGGATTCATCATTCATCAACTTTGAAGCCTTGTAGTAAAAAGGTAAACTCGCACTGGCTGAAATGACAGATACACATGGGCAAACATCAGATGTGAAGGTTAAACTGAGGAATACCGGAGGCTGCAAAAAAAATGTTCATGGTGAAATTTCAGAAAATTTGTACAGAAAAAATGCCCTGGTGAGGAAGAAATATAGAATAAAAAAATTATATTATTCAGTAGTCCGC
This sequence comes from Thinopyrum elongatum, assembly GCA_011799875.1. Lineage (NCBI taxonomy): Eukaryota > Viridiplantae > Streptophyta > Magnoliopsida > Poales > Poaceae > Thinopyrum > Thinopyrum elongatum. The sequence goes on from CM022298.1 coordinate 30,414,281, forward strand.
GGCATCACATAAATAACTTCAGGCTCCGTAGCCAATGTGTTTTCACCATGCTCGCATCAACACGATTTGGTCCAACTTTTTAGCCCAAAAATACTATCATTCTTGCAGCAGTAACCCCCTCCCCCCCCCCCCCCCCCCCCCCCACACCACACACACACAGAAAAATCGACCAGTCAACCATACTACATACGGATTTTACAGTGGCTTCATAATCAATGAAAACGATCAAGTGCAGTAATGTATCATGTACAAGATTGTTGGTACAAACATTTGCTCACTACAGAGTACATGAGCCACCAGAAGGCATGAGAACAAAGAAGCAAGCTTGGCTGATTAGTAACTGCAGCAGCACATGCAAAGGACAAGCGCATTGATCCTCGACAGCATCCATCAGTGTAAGACAATTAATGAGCAGTTTCCGTTTAGGGTGAGTTGGCGGCACGTTGCATCCTATGTGCACAGATGGCTCGTCATATTAGCCGAATCACATTGATCGTTGCGAATTCGCGAGCGACACCAACGACCATTGAGCAGCAGTACCTAGCAACCTTTTCGTTTTTTTTCCAATCCCGCACGCGAATTCCAGCGACACCAACGACCAGTGAGGAAGGGATAGCAGATCGAGAGGCATGTGTTATCTGGCCGCTGCCCAATCGACCATCATTTTTTCTCCCAGCAATCTTTTTTTTTTCAGCAGATCTGATTTGTCTTCCAGCAATCCGACGTGGCATAGCCTAGGAAGCGCCCAACCTGCGTATCTTAATATGTTTGATGGAATTGTCGTAATGACTGTGCTTTTAATAGAATGAGAGTTCCAAACTTTTTGCAGGTTATCTTCAAGGCCATCAACTAAATCCATACGTGGTCCTTTCTTCGCGGGAGGAGGACTGGACATCCATAGTCTTTGGCTGCAACCAGTAGGAGATGATCGCTCAGCATTTATTCAACCGATTTAGGTGGCGATGTACTAGTAAGATATGTGATGCATGATGCTCCATTTTTTTTCCTACATGTTATCAGTTCTTTGCACTTGTTATGGATCTTGTAAACGTTGCAATAATTAATTGAGGGTTTGTGTGCATCACTTGATGCAGAGCCTGAGGATTTTCCCTCTTTTTCAAAAAAGGTAAAAAGAAGTCACTAATTTGAATCATGAGATTAAGAAAAAACTTTAAATACTTAAGTTGAATGGCATACTTTTTTTAATAATGTACGCATATAACTTATTTGCAATTTTTCGAGTACGCAAGATATATATTATTGTACGTACGAGAGTATATTGACAATAATGTTTCCTGCCAGCTATTAATGCTTCAATTGTTTGTTGTGGCGGTGTAGGGTATAGAAGGCATGCAACACGTGGTGACCTTTTTTTTTAACACAGTACAGACGCAAGTGTTCATATATACGCGCATACACTTACCCCTATGAAGGCACACACGCACACCCTATCCCTATGAGCACCTCCGAGAGACTGAGACGGCATATCATCTTCAGATTTTACGAAGTCACCGTAGGCGCCTATGCGAGCACCAGGACTTGAACGCTACTGATCTTGATTTCTTTTGTTCTTTTTCTCTACTTTTAAAGTTGTGAATTTATTTTGTGCAAAAAATAAATATCATTATTAGTGTACCTCGCTCGGCCAGACCGGCACCAACCAACCAGCCATGCAGCCGTGTTCCATTACTCCTCCTGCTTTGCCGTGTCGGCATCGTGTAATGATAACCTCACACCTTCTATCCCCTTGCTTCAAGCCCCCCCCCCCCCCCCCCCCCCCCCCCCCCCCTCAAATACTACTTCATTTCTCTAAAAATATAAAAAAATAAACTGCTCCTTTCTCTTCATCCTCAGACCTCTGAGCTCGGGGACCTTTGCCTGGAGTCGATGCTCCGATGGACTGCCTGGATCGGTTGCCACAGGTTGGTGGTGGGCGAGGCAGGTGAGATCATGGCCATTGCTAGTTTTGATTACCCTTTATCGAAAAATGATTTTGGTTACTAGTCGGGAATTAACCTTTTTGGTTACTAGTCGAGAATTAACCTTAGCCCGTTTGGCTTCAAATGTATTGGGTCTAGAATCGTGGAATTGAAACCGATTTCCGGCTAGAACCGCCGATGCCACCCTTCACGAGCGCAGCTTGGCCTAATTTGAAATATACAAGTCCTGTCTTGCACAATATTCTTTGAAATATTAGCGGTCCACTTTCTCTAAGTCATGTGCGTCCACGTCAAGTCCAGTGAGTCTGGACATGAGGGAGGGCCCCCATCAGTTCAGGTTTCTGGGTGAGTTGGTTGGTACATGTAATTTAAGTCCATGACATTATCGGTGTATCGCGCTACCAATCTCTTCTCCCCTCGCCCCTCAGGTCGCTCCCGCGGGCGGCCAGGGGGCGAACCCTAGCCGCCGCCAGCGAAGCCCCTCAACTCCTTCTTCCCTCGCCGCCGCCGGCGGACGTCGCCTGGGCAAAGCCCGCGCGGCTCGGCGGCGGCGGGCCACTTCCTCCTCCCGCTGGTGCTACGGCAGCGCGGACTGCTAGCCACGACGGGATCCAAGGCGCTGCCCTCGCGCCAGTGCGCGCACTGGTAGGGTGCCGCCGCGGTTGGGCGCGGGGAGGCGCACGCAGGGGCGGCGCAGCGTGGCTGTGTCGGGGCGGCCGTATCCCAGCGGTTCGAGGGGCGCCGCGATCTGGAGCGCCGGCAGGGGAGCCGGCAAGGGGCGACGTGTAGGAGATATGCCCTAGAGGCAGTAACAACAGTTATTTTGTATCTCCTGGTTTGTAATAAAAGTTTATGTTCCATGCTATAACTGCTGTGGCTCCTGAGCCCGTATATCCATAAAGGCTCTGAGGAAAACCCATGTGCACGTGTGGGATAATAAACAGTGATATGTATTCCTAGTCATGCCTCTAAGACTAGCTCAAGTATTGCATGATGATTATGTTTTTCTGATCATGGGCATGTCTATGCCAGCAATTTTGAGAGCACAATTGATGGTAGAACACTTGTGTTGAATCAACCCGAATTGTTGTTATGCTATGAGATTCTTTCGTCACAAGTTTATGGTTTATAATACAGAGAAGTTAATGTTTGCATAATTCCTTAGACCATGAGAGTATCGAGTTCCTTCATACTTGCTTCATGAACTTTGGGGTTTGTTAAACGTCATCCGTAACTGGGTGGCTATTACGGCGGCTTACGGGTTCACGGAAAAGTATGGCAAGTAACGAGATAGCTCAAGATTGGGATTTGCTCCTCCGACGATGGAGAGATATACTCGGGCCCTCTCGGTGTTACGGTATCCATCATCGTCTGGCCAGACAACTTGTGATTTGATCATTGGGATGCCGGAACACGGAAACGAGAAAAGAGAACAAAACCGGTAACGAGGTAACTTGCATGATGGACAAATTGTTGATCCACAGGAATGCAATAAATCTCACCTCGGGTGTTTGTGACATATTGCGAAGCAACAGGAATAGCACACGGCAACTGGAGGTTCACTCGAATATTCATTCGTGTGGGTATAGGGGTCAATATGGGTGTCCACGGCTCCGATGTTGATCATTGATTGGAAAGGGTTCCAGGTCATGTCTATGCTTCACCGAACCTATAGGGTCACACGCTTAAGGGTCATCTATCTGCTGAATACTAGACAGGGAGTCTGAGAGAAAGTCACCGAAAAAGTTTCGGAAACAATAGAACAGTTCCGAAGAGAGAGAACACCGAAAGAGTTTCGATAAAACCAAAAAGTTGTTTTGGAATATATTATTAGGTCAAAAAGAGTTTCGGCATCGCATGGAAATTTTCAGAGGATGCCAGAATTGGTCTGGGAACTTCTGGGAATTTTCAGAGAAAAAAAACCGGAAATGTTCCGAAACTGCCGTAACCGCTGTTGTTGCTTTTCGCTGATGAAAACTACCATACCGAAAATGTTTCGAAAAATTCCCGGAATAATTTTGGAGGGTGCCAGAAATGTTCTGGGACCTTCTGGAATTTTTCAGAAAAAAGTTTCACGGGAAACATCTTGTCTCAACGCGAGGGGACAAGATCCCACGAATCGGGGGTTGCATGTTTGGTGGCTTTTTGTCTAGGGAGCACCCTTGTTCAAGGGAGACATGTTGGTGGCTTGTTGGGGGGACCCCCCCATGGGAGGGGGCAAGGTTGTGGCCGGCCAAGTAGGGGCCCCCTTGGGTGTCCCCTTTGTGCTCCACTTGCATCACCATATTACCCCTCATGTGGGACATGTAGCTTGGGTATTTTGGTATTTTCTCCACCACCCCACCCCTTGCCTTGGCCTATAAAAGGAGGAGAAGTGGCTGCCATTCTCCTCATCCCTTGCTCTCATACACATGCCATGCATTATCTGGCTTCTTCTCTCCCTCCCACGAAAAGAGTTTCGTAGAGCCGAAAGGCTGTCTGGGTTCCGGCAGGAACTAGTTCTGGACGGCGAAGCCCTGCCGGATAGCTGACACCGTATGTGTGCAACCCCGTAGAGAGGTCGTAGTTTCGGTCTTTTGCCTGAGGGGCTGTTCGAGTGTCCTCCCGAAGGGTTGTCCGAGTCTCCGTTCGAGTTTCGAGGGTCCTCCCGAAGGGCTGTCCGCGACATCGTCCGGGGGACTGTCCGACCGCCTCCCGAAGGGCTGTCCGACGAGGGAGTACATCCTCGCGGTTGGGAGGTTGTAAATCCTAGCTGCGGGGATCTGCACCAACGATCTCCACCGACTCTTCTTCCGCTGCGCTTCGAGTCGGTACGGATCAGATCAAACCTTGTATGCAGTCTCCATAGTGGTCCTGGGCGTGCTCGCTATACCGAAATTTTTTGTTTTCTGTCGCGTTCCCCTACAGTGGCATCAAGAGCCATGCTATGCGTAGATGCAGGTTACGATCTAGAATACATGGAGATGTATGGGTATTGCATAATATAATTAGGTAGTAGATGAGATCTATTGCTGAAAATTATTTATGCCGGTGACAGATGAAATCTGTTACCTGACGTTCTTGTTACTTCCCTAGAATTTGCGTTTGCTCAATCTCGAGACAGCATGGTGGAATTTGACAAAGTTCTGGCAATCCGTGATCCTGATTGATCATGGAAGTGCTATCAGTTCTTTGTGTTCTGCCATAGTCAAAAGAAAGATGAAATTCGCAGATGAAAGGGCATTGCAGATATGATCTGCACGGGGGTCATGCGTATGACGAAGTTTAGTATGGGGCTCGAGATTTAATTATCTCGTGTTTCATACACCCCGAGATGTTAATCTAGCAACTTGAATAATCATACTTGATGATAAAACGTTGGTAGCTGCGGTTTAAGTCAAAACCTTAGAAGCCACGTAAAATAAAATTTTGCATAAACCAATTAGAGGCGTCTAACTTGGTTTTGCAGGATGGTTTGCATGTGATGTGGTATAGCAATGCTCATATTCAATTTGATTATGTATAAGATGACTATATGATGTAATTAACATGACCTGCGTGTCATGATTCGGCATGATGGCTGGAGCCATATGATTGCACTTTAATGACCTGCGTGTCAACCTTAAGTAATGCATTTATTTTATCTTGCTATGGAGATAGCAATATTATCTGGTGCATCAACAAGGTGGTGGCAATCTTCGCGAAGGTGAACACCGAAGCGAATGCCGAAGACGAAGAAATGAAAGACTTCTCCGTCAGAAGAGGCTATACCATATCATGCTATTATGAATTGCTTGAGATGTTTATCCCTCTTGATGCACCCTTCTTGATTGCGCGGTAGTCGCTTTTTTTTAGGGTGATCTCTCACTTAAAATATCAAGTAGTTAGTGTTCTCCCAAGTGTAGCACCGTCACGGCACCTAACTTTTCGGGGTACCACATGGACACATGGGTACGAACGATTAGGGAAATGTGAGGCGGGTGAGTTGAGACCTCGTAGCAAGATCACTTGGTTGTCTTGACGTTCTGGAGGAGCGTCCTGAGCTCGGAACACGCCCATCGAAAGATGAACAAGAGTCACATAGAGATGTGATTGGCAAGTTGGCCTACCAATTGAAATTCTCGTCACTTGAGATGGACACATCCTTGGCGTTGGTTTTCAATTTGGATCTTGAATCACTCACAATCAATTTTGAGAGATATTGATTTGAGTGGGAGCGCACTTTAGAATAAACTTGTTTATTCACTAGTGCAAATTTCATTATAAACAAAGTCTAAGTGAAACCTGTGTTTTCCGTTGTAGATCAAATGGCTCGCAACACCACGTTCAACTTAGGCCCGATGTTAGAGAAAGAGAAGTTAACTACGACTGGAAACAACTATGCGGACTGGGTCCGCAACCTGAGGATTGTCCTCAGGAGCGCTAAGAAACTGTATGTGCTTGAAAATGCTCTTCCAGCTAAACCGGCGGCAGAGGCCCCGGAAGATGAACAAAATGTCTGGGCCACTAAGGATGATGATCACAACTTAGTGCAGTGCCTCATGCTAGCTTGCATGAGTACAGACCTTCAAAAACGTTTTGAACTCCATAAACCCCGTGATATGATCCGGGAATTGGATGCTTTGTACAAGAAAACCGCAAAGTCTGAACGATTTGATATCATGAAGGCTTTGATGGATTGCAAGATGGCTGAGGGTAGTTCAGTTGGCGAACACGTGGTCAAAATGATTGGCTATGCTGAAAGGCTTAAAACCTTGGAATTTCCACTTCCACCTGGCCATACGATGGACATGTTGCTTTCTTCACTCCCCCCGTCTTACGACGGTTTTGTATTAAACTACAACATGAGTGGGATGGAGAAGGAACCGGAAGAGGTGCTCGCCATGCTGAAAACTGCAGAAGGAGGACTGCGGAAAAATCGCAAGCAAGTGTTGCTTGTGAATAAAACCGCCAGTTTCAAAAAGAAGAAAGGCAAGCCAAAGAAGGGCAAGGGCGCCAGTAAGACCGGCTCCCAAAGCAACTCTAAGGGTGGGGCCAAGAATGAAACTGAGTGCTTCTACTGCAAGGGCACAGGACACTGGAAGAGAAACTGCAAGAAGTATCTGGACGATAAGAAGTCTGGGAAAACCGGAAAAGGTATAATTGTTATACAAGTTAATGTCATTGACGTTTTGCTTGCTAGCAAAAATTCTAAGTCTTGGGTATTTGATACCGGATCGGTTGCTCACATTTGCAACTCGATACAGGGGCTTCAGAAGGTGCGCAAGCTGGCAAAGAATGAAGTCATGATGCGCGTCGGGAACGGCGCTGGGATCGCCGCTCAAGCCGTCGGCATTATGCCTCTACGTCTCCCTTCAGGATTTATCTTAGAACTAAGTAACTGTTATTTTGTTCCACTGTTGTGTAGAAACATTATCTCCGGATCATGCTTAGTACACGATGGGTATTCGTACAAGTCTGAGAACAATGGTTGTTCACTTTATTGTAAGGATATGTTTTATGGATTTGCACCCATTGTTGGGGGCCTTTTCATACTAAATCTTGAATGTGGAAATGATGTCTTTAACGTGAATGCTAAACGCCTTAAGAAGGCTGATACCACCACCACTTTCTTGTGGCACTGTCGGCTTGGCCACATCGGAAAGAAACGCATGCAAAGACTCCATAAAGATGGAGTTTTACCGTCCCTTGATTTTGAATCATTTGACACATGTGAAGCTTGCTTGATGGGGAAAATGACCAAGACGCCGTTCACGGGTCATCCTGAACGGGCGGGTGAATTATTGGAAATAATACATAGTGATGTATGTGGTCCAATGAACACGGCCGCACGGGGTGGGTATTTTTACTTCGTGACTTTTACTGATGATTTAAGTCGGTATGGCTATATCTACTTGATGAAGCATAAGTCGGAAACCTTTGAAAAGTTCAAAGAATTTCAGAATGAGGTAGAAAATCATCGTGACAAAAAGATTAAGTTTCTGCGGTCTGATCGCGGAGGCGAGTATCTTAGTCATGAGTTTGGCCAACATCTGAGTGGCCGTGGAATCGTTTCACAGCTTACGCCTCCCAGAACCCCACAGAGAAACGGAGTATCGGAACGACGTAACCGAACCTTGTTGGACATGGTAAGGTCGATGATGTCTCTTACAGATCTACCGATATCTTTTTGGGGTCACGCACTACTCACTGCCGCTTATACATTAAACAGAGCACCGTCTAAGTCTGTTGAGACGACACCACATGAGATGTGGAAAGGGAAGAAACCCAGTGTGTCGCATCTCAAAATTTGGGGTTGTGAAGCTTATGTAAAACGTTTACAACCAAGCAAACTTGATCCCAGATCAGACAAATGTTACTTTGTAGGTTATCCCAATGTAACCATTGGGTATTCTTTCTACCACCCGTCCGATAACAAAGTATTTGTTGCCAAAGATGGACACTTTCTTGAGAAAGAGTTTCTCGCTAAAGAAGCAAGTGGGAGGACAGTACAACTTAATGAGATTAGTGAATCTTTGGCAACCGTTGATATGGCTAAAGAACCGGAAGAAATTCCGCTAATTATCCCTACAACTGAGCCGGAAGTTGTCGCATATGATGCGGAGACTTCAGACAATGTTGTAACTGAACCGCGCAGATCAGGTAGGGCTATCCAGCCACCTGAATGGTTTCATAACGAAATCTTCATTCTTGAAGACGATGAATCTGCGCACTACAAGGAAGCGATGGCGGGGCCCAGCTCAAAAGAATGGCACAAGGCCATGAGATCCGAAATGGAATCCATGTACGAAAACCAAGTTTGGAACTTGGAAGAACTTCCAGAAGGAGTAAAGCCGATTGGTTGTAAATGGATTTTCAAAAAGAAGACGGACGCGGATGGTAACATTACTATCCACAAAGCTAGACTTGTCGCGAAAGGGTTCACGCAAGTTCCAGGAGTGGACTACGACGAGACTTTCTCGCCCGTAGCTATGCTTAGGTCTGTTCGGATATTACTAGCAATTGCTGCTTATTTCGATTATGAAATATGGCAGATGGATGTCAAAACGGCTTTTCCTAAATGGAAACCTCAAAGAGGATGTATATATGATACAGCCAGAAGGTTTTGTCATTCATGAGGATGCTGGAAAGGTATGCAAACTTCAGAAAGCCATTTATGGTCTGAAGCAAGCGTCAAGGAGCTGGAACATTCGTTTTGATGAAGTGGTCAAAGAGTTTGGCTTCATCAGGAATGACGAAGAATCTTGTGTTTACAAGAAGTTTAGTGGGAGCGCAAAAGCATTTCTAATCTTGTATGTGGATGACATATTGTTGATTGGAAATGACATGAATTTTCTTAGCGAAATAAAAGACTCATTGAAGAAAAGGTTTTCAATGAAAGACTTAGGCGAAGAGGCATATGTATTGGCCATCAGAATCTATAGAGATAGATCAAAACGCCTGATAGCGCTTAGCCAAAGCACGTACATTGACAAGGTGTTGAAAAGGTTCAACATGGAGAACTCCAAGAAAGGCCTACTCCCCATGTCACCTGGCACAGTGCTTTGCAAGAATCAGAGTCCTCAAACTCTCGATGAGCGAGTACAAATGAATGATGTTCCATATGCCTCGGCAGTTGGTTCTATTATGTATGCCATGCTATGTACAAGACCGGATGTTTCCTATGCGCTAAGTATTAGCAGCCGGTACCAAAGTGATCCAGGATTGGAACACTGGGCCGCAGTCAAGGGTATTCTTAAGTACCTCAGACGGACCAAGGATTTACTCCTTGTGTACGGAGGTGCTGAAGAGCTCATTGTAAGTGGTTACACTGATGCAGGCTTCATGACTGACCCAGATGACTTCAAATCTCAATCAGGCTATGTTTTCATATTGAACGGTGGTGCAGTTGATTGGAAAAGTTCCAAACAGAAGACTGTGGCGGATTCTACAACGGAGGCGGAGTATGTTGCCGCTTCAGAAGCCTCCAAGGAGGCGGTTTGGATCAAGCAATTTCTTGAAGACCTTGGTGTGGTTTCTAGTGCCCAGGACCCGGTGGAGATCTATTGTGATAATAGTGGCGCCGTGGCTCAGGCAAGGGAGCCAAATTCGCACCATAAGACAAGACATATTCAACGCAAATATAAACTCATTCGACATCATGTCGAAGAGGGTTTAGTGAAAGTACGCAAAGTTCACACGGATCTGAATGTGTCAGACCCGATGACGAAGCCTCTACCACGAGCAAAGCATGAGCAACACCGGATAGCCATTGGTGTTAGGGAAGCCATGTAACTGGATTATGAGTCTAGTGCAAGTGGGAGTCTGTAGGAGATATGCCCTAGAGGCAGTAACAACAGTTATTTTGTATCTCCTGGTTTGTAATAAAAGTTTATGTTCCATGCTATAACTGCTGTGGCTCCTGAGCCCGTATATCCATAAAGGCTCTGAGGAAAACCCATGTGCACGTGTGGGATAATAAACAGTGATATGTATTCCTAGTCATGCCTCTAAGACTAGCTCAAGTATTGCATGATGATTATGTTTTCCTGATCATGGGCATGTCTATGCCAGCAATTTTGAGAGCACAATTGATGGTAGAACACTTGTGTTGAATCAACCCGAATTGTTGTTATGCTATGAGATTCTTTCGTCACAAGTTTATGGTTTATAACACAGAGAAGTTAATGTTTGCATAATTCCTTAGACCATGAGAGTATCGGGTTCCTTCATACTTGCTTCATGAACTTTGGGGTTTGTTAAACGTCATCCGTAACTTGGTGGCTATTACGGCGGCTTACGGGTTCACGGAAAAGTATGGCAAGTAACGAGATAGCTCAAGATTGGGATTTGCTCCTCCGACGATGGAGAGATATACTCGGGCCCTCTCGGTGTTACGGTATCCATCATCGTCTGGCCAGACAACTTGTGATTTGATCATTGGGATGCCGGAACACGGAAACGAGAAAAGAGAACAAAACCGGTAACGAGGTAACTTGCATGATGGACAAATTGTTGATCCACAGGAATGCAATAAATCTCACCTCGGGTGTTTGTGACATATTGCGAAGCAACAGGAATAGCACACGGCAACTGGAGGTTCACTCGAATATTCATTCGTGTGGGTATAGGGGTCAATATGGGTGTCCACGGCTCCGATGTTGATCATTGATTGGAAAGGGTTCCAGGTCATGTCTATGCTTCACCGAACCTATAGGGTCACATGCTTAAGGGTCATCTATCTGCTGAATACTAGACAGGGAGTCTGAGAGAAAGTCACCGAAAAAGTTTCGGAAACAATGGAAGAGTTCCGGAGAGAGAGAACACCGAAAGAGTTTCGATAAAACCAAAAAGTTGTTTTGGAATATATTATTAGGTCAAAAAGGGTTTCGGCATCGCATGGAAATTTTCAGAGGATGCCAGAATTGGTCTGGGAACTTCTGGGAATTTTCAGAGAAAAAAAACCGGAAATGTTCCGAAACTGCCGTAACCGCTGTTGTTGCTTTTCGCTGATGAAAACTACCATACCGAAAATGTTTCGAAAAATTCCCGGAATAATTTTGGAGGGTGCCAGAAATGTTCTGGGACCTTCTGGAATTTTTCAGAAAAAAGTTTCACGGGAAACATCTTGTCTCAGCGCGAGGGGACAAGATCCCACGAATCGGGGGTTGCATGTTTGGTGGCTTTTTGTCTAGGGAGCACCCTTGTTCAAGGGAGACATGTTGGTGGCTTGTTGGGGGGCCCCCCCCATGGGAGGGGGCAAGGTTGTGGCCGGCCAAGTAGGGGCCCCCTTGGGTGTCCCCTTTGTGCTCCACTTGCATCACCATATTACCCCTCATGTGGGACATGTAGCTTGGGTATTTTGGTATTTTCTCCACCACCCCACCCCTTGCCTTGGCCTATAAAAGGAGGAGAAGTGGCTGCCATTCTCCTCATCCCTTGCTCTCATACACATGCCATGCATTATCTGGCTTCTTCTCTCCCTCCCACGAAAAGAGTTTCGTAGAGCCGAAAGGCTGTCTGGGTTCCGGCAGGAACTAGTTCTGGACGGCGAAGCCCTGCCGGATAGCTGACACCGTATGTGTGCAACCCCGTAGAGAGGTCGTAGTTTCGGTCTTTTGCCTGAGGGGCTGTTCGAGTGTCCTCACGAAGGGCTGTCCGAGTCTCCGTTCGAGTTTCGAGGGTCCTCCCGAAGGGCTGTCCGCGACATCGTCCGGGGGACTGTCCGACCGCCTCCCGAAGGGCTGTCCGACGAGGGAGTACATCCTCACGGTTGGGAGGTTGTAAATCCTAGCTGCGGGGATCTGCACCAACGATCTCCACCGACTCTTCTTCCGCTGCGCTTCGAGTCGGTACGGATCAGATCAAACCTTGTATGCAGTCTCCATAGTGGTCCTGGGCGTGCTCGCTATACCGAAAATTTTTGTTTTCTGTCGCGTTCCCCTACACGACGGAGCAAGAGGAGGCGCGGCATGGGGAGGCGTCTGCAGGTGGAGGCTAGGGGAGCGCGGATTCTGGCGGCCTACGCGGATCTGGTGCTCCGACGAGGGGAGGCGCGTTGAGGGATTTGGCCGGTGCGGATCTGCGCGTGGTGGACCGAGGCGGCGTGCAGGAGGTCCAGGCAGCGCGGATCTGCTGCGTGGGCATCGTGGCAAGGGCGCTGGGCGTGCGAGGGGCTCGGCGGTGATAGTGGTGTTGCGGCGCGGTTGCTTGGCAGGGTGTGCAAGGGGCCCGTGGCGATGAGGAATTGGTGCTTCTTCGTCCTCGGGCTGGTCCGTTGGTGGTGGTGGTGATGGGTGGGCTTGTCGGCGTCGGTGCGGATTGATGTGCGGTCGAGGGTGTGCTGGGAGCTTGGGTGAAAACCCTGTCTCGGCCTTGTGCCGTGACTAGCGATGGCGGTGGCTGCGGCTGCTATTGACCTTCTTGGAGGCATTGCTGCTTTGTTGCCGCACCCCTCTCGCACGGATCCAGTCGACAGTGCAGCTCCGGGGGAAACCCTTGATCCCGGGTGATCGGACAATGTCGGCGCCATGGTGTCGTTTTCCCTCTTGGGGGCTTCGTCTTTGGAGCTGGACATCGGCATGCGGGACTAGTGGATGGCGTCGGTGTTCGCGTCAAGGCTTCTGTGGCAACAATTATGGGGGTGAGCGAGGTCGGAGACGTGGCGTCGGATGAGTTAGTCGGCTCTTCTCCGGTGTGTCCGTGGGACTGCCTCAGCTGTTTGTCGTGGTGAAGTCGAAGCTACTGTGGCGGGCCCGGTGGTATACGATGACAGGCGACGGGTGGTCTGTTCGGTGATCCTCCACGGCGCCAACCTTGCCTAGTTCTCCTTCGTAGTTCTTCGTCAGAGCTGGAGCTGCGCTGTCTTGCCGCAGGGGGCTGAGTTCGGGCATGGTCCTTCATGTGGCTCCACATGCCTCTTCAGTGTGAGTTGGGTCGATGATCCTCTACGGCGAAGTCGGAGTCGTTTGCTCAGTGTTTTAGGGTTGGCGATGAGGCCTACTAGGGGAGAAGTGATGACGATGACGCCTGCGTGCTGTCTCGAGGATGCTCTCGTTGGAGAGTGTGTGTAGGGTATCCATTGTGTGCCGCTCAGCGGTTTGTGATGGTTTTTGCCCGGTTTTCCATTAATTAACTGGGCAACTCTCTTCTGCTTAATTAAAGGATGAGACAAATCTTTTGCCTCCGTTTAAAAAAAAAAATGTCCATGACCACCCCTGTCCTGGGGTAGTCGGCGACTCGCATCCAGGACTAGTTGACACCTTGGTGGGGCCCATTTCGGAATCCTCCGCTCCTCCGTGGTGCACTCCGGCGAGGTTGGTGACACCGTGCGGCAGTTCTTTCCTCGCCGCTTTTGCTGCCACCAAGTGGATGGGAGTGGAGCACGAGGAGGCGGAGAGGTTCTTGGAGATGGAGCAGCCAAGTAATTTTGAATTTTGCTCTCATCCACTTCGTTCGAGGTTAAGCTCCGTCAAATGCCCTAAGAATTGCACATCCAATCTTTAAGTAATGTTGTGCCGCATCATACACTGATCGTAATCATGGATTCAATTGGGGATTTCTTTGATCTTCTTTTTGCTGCATCTTCTTCCCCCGTCAGTTGGTCTCCATACGTTGCTACATCTTCCTTTGTTCAATAGTTATTGGCTTAGTATCTGTCGCTGCACTGTCTTCTTTGGTAATTTTGAATTCCAAATGGCACCCAAACACAGTACTACAGGAAGGCCCTCTAGTGACGGGCCATATAATGTTAGTGGTATTTTTTGTTCTACCAGTGACGGTTCCAGCCAGCCCGTTACTGGATTTCAATTCACTAGTAGGATTTTTGAACAATAATGTTAGTGGTATTTTTGAACGATTCACCAGTACGATTTCAATTCGAATAGTCTTGAATCAAATAGAAATCCACTCTTGGGAGCTAAACAAGTTGTTTGACCCCCCCCCCCCCCCCCCCCCCCCCCCCGGTCTGATAACCACTAGGTATACATCATTTTGTATGAACTCCATCAAAATTTTGGCCAAATTTCAATGAAATTATCATATTAAATTGTCCTCGATTCTTTAGGGGAATGGAAGATCTTGTGGATGACTCCACGTGGAGGGAAGTATTGTTGATCAACTCCTATGCCCTGTTCACTGGGCACCTGTCCATGGCCATCAGGGGGCTAGGTTTCCTGACGATTACTTGGACCACTGTTGTTCTCCTCGGAGGCTTTGTCTCTGCGCTGAACAACAAGGACTTTTGGTGTCTAACAATGATTAGCCTCCTGCAAACTGCCGGGTTAGTCCTTGTAACCATCAATTTATACGTATGCGCTGCGTAATTTCTTGCCTTTATTTTCTTTGGGTGACCCCATCATCTACATATGAAGGTTTATTGATTCAATGGAACGCGGAGTATCTTAGCTCGAGCTCAAATGATCTTAGGTGAACAGTAAAATCCAAAAAATTCTGGAATTTTTTTTTTGGCAAACATTGACGAATGTTTTGAGTGCTTGCAAAGTTTTCATCATGGAATAACATTCGTGGAAGTCGTGGCAAAAATAAAATAAAATCGATGGTCCAAAAATGCTATTTTCGAAAGCATTTTGGAGCATCGATTTTGTTTTTTTGGGCACAACTTACATTTTGTAATGAAACTTTGCAAGCACACAATATTTGCCATAAAAATGTACAGAATTTTTTTATTTTTTACAATTTTTTTCAAATTTACTGTTCACTGCAGGTGCATATGAGCTCGAGTTAAGAAGGAGACTTTCCGAGTCAATGCAGCTTTTACCCGTAGTGCGACATTAGTTCACTAGTCGCCAATCCGTGTGAATTCGTGCGATTCATTACTAACTAATCGTATTTTTGTTTCATGGATTTTAATTGTCTTACATGAATCTTATACTATGTTTTCCTCTGAATTCTGGTATTTCAAGATATGTTGAAGATATTCTTTTGTATTCTACATATTACATTATGCACTCATAAATATATTATTAATTCATTTAGTATCTTTGTACCTTATATGCTATTATAATATTTTTCTGAAATTCAGATATTTTATTCTTGTAATGCCTTTGCTCTTCAACCAAACAATGCATTAACCAATCATTCTTTCATCCCTTTCAAACTTTCAGTATATTTGTTGGAAATACGATGAAAGGACTTTTCATAATAATTTATGCAACTTGGATTAAATACTTTTTCATTTTTTTTATGAGAAAATTACTTTTTTGTAGTTGATTTGCTATTTTTCATAGCTCATGCTTCAAGCCCAATTGGCCCACCTACCTTTTTTCATTCATCACCAAGCGAAAAAGGCTCTAGCCCGACCATCCTTTTGTCTTTCTCCTTTTTTTCTGGGGCTTTGCCTTCCCTTAAAGCCGGTAATCCCTATTCGCGGCTCATTGCGGCAAATTGGCGGCCAAATGCATGGGGCGTGCGCACCTTGGGCCGGCTCATTACCAATTTTCACGCCGTTTTTCTTCATTCTTTTTCTTTTTTGGTTTTCTCTCTGGTTTATGGTGCATTTATTCGGTTTTCTATGAGCTTTTATCTTTTTTATTTTAGGTTTTTTCCTTTCCAATATCTATTTTTCTCTTGGTTTTTAGTTTTCTTCTTTCTTGTTTCTTTTTCCCTTTTTTATTTTCATTTATAAATTATAATTATTGTGTATACATGAACATTTTATCAAATACACAATGAACACGTTTTAAATACACGATGAACATTTTTCATTTCTTTATTTTCCTTTTTTATATTAATTTACAAATAATAATTCTTGCGTATACATGAACATTTTCTCATATACACAATGAACATGTTTTAAATACGTGATGAACATTTTTCTTCTTCATTCGTTTTTTGTTCCTTTTGCTCTTTTCATTTATAAATAATAATTCATGTGTATACATGAATATTTTTCAACTACATAATGAACACATTTTAAATACACGATGAACATTTTCTCAATTACACGATGAACATTTTTGCTTTTTTTCTTTTTTCCATTTTCCAATTTCTTTTACAAATAATAATTCTTGTGTATACATGAACATTTTCTCATATACACAATGAACATGTTTTAAATACACTATGAACATCTTTTTTCTTTCTTTTTTGTGTTCTTTTTTTCATAATTAAACAATAATTCATGTTTATACATGAATATTTTTCAACTGCATAATGTACCCATTTTAAATACATGATGAAGATATTTCAAATACATGAGGACTATTTTTTCAATACAAGATTAACATTTTTTAAATACATGATAAATATTTTTTTATTTTTCATAATTTTTAAACTTGTTTGAACAATATTTTTAAGAACATATTTTGAAAAATGTGAAGAAACAAATTTAGGCATTTGGGGCCTACCTGCGAGGCTGGCCCAACAGGGGTGGCCTGTGCGATACTTGCCACAGGGAGTGGCAAAATGATTGTCTTCAACAAGTGAGTGAAAAAAACCTCAAAAAAAAAGTGAGTGAAAAATGAAATAACCAACTTAATGTTTATGCCAACAATGGAAGAGGTTGTCGATAAAAAATATTGACGGGGATATGTCGGTGAGTCGAGGCATGCAGTTATTTCTTATGACGTCAAACTTCTCTTTCCGTTGATGTGGGAAAACCTTCTAATTAAAGTTTGCTTATTCTTCTCTACTCACCACTTCAAAAATTGTTTCGAGGATTATTCTTATTCTATTTTATTTAATATTATAATAAGTATATTTCAATCTGACTTTTCTTTGTTGTTGTTTTTTTTTTTTTTTTTTGCGGGTGATGACTTTTCTGTGTTGTTGGGGTCCGTCTAACTTTGTAATGTATTTGGGACCTGGCCCACAATTTACAGGGTGTATGATGTCTTTCTGACTGAAAAGCTAGGGTATATCAACCAATCAGCCAAGGTCTTTTTGGCGGTGCCTTTTTCTAGACCGGAGGATTATGACAAGGACGACCGGAGAATTGGATGCTTCATCCCACAATGGTATGCAGCGGCGGTCAAAACGCTGGTATTGAGCATTGTATTGTGCCCTCTGATGGCTCTTTACATGTTTGGACAGTTGATCTCCACGGGCATTTCGCTGTGGCGTCTGATAGAGCATGATTTTGTTGATCTCCAAGCAGCACATCTGAATGATCTCCAAGCAGCACATCTGAAGCCAGCGCTGCAGGTCGTGTACTCCCTAGCTGTGCTCCAGGGGTCGCTCTTCATCTACCGATTCATCTTTTCTCACAAAGAAAAAGATCTAGTTAAACAAGTGGTCGTGGGATACCAGTTGGACCGCGGTGGAGAAAAGTTAGTCCGGGACTACGCACGCGAATTACGGATTGGATGCGACAAGGACCCAAAGTTCGCGAATGGGAGGAACCTCATTACATTCGCCGTGGACTTGATCAAGTCTGAATCACCTGCCAAATACATCTCCGGGGTAACAATCCTGGACAGAATCGCATGCGCTGATAGGGGCCATCTCAAGCTGATGAAGCAGCTGATGGGGACGACGCCCTCTTGCACCATACTGCAGAAGCTGGTGCAGACGCTACATGAAGTTAGCCCATATGACGTGGACACGAGGATACGCGCCGCAAGGATAGTGGAGCACTTTGCCGGCCATTTCTATCTGGAGCAGTTCCCCAGGGGGACACAATGCATCATCTCCCTGCTGAGCCAGGCATGCAGCCGAATGGATTTTGGAGCAGTTCCAAGCAAAAAAGATACGTCCCCGCGAGCCCGCGCAAAGGAAAATGAAATTCTTTCCAGTCTGCGCTTCCGCTCAAACTTCCTGGCGGAGCAAGGCCTGCTCATCCTTCACACGCTCGCCGCTGACGAGGACAACTGCAGAGTTATGAGCAGTACCACCCATGGTCTGGTCTCCAAGATCATGGCGCCTGTGAGCTTGCATGGCCTCCATCATGACGCATGGTCCAGCATAGCACAGACGTCACTCTCACTTGTAGCGAGGCTGATGAAGAATGCTCCTGGAGAGGCTCTACGGCGTGAAATCTCAACCAACAACGCAGTAATCAGCACCATAGAAACTGTTTTGAAGGGTGAATGTCGTGAGTGTGGTCAAGAACTGCCGGAAATAGCTGTGGAGACTCTCCTGTATATGCCCCCTGCAACTAAAAGAAGATTCATGAAAATCGTGGCAAACATGATTGTTGACGACAGTCAAAAAGATTCCCTCAGAAAAATGGCATGTCAAAACCTGATGGGCCTATGTATTCAGTGCACCGAGAATGGTGAATTTCTCCAGCAACTGCTGGAAGCCCTAAACGAGGTGATACCAAAGGTAATACGTACACATCGACTTTACTGTCTCCAGACTGCAGACAACTTCGTATATTATATATACCGCCGTACGTTATTGCTAAACTGCAAAGGAAAATACTGTTAATAAATGTTGCAGATCTTCAAGGAAATAGTACCTCCTTTGGATCGGCAGGAGATGTAATGCAAACAAGCACTGAAGGATTCTCATCAGCGCCAGGTACTGATGTCGAAAAAGGTCGTGTTTGGCGTGATGACGAGCAACACGTCTACAAGAAATTGAGCTCTCAGCCATACTATTTATCTCTTTGTGTGGCGATACGCGACACATTGATCAGTGCATATCCGCATTTGGCTCGTCAGTTCGATGAGCTTGCTGCCGATATCTGCCCGGGAGAATTCAAGAGTTTCGCCTGCCTCGTCAACGAATGGCAGCTTGCTGCCGATACCTGTCCGGTAGAATTCAAGAGTTTCGCCTGCCTCGTCAACGAATGGCAGCAATTTGTAGACGAAAAGAAGAAGAAATATGGTGGCCATTCCACCACCGTTTAGCAAAGGGAATTATCGTATTGGGGCAGATGACGAAGCAAAGGGGAATGTAGCATAGGCAGAAGAAGGGGAGGTAGCGTCTGTGTATGCCAAATCTCGGCGGCCAACACGAGATCAAGGTTGATCCAGTATCGTAACACATTCACCTCCGTCATGCCTATCATGTTTATCCTTATATATAAATGCATATTTGTGGGTACTGTGAGGCCATGAATAATGTAAATTAATTATCTTGTGTATATCCTTATGTGTGTACCCCAAAAATATCTGGTTACTGTCTGTACAAACTTCCAAGATTGCTCGAGCAATTGCGTGTGATCACCTTTAAATGATTTTCGAAGTATGTGAACATAATATTTATTGGATAATTCTTGACAAAGAATTTATCCTTATGTTTTTTTTTCATTTTTAGCGTATCTTGCCTATTTTTATATTCGCAGAGGACAAGTTATGAAGTCAATAATTTGTTGTAAGAAGAATAATTAAGATGGAACACATACTGAACTTTTATGTGTATTAGCTGAATGTCCTTGCGTTGCCACAGAATAACGAAAAAAAATATACAGACACACTCACGTAGGAGGCGGGTAACTACTTAGACACAAGAAGGGGGTGGGTAACTACTTGGACACAAGAGGATCACAGGTGGGGACGACTTACAAAAACCTAGTCTGGCTCCAAGGTGGCCTCATCCGGTTTGGTGGCGAGTTGCAGGAGGAGTTCATCGGGAGGAGCTCGGTGAGAGGTTGGAATCAGATGGCCGGCAAAGTTAGTGGCGGATGGCGGTCCTCAACCCATGCAGGCTACATGCACATAAAGCAATTGTTGATAACATCTACTGTTTAGATTTTTTGTAGGCATGTATTTGTGCTTTTTTTTTTCAAAAATGTGATGATTGTATTTATGATTTTTCAGTTTTGTCTGTGAGAACAATTGTAAGCCATTATCTCCATGCTAGAGTCGATCCGGGAATCTAGATTTTTTTCTGTCCCAAAATAATACCTACGTCGCACCATAATCAAGGTACTACATCGAACGATCAATGAAAAAGTCAATTATTGGAAGCAAAGGGGTAAAGTTAAAGCTGCAATCCTAGGCGATGAAAATACTCGCTACTTCCACGCTTCGGCCCCTCGACGGCATCGTAAGAATAAGATTGCCTCTATCCTTCACAATGGAACCGAGTTCTTTCAGCACAAACCAAAAAGCCAAATTATGATAAACTACTACTCCTCCCATCTTGGACAGGCTCATGAACCTACGTGGTCTTTCTCCCTAACTGAACTCTATCCTGAACCCATCCCGCAACTCAGGCATCTTGCAGATTCTTCCACAGATCAGGAAATCTTCAACGCGTTTGCCTCGATGAACCACCTTGCTAGCCCTGGCCCTGACGGTTTCGGTCCAAGCTTCTATAAAAAAAATCTGGAACATTACTAGGGGCCAAGATCCTCGACCTTTTTCTTAGCTTTCCTTAACCAAAACGCTGACACTGCAAGTCTTAATCGAGCCCTGATCGTTCTACTACCAAAGAATGGCGATGCCAAAACTCTGGAAGCCCTTTCTTCAAAACTGCCCCATAAAGGGTATTGCAAAATTTCTCACCAATAGACTGAAAAGCTACATCCATTTCCTTGGACACGGTGACCAGACACGCTTTCTCTCCGGGAGGTGCATTTCAGGAAACTTTCTATATGCCACAGATATCCTAAATTGCTGCCACCGCACCAAAGCTCCTACCATTGTAGTAAAACTAGATTTCTGGAAGGCGATTGATTCGGTCTGGCCTGCACAGCTAGGCCAAAATCATGGTTTTGACCCTTAATGGCAATATTAGCACGAAATGACCCATGTTCGAAACTATTTGACGATCTGACCCTTTTGGCTACCGCTAGACACGGCGGCGGTAGGGTAGTTGGGCTACCACCATGGTCAACGGTAGTAGACCCTGGTTCACGCCCGATCAGTCCCCGCTGACCGTACTGACATGGCCAAGTGGCAATCGCCTTTGACCATGGCGGTAGGCCATCTACTCTACAGCCACGGCAGGCGGTGGTAGCCCCTCGAAGAGTTAAGTGGCTAGGGACCCATGGGTGGGCCACTGCTTCAGATGTTCCCTGGCTATTGTACCAAAGGAATATCTGTTGGGCCACCAAGAGGAAGGGTTTGTAGCAAGCTTAATTTTTTTCCCCTCAGTTAGAGAACCATGGTATTCAATCCGTGGATTTCACTACAGATCAAATGATCAGCCCTGCACTCAAATAAGACACTTTATTTTGGTTCCCAACTGTCTAGTGAAGTTGTCAATCTCACTAGCTTTTGCTAGTTACAAGGATTAATGTATCGAGTGTGTGGAATTGATTTTTGTATGTGAAAGTAAAAAGAGTTCATATAATAAAAGAATAGAAAAACATTTAAGAAAGGTTCTATTTATGAGGAAGAATGGACCAAGGATCCATAAGTTCACTAGTGGCATCTCTCCAAATAGCATAGGCATGATAAACAAATTACGGTTGCGTACCAATTAAATTGCAATATTTATCGTTAATCATATATGTCATGATTGCATATAGGCAGTACGTCATTATATCTATAGACAGCTATCCATCATGCATTTCGCGGTATTAAGTAATAAAACAGAGTATTGCATTAAGCAAGTTGACATAATATTGATAATATATTCTCTTTACCTCCAACTCATTACCGAGACAACTAGGCAACTATCGTTTTATCCTTAGTGGCAATAACACAATACAAGCATTTTTCTCTTACTGTCATTGAGATAGAATACTTGCAATATTAAACCCAACTAATGTACACCACTCCCTCTTGTAGATCATTCGTCTAAACATCACCAGTGAATAAACTAATAGATCGGAGAGCATGTACATCTACAAATCATGCAGCAAAAAACCAATAAAAACCAAATAAAAATTCATATATAATCTAATCATAAAGTGACAATTCATCACACCACAGCAAACACACCGGTAATTACATCAAATTGATCACAATCTTGTTAGGCAGCTCATGTGACCTTTGTATTGATGAACGGGAGAGAGGAGACGCAACATAGCTACTGTTATGAACCCATATTCCAAGGAGGACTACTCACACATGGTCATGGGAGCAGCAAGGTTGATGAAGATGGTGTCGATGATGATTTTCCCCTCCGGCAGGACTATATGATTTTGTGGGATAACTTTCTTTAGCATTTTTTTTTTGAAAGACATGATTGTTTGTTGGTATGCCTGAGTATTGATGTCTTTATATCAAACTATAGACTATTGCTTTCAGTCATTTGGATCTTTAATATTCATGCCACAAAAGAGATTACATGATCAATATGATAGGTAGCATTCCACATCAAAAATTCTGGTTTTATCATTTACCTACTCGAGGACGAGCAGGAATTAAGCTTGGGGATGCTGATATGTCTCCAACGTATCTATAATTTTTGATTGTTGCATGCTATTATAGTATTAATCTTGGATTTTTATTATGTAATTATATATCATTTTCTGGGACTAACCTATTAACTCAGTGCCCAGTGCCAGTTGCTGTTTTCTGCATGTTTTTGGCTTTTTAGGGAAACAGTACTGAACGAAGTGCAAACAGAGAAAAAACTTTGGATTAATTTTTCTTGAACCAGAAGAAACACTAGAAGCTTCGGGAGAAGACCTGAAGTGCCACGAGGAGGAGACAAGCCTGCCAGGCGCGCCCTGGGGGGGCACCCCAAGGCTTGTGGGCCCCTCGTGTCACCTCTTGACCTAATTCCTGCGCTATAAATTCACAAATATTCCCAAACCAACAGAGAGCCACTCGAAACACTTTTTTCGCCACCGCAAAGTCTCTGTTTCTTCGAGATCCCATCTGGAGACCTTTTCCGGTGATCTGTCGAAGGGGGAATCGATCACGGAGGGCCTCTACATCAACCTTGCTGCCCTTCCGATGATGCGTGAGTAGTTTACCACAGACCTACGTGTTGGGGAACGTAGCATGCAATTTCAAAATTTTCTACGCTCACGCAAGATCTATCTAGGAGATGCATAACAACGAGAGGGGGAGAGTGTGTCCACGTACCCTCGTAGACCAAAAGCGGAAGCATTTGACAACGTGGTTGATGTAGTCGAACTTGTTCTCGTTCCGACCAATCAAGCACCGAACGTACAGCACCTCCGAGTTCTGCACACGTTCAGCTCGATGACATCCCTCAAACTCTTGATCCAGCAAAGTGTCGAGGGAGAGTTCCGTCAGCACCACGGCGTGGTGACGGTGATGGTGAAGTGATCCACGCAGGGCTTCGCCTAAGCACTACGTGAATATGACCGGAGGAGTAAACTATGGAGGGGGGCGCCGCACACGGCTAACAATGTTTGTTGTGTGTGCTAGCGGTGCCCCCCCCCCACATATATATAGGTTGGAGGGGAGGAGAGGCAGCCAAGGGGGCGCCCCAAGTAGGAGGAATCCTACTTGGGGTCCTCCCAATTCGGCCTCCCCTCTTTCCTATTCCTATTGGAGTAGGAAGGGAAGAGGGGGAAGGGGGAATCCTATTGCCTTTTTCCTTTCCTCCTTCCCCTTTCCTTCTCCAATTTGGCCAGCCCATATGGGGGGGGTGCACCAGCCCCTTTGTGGCTGGTGTGTTTCCCCTCTTGGCCCATAAGGCCCATATCTTTTGCCGGGGGTGCCCGGAACCCCTTCCAGTGACCCGATAAGTACCCGGTGCATCCCGAAACACTTCCGGTGTCCGAATACCATCACCGTATATATCAATCTTTACCTCTCGACCATTTCGAGACTCCTCGTCATGTCCATGATCTCATCCGGCATTCCGAACAACATTCGGTCACCAAATCACATAACTCATATAATACAAAATCGTCATCGAACGTTAAGCGTGCGGACCCTACGGGTTCGAGAACTATGTAGACATGACCGAGACACCTCTCCGGTCAATAACCAATAGCGGAACCTAGATGCTCATATTGGTTCTTACATATTCTATGAAGATCTTTATCGGTCGAACCGTTATGACAATATACGTTATTCCCTTTGTCATCGGTACGTTACTTGCCCGAGATTCGATCGTCGGTATCTTCATACCTAGTTCAATCTTGTTACCGGCAAGTCTCTTTACTTGTTCCGTAATACATCATCCCGCAACTAACTCATTAGTCACATTGCTTGCAAGGCTTCTTATGATGTGTATTACTGAGAGGGCCCAGAGATACCTCTCCGATACTCAGAGTGACAAATCCTAATCTCGATCTATGCCAACCCAACAAACACCTTCGGAGATACCTGTAGAGCATCTTTATAATCACCCAGTTACGTTGTGACGTTTGATAGCACACAAGGCATTCCTCCGGTATCCGGGAGTTGCATAATCTCATAGTCAAAGGAATATGTATATGACATGAAGAAAGCAATAGCAATAAAACAGAACAATCAATATGCTAAGCTAACGGATGGGTCATGTCCATCACATCATTCTCCTAATGATGTGATCCCATTCATCAAATGACAACACATGTCTATGGTCAGGAAACTTAACCATGTTTGATTAATGAGCTAGTCTAGTAAAGGCTTACTAGGGACACGGTGTTTTGTCTATGTATTCACACATGTATCAAGTTTCCGGTTAATACAATTCTAGCATGAATAATAAACATTTATCATAATATAAGGAAATATAAAATAACAACTTTATTATTGCCTCTAGGGCATATTTCCTTCGGTCTCCCACTTGCACTAGAGTCAATAATCTAGTTCACATCGCCATGTGATTAACACGAATAGTTCACATCACCATGTGATTAAAGCACATAATTCACATCGCCATGTGACCAACACCCAAAGGGTTTACTAGAGTCAGTAATCTAGTTCACATCGCCATGTGATTAACACCCAAAGAGTATTAAGGTGTGATCATGTTTTGCTTGCGAGAGAGGTTTAGTCAACGGGTCTGCCACATTCAGATCCGTATGTATTTCGCAAATTTCTATGTCTACAATGCTCTACATGGAGCTACTCTAGCTAATTGCTCCCACTTTCAATATGTATCCAGATTGAGACTCAGAGTCATCCGGATCAGTGTCAAAGCTTGCATCGACGTAACCCTTTACGACGAACTCTTTGTCACCTCCATAACCGAGAAACATTTCCTTAGTCCTCTTTAGGTACCTAAGGATAATTTTGACCGTTGTCCAGTGATCTACTCCTGGATCACTATTGTACCCCTTTGCCAAACTCATGGCAAGGTACACAATAGGTCTGGTATACAGCATGGCATACTTTATAGAACATATGGATGAGGCATAGGGAATGACTTTCATTCTCTCTATATCTTCTGCCGTGGTCGGGTTTTGAGTCTTACTCAACTTCATACCTTACAACTCAGGCAAGAACTTCTTCTTTGACTGATCCATTTTGAACTCCTTCAAAATCTTATCAAGGTATGTACTCATCGAAAGTCTTATCAAGCATCTTGATCTATCTTTATAGATCTTGATGACCAATATGTAAGCAGCTTCACCGAGGTCTTTCTTTGAAAAACTCCTTTTAAACACTCCTTTATGCTTTCCAGAAAATTCTACATCATTTCCGATCAACAATATGTCATTCACATATACTTATCAGAAAGGCTGTAGTGCTCCCACTCACTTTCTTGTAAATATAGGCTTCACCGCAAGTCTGTATAAAACTATATGCTTTGATCAACTCATCAAAGTGTATATTCCAACTCCGAGATGCTTGCACTAGTCCATAGATGGATCGCTGGAGCTTGCACACTTTGTTAGCACCTTTAGGATTGACAAAACCTTCTGGTTGCATCATATACAACTCTTCTTTAATAAATCCATTAAAGAAATGCAGTTTTGACATCCATTTGCCAGATTTCATAAAATGCGGTAATTGCTAACATGATTCGGACAGACTTAAGCATCGATACAAGTGAGAAAATCTCATCGTAGTCAACACCTTGAACTTGTCAAAAACCTTTTGCGACAATTCGAGCTTTGTAGATAGTAACACTACTATCAGCGTCTGTCTTCCTCTTGAAGATCTATTTACTCTCAATGGCTTGCCGATCATCGGGCAAGTCCACCAAAGTCCACACTTTGTTCTTATATATGGATCCTATCTCAGATTTCATGGCCTCAAGCCGTCTGTCGAAATCTGGGCTCATCATCGCTTCCTCATAGTTCGTAGGTTTGTCATGATCTAGTAACATGACTTCCAGAACAGGATTACCATACCACTCTGGTGCGGAACGTACTCTGGTTGTCCTACGAGGTTCGGTAGTAACTTGATCTGAAGTTTCATGATCATCATCATTAGCTTCCTCACTAATTGGCGTAGGCATCACGGGAACTGTTTTCTGTGATGAATTACTTTCCAATTCGAGTGAAGGTACAATTACATCTTCAAGTTCTACTTTCCTCCCACTCACTTCTTTCAAGAGAAACTCCTTCTCTAGAAAGGATCCATTCTTAGCAACAAATTTCTTGTCTTCGGATCTATGATAGAAGGTGTACCCAACAGTTTCTTTTGGGTATCCTATGAAGACTCACTTCTCCGATTTGGGTTCGAGCTTATCAGGCTGAAGCTTTTTCACATAAGCATCGCAACCCCAAACTTTAAGAAATGACAGCTTAGGTTTCTTGCCAAACCATAGTTCATACGGTGTCGTCTCAACGGATTTAGACGGTGCCCTATTTAACGTGAATGCAGCTGTCTCTAATGCATAACCCCAAAATGATAGTGGTAAATCGGTAAGAGACATCATAGATCGCACCATATCTAATAAAGTACGGTTACGACGTTCGGACACACCATTACGCTGTGGTGTTCCAGGTGGCGTGAGTTGTGAAACTATTCCACATTGTTTTAAATGAAGGCCAAACTTGTAACTCAAATATTCGCCTCCGCGATCAGATCATAGAAACTTTATTTTCTTGTTACGATGATTTTCCACTTCACTCTGAAATTCTTTGAACTTTTCAAATGTTTTAGACTTGTGTTTCATTAAGTAGATATACCCATATCTACTCAAATCATCTGTGAAGTTCAGAAAATAACGATACCCGCCGCGAGCCTCAACACTCATCGGACCGCATACATCGGTATGTATTATTTCCAATAAGTCAGTGGCTTGCTCCATTGTTCCGGAGAACGGAGTCTTAGTCATCTTGCCCATGAGGCATGGTTCGCAAGCATCAAATGATTCATAATCAAGTGATTCCAAAAGTCCATCCGCATGGAGTTTCTTCATGCGCTTTACACCAATATGACCTAAACGGCAGTGCCACAAGTATGTTGCACTATCATTAGCAACTTTGCATCTTTTGGAATCAATATTATGAATATGTGTATCACTACAATCGAGATTCAATAAACCATTTATATTGAGTGTATGACCATAGAAGGTTTTATTCATGTAAACAGAACAACAATTATTCTCTGACTTAAATGAATAACCGTATCGCAATAAACATGATCCAATCATATTCATGCTCAACGCAAACACCAAATACCATTTATTTAGGTCCAACACTAATCCCAAAGGTAGAGGGAGTGTGCGATGGTGAACTTATCAACCTTGGAATCACTTCCAACACACATCGTCACCTTGTCATTAACTAGTCTCTATTCATTTTGTAACTCTTGTTTCGAGTTACTAATGTTAGCAACTGAACCAGTATCAAATACCCAGGGGCTACTATGAACACTAGTAAAATACACATCAATAACATGTATATCAAATATACCTTTGTTCACTTTGCCATCCTTCTTATCCACCAAGTATTTGGGGCAGTTCCGCTTCCAGTGACCATTTCCTTTGCAGTAGAAGCACTCAGTTTCAGGCTTAGGTCCATCTTTGGGCTTCTTCATGGGAGTGACAACTTGCTTGCCATTCTTCTTGAAGTTCCCTTTCTTTCCCTTGCCCTTTTTCTTGAAACTAGTGGTCTTGTCAACCATCAACACTTGATGTTATTTCTTGATTTCTACCTTCACCGATTTCAGCATCGCGAAGAGCTTTGGGAATCGTTTTCGTCATCCCTTGCATATTATAGTTCATCACGAAGTTCTAGTAACTTGGTGATAGTGACTAGAGAACTCTGTCAATCACTATCTTATCTGGAATATTAACTCCCACTTGATTCAAGCGATTGTAGTACGCAAATATTCTGAGCACATGCTCACTAGCTGAGCTATTCTCCTCCATCTTGTAGGCAAAGTACTTGTCAGAGGTCTCATACCTCTCGACACGGGCATGAGTCTGAAATACCAATTTCATCTTTTGGAACATCCCATATGCTCCGTGGCGTTCAAAACGTTTTTGAAGTCCCGGTTCTAAGCCGTAAAATATGGTGCACTAAACTATCAAGTAGTCATCATATTGAGCTTTGCCAAACGTTCATAACGTCTGCATCTGCTCCTGCAATAGGTCTTTCACCTAGCGATGCATCAAGGACATAATTCTTCTGTGCAGCAATGAGGATAATCCTCAGATCACGAACCCAGCCGCATCATTGCTACTATCATCTTTCAACTTAGTTTTCTCTAGGAACATATCAAAAAATAAACGGGGAGCTACATCGCGAGCTATTGATCTACAACATAGATATGCAAAAACTATCAGGACTAAGTTTATGATAAATTAAGTTCAATTAATCATATTACTTAAGAAATCCCACTTAGATAGACATCCCTCAAGTCATCTAAATGATCACGTGATCCAAATCAACTAAACCGTGTCCGATCATCACGTGAGATGGAGTAGTTTTCAATGGTGAACATCTCTATGCTGATCATATCTACTATATGATTCATGTTCGACCTTTCGGTCTCCAGTGTTCCGAGGCCATGTCTGTACACGCTAGGCTCGTCAAGTTTAACCTAAGTATTCCGCTCGTGCAAAACTGTCTTGCACCCGTTGTATGTGAACGTAGAGCTTATCACACCCGATCATCACGTGGTGTCTCGGCACGACGAACTATCGCAACGGTGCATACTCAGGGAGAACACTTATACCTTGAAATTTTAGTGAGGGGTCATCTTATAATGCTACCACCGTACTAAACATCACATGCAATCAAAATATGTGACATGATATGGCCATCATCATCTTGTGCCTTTGATCTCCATCTCCAAAGCACCGTCATGATTTCCATCGTCACCAGCTTGACACCTTGATCTCCATCGTAGCGTCGTTGTCGTCTCCCCAACTATTGCTTCTATAACTATCGCCAACGCATAGTGATAAAGTAAAGCAATTACATGGCGATTGCATTTCATACAATAAAGCGACAACCATAAGGCTCCTGCCAGTTGCCGATAACTTTTACAAAACATGATCATCTCATACAATAACGTATATCACATCATGTCTTGACCATACCATATCACAACATGCCCTGCAAAAACAAGTTAGACGTCCTCTACTTTGTTGTTGCAAGTTTTAGGTGGCTGCTACGGGCTCCTAGTAAGAATCGTTCTTACCTATGCATCAAAACCACAATGATGTTTCGTCAAGTTTGCTGTTTTAACCTTCAACAAGGACCGGCCGTAGTGAAATTCGATTCAACTAAAGTTGGAGAAACAGACACCCGCCAGCCACCTTTATGCAAAACAAGTTGCATGTCTGTCGGTGGAACCGGTCTCATGAACGTGGTCATGTAAGGTTGGTCCGGACCGCTTCATCCAACAATACCGCTGAATCAAAATAAGACGTTGGTGGTAAGCAGTATGACTATCATCGCCCACAACTCTTTGTGTTCTACTCGTGCATATCATCTACGCATAGACCTGGCTCTGATACCACTGTTGGGGAACGTAGCATGCAATTTCAAAATTTTCTACGCTCATGCAAGATCTATCTAGGAGATGCATAGAAACAAGAGGGGGAGAGTGTGTCCACGTACCCTCGTAGACCGACAGCGGAAGCATTTGACAACGCGGTTGATGTAGTCGAACTTCTTCTCGTTCCGACCGATCAAGCACCGAATGTACGGCACCTCCGAGTTCTCCACACATTCAGCTCGACGACGTCCCTCGAACTCTTGATCCAGCAAAGTGTCGAGGGAGAGTTCCGTCAGCACGAGGCGTGGTGACAGTGATGGTGAAGTGATCCACACAGGGCTTCGCCTAAGCACTACGTGAATATGACCGGAGGAGTAAACTGTGGAGGGGGGCGCCGCACACGGCTAACAATGTTTGTTGTGTGTTCTAGCGGTGCCCCGCCCCCCCATATATATAGGTTGGAGGGGAGGAGAGGCAGTCAAGGGGGTGCCCCAAGTAGGAGGAATCCTACTTGGGGTCCTCCCAATTGGGCCTCCCCCTTTCCTATTCCTATTCGGAGTAGGAAGGGAAGAGGGGGAAGGGGGAATCCTATTCCCTTTTTCCTTTCCTCCTTCCCCTTTCCTTCTCCAATTTGGCCAGCCCATATGGGGGGGGGGGCGCACCAGCCCCTTTGTGGCTGGTGTGTTTCCCCTCTTGGCCCATAAGGCCCATAACTTCTGCCGGGGGTGCCCGGAACCCCTTCCGGTGACCCGATAAGTACCCGGTGCATCCCGAATCACTTCCGGTGTCCGAATACCATCGTCCTATATATCAATCTTTACCTCTCGACCATTTCGAGACTCCTCGTCATGTCCATGATCTCATCCAAGATTCCGAACAACATTCGGTCACCAAATTACATAACTCATATAATACAAAATCGTCATCGAACGTTAAGCGTGCGGACCCTACGGGTTCGAGAACTATGTAGACATGACCGAGACACCTCTCTGGTCAATAACCAATAGCGGAACCTAGCTGCTCATATTGGTTCTTACATATTCTATGAAGATCTTTATCAGTCGAACCGTTATGACAATATACGTTATTCCCTTTGTCATCGGTACGTTACTTGCCCGAGATTCGATCGTCGGTCTCTTCATGCCTAGTTCAATCTCGTTACCGGCAAGTCTCTTTACTCGTTCCGTAATACATCATCCCGCAACTAACTCATTAGTCACATTGCTTGCAAGGCTTCTTATGATGTGTATTACCGAGAGGGCCCAGAGATACCTCTCCGATACTCGAAGTGACAAATCCTAATCTCGATCTATGCCAACCCAACAAACACCTTCGGAGATACCTGTAGAGCATCTTTATAATCACCCAGTTATGTTGTGACATTTGATAGCACACAAGGCATTCCTCCGGTATCCGGGAGTTGCATAATCTCATAGTCAAAGGAATATGTATATGACATGAAGAAAGCAATAGCAATAAAACTGAACGATCAATATGCTAAGCTAACAGATGGGTCATGTCCATCACATCATTCTCCTAATGATGTGATCCTATTCATCAAATGACAACACATGTCTATGGTCAGGAAACTTAACCATCTTTGATTAATGAGCTAGTCTAGTAGAGGCTTACTTGGGACACGGTGTTTTGTCTATGTATTCACACATGTATCAAGTTTCTGGTTAATACAATTCTAGCATTAATAATAAACATTTATCATGATATAAGGAAATATAAAATAACAACTTTATTATTGCCTCTAGGGCATATTTCCTTCACTACGGGTCTATAGCTAGTAGCTAGATGGCTTCCTCTCTCTCTTTGATCTTCAATACAATGTTCTCCTCGATCTTCTTGGAGATCTATTCGATGTAATCCTTTTGTGCGGTGTGTTCGTTGGGATCTGACGAATTGTGGGTTTATGATCAGATTATTCATGAATATTTTTTGAGTCTTTTCTGAATTCTTATACACATGATTGTTATAGCTTTGTATTTCTCTCCGATCTATCGATTTGGTTTGGACAACTAGATTGGTTTATCTTGCAATGGGAGACGTGCTTTGTGATGGGTTCGGTCTTTCGTTACTCAATCCCAGTGACAGAAAGGGACATGACACGTATTGTATCGTTGCCATTAAGGGTAAAACGATGGGGTTTATTCATATTGCTTATATTTACTTTGTCTACATCATGTCATCTTGCTTAAGGCATTACTTTGTTCTTTATGAACTTAATACTCTAGATGCATACTGGATAGCGGTCGATGGGTGGAGTAATAGTAGTAGATGTAGGCAGGAGTCAGTCTACTTGTCTCGGACGTGATGCCTATATACATGATCAATGCCTTGAATATCATCATAACTATGCACTTTTCTATCAATTGCCCAATAGTAATTTGTTTACCCATCATATGCTATCTTCAAGAGAGAAGCCTCTAGTGAAAACTATGGTCCCCGGGTCTATCTTCCATCATATATAAAACTAAAAATACTTTGCTGCAATTTATTTACTGTTATTTTACTTTTGTGTTTTACTTTATTTATCTATCACTACCAAGGGATTGACAACCCCTTGTTTTGCGTTGAGTGCAAGTATTTGCTTTTCATGTGTGTAGGTGCTGCCAACGAGGTTCTGTGTGATTCTCCTACTGGATTGATAACCGTGGTTCTTAACTGAGGGAAATATTTATCTTTACTGTACTGCATCTCCTCTCCTCTTCGGGGATTTACTAACGTAGCTCACAAGTAGCACGCACCCTAGCCCTTAGGCGGGGGGAGGGGACATGTGGGCCCATGGTGGCTATCCTATGGCCCTTCCTCTCGCCCAGCCTTCTCTCTGACTTGAAACTTCATGAAGTAATTTTATTTTATTTTTTGGTCTCCAGAAAATACCTTTTGCTGTTACACCAAAAACACTAAAAAACAGCAACTGGCACATGGCAGCCAATTAATATGTTAGTCCAAAAAAAACGGTGCCAAAACTATATATAAATCATATAAATGTAGCATGAACATAACAAAAGTTATAGATATATTTGAGACGTATCAGCCACCCACCGACCCATTCAACCCCCATCCTTCTTCCTACTCTCCCACCCGAGCTACTGCCCTATCCCCCTCTCTCACCCCCCCCTTCCAAACTCCTCTCAAATCCCTCTGAAATCGGTGCCATTTGTTCGGTGAATCGGAGCCCTTTGCATCCCTTGAGGTAAGCTCTCACTAGTGCAGAATCAGCCTTTAGTCCCGGTTCGTAAGGGCCTTTAGTCCCGGTTCAACAACCGGCACTAAAGGGTCGTACTAACGCCCCTCCCCCCCCCCCTTTAGTCCCGGTTCATCACGGCCCGGGACCAAAGGCCCACCACGTGGCACGAGGCCGCGCCGGGGGCTGGGGGGCCTTTAGTCCCGGTTGGTAACACCAACTGGGACTAAAAGGTATAGGGGTTTAGGGGTTTATGCTTTATTTTTCCTTTTAATTTTGTATTTTCTATTTATTTATTTTTATTTCAAACATATTTTACGCTACTACATACATACTGTACACGTCATGCATATATAAATAGAATTTCTCGTAGAACCAATCATATATATATCATAGAATTTCTCGTACGACCATATGCATGCGCATACACATATATATATACAATTTGGTACATATATACAATTTCTCCTACAATTTGCAGATAATTACATGCAGGCATTGGGTTTAATGGTATTCTCCTTTGGGATGTATGACCTGGTCAACCAAAAATCCCGCAATTTCCTCTTGAAGTGCTCGTATGCGGTCTGTTGGTAGGAGCTTTTCCCGCATATCCGTCAGCTTTAAAGAAGGATATCAAGATGAATATATTAGTTGTGTGTATATATATATTAGATCATGATAAAAAAATTGTGGATAGTGTTCTGGCAAATGTACCCAAAGTTGTCTTTCAGATCTGCTCCTTTCGGACGTCATAATGCGAATGTTCTCGCAAACGTAGTATGCACATAAATTATTTCCCGGTGCCTGCCTCATGCACTTTACGAGAATAGAATTCAATCAGATAATAATTAATCAAGCATGATAATGGTATTGAAACTAGAATTAAAGAGATGCGCGGACATGTAGCTAGTACTACTTAATTACGCACCTTAGGTTGCACCCATTTCAGCTCTTGTTTCCATGCGCCTGGGACCTGTTTGATGAAGCTTTGCCAAACCCTACCCGGTAAAGAAAATGAATAAAGGAGTTATTAATTAGTTGATATCAGGAAATGAACTAAAGAGGCTGACATAGTGCGATAATGATTGAAATTACCTGTCGACCATCCCCTTCATGATTAAGTACTCTTTAGGTTCTTTAAGTAGTGAGTCTAGTACTTTAACTTTTCCCTCGTCAACTTCAATGATTAGCAGGATCCAGTGAAAACTGCATGCGCACACATTTGTATAATTAAGAGGGCATGTGCATAACTCATCAACTACACTTATTAACATCTAGTAAGCAAAATAGAATTTGTAGTACAAAACAGTAACACTCAACCGAAGTTGTAAGGAAATACTATTTCTGGTTGGGTATTATTTGCTTCAAAAACTGTAGCAAGCTCTTCTCTGTCTCTTTTGGGTGATGTGACCACACCTCTTCATTAATGGTATTTGGGTCAATGAACCCAATGACATAGCGTCCATCTCTTTTCATTTCATAAATCTTCATTCTGCATAATACCACAGAAAAGAATATAGTGAGGATAATTACAGGCAACGAACGAGCACATCTAGAGACTTAAAACAGAAAGAAATCACTTACAGAGAATAGCAACTGACTAGAGATTTGTTGAGTGTGTCTTGATTGAATAACTGAAACATTTCTTGAAACTCAACCCACAAATCTTTTGCATGGAAGTAATTCTCTTCCTTGACTTTCACCATGCGGAAATCTCGCCCCTTCTTGACTTGTCTGAGGTACAGTCATGCAAATTGCGCATTCTCGTTGATAGATCCTTGACCTCCCTGACCAGATCTTGGCCGGGGACATATTTCCATGCTACTTCGTGATCTTGAATCTTGGGCAGTTCCTCGATGCATAGGAGTTGTTCAACAGTGACACCAGCCTCTCTAGCCATCTGTCTATGAGCGTCAGTTATTACCGGCTGATCGGTGGTACTCACACCATGTGATTGTACAATGAGCGGGTGGATCAATTGCACTGCCTGTTCTCCCAGCTGGGGAACAGTTTTCCCGCATTTGCTACTCCTTGTTTGGCTTGAGCTCGACTCCATATCTTTTTGTGCCTGATATAACTTCTTAATAGAACGCTCATAGTCTGAGTCCGTCCTCTTCACAGCCGATTGAGCATTATCAATAAAGTGTTGTATGACTTCATCAGGCATTTTCTCCTTCAGCGGGGGCTGTTTCCGTGCAAAATGGGCCTTCACTTGGGCAGCCACTTCGCCGTTGTTTTCCTCGATAGTCATCTCGTAAGGCAACTTCTTTTTGGCAGGAGGAGAGGCTTTCTTGCTTGGTGCTCTATTCCACTTTGGAGAAGGCTGACGCGCCCGAGATCGATATGGCGGACTCGCGCTGATGGGCTCCGTCTCGGGGTGGGGTGGTGGAGACGGCTGACGCGGTGGCAGACTAGCGTCGCGCCGCGTCTCGGGCAGGGTTGGAGTTGGTTGATGCGGTGGCGGACTTGGAGGAGGAGCTTGCTAACGCGGTTGGAGGAGGAGCTTGCTGACGGGGCGGACTTGGAGGAGGAGTCGGTGGCCTTGGAAAGACGATGCAATCCTTTCTCCATAGAATGATATGATGTATGGCCTCTCCCAGTGTGCGCTCCTCGTCACCTCCAGGAATGTCAAGCTCTAGCTCGTAATATCCTGACATCACTTCATCAACCCCGACACAAGCATAGCCAGCTGGAATCAGATTGCAAAGGAAGTTTGCTTCAGGGGGATTTGTTAAAGCATAGCCGTCCGCCACTTTCATTGATATGTTCTTCACTTTCATGTGTAGCTCACAAGGTGTCGTATCTTTGATATCATCCACAGGGTATCTATCTAGCAGTGCATCATCGGCCGGGGTGGAACCCACACTGCTTTTTGGCATAGATGGGACGGTTGTATCCAATGCTGGATCTGCTTGCTGCTGTCGCTGAGATGCCCTTTCCTGGCTAAGTGAGTCGATATGCTCCTACTGCCTTAGGAAAGCGCATTCCAACTCCGTGTGCTTTGATTCTACCAGTTGAAGGCGGTCTGCTTCCTGCTTCCTCTGCTCCTCCTCCTGCTGCTTCTTTCTCGCACGGCTTCTGTAAGTGGCGTTCCAATCCGCAAACCCCTCAAACCACGGAACAACGCCTTTGTCTCATGTTCGTCCCGGGTATTCAGGATTCTTCAAGGCGCATAGAATCTCGTCATTCTCTCTGTCGGGCTTGTACTTTCCCGTTCGAGCATCTTGTATTGCAACAAGTAAAGCGTCGGAGGCTTCTTTAAGACTCGCCCGCTCCATAACCAGCCTTGTCTCTGGGTCCAACTTCCGCCCATGCGCATAAAACCAAGTCCTGCACCTGGGGGGCCAACTCAATGTACCTGGAGTGACCCCTACAGCAATCATCTGTTCCTCAGCGAGATCCTACTTAGGCCGGCCGACCTGGTAGCCACCTGGCCCCAGAGTATGGTGCCACTTTTTTTTCGCAGCATTAATCTTGTTTATTCTCGACCGTTCCTTAGCTTCTTCCGATTCCTTGAACTGCACAAAAGCGTCCCAGTGATCTTTTGCCTTCTCCAGTGTTCCCTTGAATGATGGAGTCTTCTTTCCGTCTGCTTGGTACTTGGCCCATATTCTTTTCTTGTGGTTGTTGAATGCTATCGCCATCTTCTTAAGAGCACTCTTCTTGACTTCTCCCGTTCTTCATCTGTCAAATGATCTGGTAGGGTGAAATGTGCCATGAGCGATTCCCAAAGAAGATCTTTTGCTCTTCCGTCGACAAAAGTAACTCCTTGATCTCCCTTTGCTGGCTTATTCCATTCTTGAACGGAGATCGGGATTTGGTCCCTGACAATAACTCTGCATTGACGAGTAAATTTGTCCGCATTCTTTTTAGGAGCAAGCGGTTCACCATTTTCTTTGATGGCATCGATGTTGTACTTTATGCCAGCCTGCAACCTTCTGGCCGAGCCTCGTACTGCCCTGCTTGTAGAAGATTTGCTCGATCCAGAGGGCTAAAAGAAGAAAGATCGATTTGTTAATATATATAAATCAATTAATACATGTAATGATCACCAGAGGCCTTATATATATATACCTCGCCGGTCTTCGTTATTTGAAGAACATTTCCTTCGTCATCATTGTTGTGGCCTTCGTCTCTTCGTTCGTCTTCATCAAATATTAATACTCCCTCACCGGAATTGTTTAGATATTGCAAGCCATCATCTTCGGGTTCATTCTCATCTGGGCCCGGGGAGCGTATGATGTCGAACATGGTCTCTTCTCCGTCTCTGCCGGTATTGTCCATAGCTTACATTAACTAATCCAGAAGAAAGACAAAACAATTTAGTATTCAAATTAGAATGCAATCAATAAGGAAAAACTGAATCATAGTAGATAATATGCATCTCGAATAATATCACTAATACATCTCGAATAATCCAGATAATATGCATCATCGAAGATAATCTCGAATACATCGTCTGGAATATTATCGAATATAATCTCGAATACATCTTGAGTATTAATTATCACTAATACATCTCGAATATTATCATATAACATCACTAGCTAATACAGATCGAATATTATCGAAGAATCTAGTTCACTTGCGGATCCTGAGGGGCGGACGGTGGACACCCAAAGAGAAGGAACGATCACAGGATCATAGCTTGGGTGAGATCCCTGAAGAACCTGCCAGGTATTGGAGAACCTGATGTCCAACACAACCATGTAGCGACGGACGTGCTCGTCCTCCTCCCTGACACGGCGACGTACCACCTCCGGCGGGGCCGGCTGCCTCCGCACCGAATGTGGCCCACGCGAACGCCACCAAAGAAGCTCCGGGTCAACGACGGAAGCCTGGTTCCTCACCAAGATGCGCGGCCCGGAAGGTAGCACCTCCGAGTGCCAGCCCGGCGGAGCCCAGTCCCAGACATGGCGCCTCTCAAGCAGGTCGTCGCCACCGAGACGACGACGAGGATGCGGGCCGGGCATCGTCGACGTCGAGAACAAAGTCTTATGAAAACAAATTCGTATGCAATAATTATCATTTTATTATGCTACTCTTATTTAATAAACTTTTACAACTATATATATAGTAGGCGGGCAAATTTGAACAACATTTTATATCCATTGATCCAACAATTCTTTTTAAAGAGAACCCACACTTGAACAACATTTCTATTCATCCATTTAACATCCATTTAAATTATAAATAACAGTAGGAAATATTTTCATAATAAAATTTGCCAGAAATAATTCTTTTAATAGCATTTGCAATCTTTGAAATGCTTCTTTTGCCCTACAACTATTTTAAATAATTATTTCAAAATTCCACAAGAAATTATGAGGGGTCATGTCATGCATATAGATCATTTTTATGCAAAAACCCAACTTGGTAATTTTGAGCAAAATATCCTCTTTTCAAATATGTCCCATTCCTAGGTTATAACTACAACCCTAATATTCCTTGCTCCAAAAATTCTGAAACTTTTCCCACTTATAGTCCTTCCAACAAAACCCTTAACTCTATTAGACCAACTCCATTAGCATAACTTAAGTTCACCAAATAATTCCTTGTAGTTTCTGTCCAGAACTGAATTCTGGTAAAACTTGCACTTGCAAGTTTTTCTTTCTGTCAAACTAACCCCACCACCATCTTTATCATCTAAGGATACACCATCCTAGAAATTTCCACATCCAACCAAAGTGCCTAGGTCACCCTTTCATTTCACCAAACACCTCATGTGCATGGCAGAATCTTGCAACTCCTCTGAACTACATTGGCCATGGCAAAAACAGCGGCTACGCGCGCGACAAGGCGAGGAAGAAACGGGGAAGGGCGCAGGCGGAGCTCACCGGGGAGGCGCAAGAGGCCCGGTGACGGCTTAGGAGCTGCAGGCTCGCCGGAATTAGGGACGGGGACGAGCGGCTCGGCCTCGGGGCTTGGGGAGGAAGCGCGGCCGGCCGGCGTCGGGGCGGCGATGATCTCCGGCGTCGGGGGAGGCGATGGTGTCGGGGGAGGCGACGGCGATCTCCGGCGCAGTAGCCTGGCGGCGTCCTCTGGTTCGGCGCATCGAGAGAATGGAGAGAGTGTTTGGAAAATTTTGTAAGTCCCCTCTTATATACAAAGACCTTTAGTCCGGTTGGTGGCTCCAACCGGGACTAAAGACCCCCTTTAGTCGCGGTTGGAACCACCAACCGGGACTAAAGGTGAATTTTCAACAGGCCAAGCGGCGGGAAGCCAGGCCTTTAGTCCCGGTTGGTGGCTCCAACCGGGACTAAAGGGGGCCTTTAGTCCCGGTTGGAGCCACCAACCGGGACTAAAGGCCTGTGCTTCCCGTGTCCAAAGTTTAGTTCCACCTCGCTAGTTGAGAGGAGCTCGCAGCGGTTTATAAGCCCCGCCGCGGCTTCCCTGTCGAGCTCCTCTCTAAAGCAGACATGTGTGGGCCTAACAAACCTGTCTTGCCATGTGCGGGCCTGCATCCTAGCCCAACTAAGCGTTGGGTTTCTAGTCCTATGCAGGCCGTGGCGGCCCAGTAGGCTGGCTTTTTTAATTTATTTATTTTCCATTTTTTTGTTTTCTGCTTTATTTATTTTCTTTTGTTTCTGATTTGTTTTTTGTTTTATTAGAGTTTTTGAGTGAATCTTTTTCCTTTAGGTCACAAGAATTATAAACTTTCTGTTAGTGCCAGTAGTTTTCAAATTTGAATAGGTTAAATTTAAATTATTTAAAATTTGTCTGAATCACTAGTTTGTGAATAACTTTACTTTAAAAATATATTTTTGAGTGATTCTTTTTCCTGCTGTTTAATATTAGTGTGTTTTCTCACTATATTCAATTTTGTTATTTTTAGGTTATTTTTAATGGGTGTTTTAATCAAAAACAGATTCTGTTTAGCTCTTTTCATTTAATAGCTCAAAAAATTCATGTAATTGCATGAAAAATAGCGAATGAAGTCAAAAAGGGTTGAAAATTGATGATGTGGCTTTGAATGGTGCATGTTGAACTCACAAAAAGTCTGGAGTTGAAGTAAGTTAAAAAAATGAAATGCCTTTGTAACAGATGAGTTTCCGTCCCAAAGTCTGATACTTCGAAAGAGATTGTCCATTTTGTACACGAAGTGCATCCAGTTTTTGCCGTAACCCTCTCAACTTTTTAGAACATGCCATGTGGGTGAAATGATGATACCATGCCAACGTTCAACCTTTTCAGATTTCATTTGTAGTGCTTTTCAATTTCAGGGTCACTTAGCTCAAAAAATTCATTAAATGCATGAAAAATAGCGAATGAAGTCAGAAAGAGTTCAAAATTGATGATGTGGCTTTGAATGGTGCTTTTTGAACTCACAAAAAGTCTGGAGTTGAAATAAGTTTAAAAAAATGAAATACCTTTGTAACAGATGAGTTTTCGTCCGAAAGCCTGATACTTCAAAAGAGATTGTCCATTTTGTGCACGAAGTGCATCCAGTTTTTGCCGTAACTCTCTCAACTTTTGAGCACATTCTATGTGGTTGAAATGATGATACCATGCCAACTTTCAAACTTTTCAGAGTTCATTTGTAGTGCTTTTCTATTTCAGGGTCATTTAGCTCAAAAAATTCATGTAATTGCATGAAAAATAGCGAATGAAGTCAGAAAGGGTTGAAAATTGCATCCAGTCCTTAAAGATATATTTCTTCGCCTTTCAAATGCCAAAACACATATATACCCTAACTATTACAAAGATTCCATCCGGTTTGTCCGAAGTGGGACTTTCGAGATAAGTACGGAAACTCACTAGAGAAGAAAGTGATGATGGTGAAGCCGGTCACATCCCAGAGTGGGATCTTTGGGTATAAAACTTTTTCTTCGCGTGTGTCCCTTTGCGCCGTAACCATGGACAATCTTCATTATTTAACAGGATGCTTGGGTCAATCTTCACTGTGAAGGGAGCAATTTCATGAAAGTTTTCATAATCTTCTGACATGTCTGTCTTGTCCTCCACTCCCATGATATTTTTTTTCCTGAAAGAACTATGTGGCGCTTTGGCTCATCGTATGATCTATTCGCTTCCTTATATTTTCTTTTTCTCGGCTTGGTAGACATGTACTTTACATAGAAAACCTGCGCCACATCATTGGCTAGGACGAATGGTTCGTCTGCGTACCCAAGATTGTTGAGATCCACTGTTGTCATTCCGTACCGCGGGTCTTCCTTTACGCCATCTCCTGACAGATTGACCCATTTGCAGCGAAACAAAGGGACCTTCAATTCACGTCCATAGTCAAGTTCCCATATCTCCACTATGTAACCATAATATGTGTCCTTTGGCCTATTGGTGTTTGCTGCATCAAAGCGGACACCACTGTTTTGATTGGTGCTCTTTTTATCTTGGGCGATCGTGTAATATGTATTCCCATTTATCTCGTACCCTTTGAAAGTCAATATAGTCGAAGATGGTAACTTGGACAGCAAGTACGGCTCATCTCCAACACTGTCGTCATGCATGAGACGCGTCTGCAACCAACCACCGAAACTCCCCGTGTGTTCATGTGTAATCCAGTCGTCAGACTGCTCCGGGTGTTTGGAGCGTAGAATATTCTTGTGTTCGTCAATATACAGACCCACTAAGCTGGAATTTTGTAGAACTGTGTAGTGTGCTTGCGCCCAAGAATGCATGTCCATACATATTACTTCGTCCTTTCCTAGTGTGCCTTTTCCACCAAGTCTGCCCTCATGCCGCGATTCGGGAACACCAATCAGCTTAAGGTCAGGAATAAGGTCAACACAAAACTCAATGACCTCCTCTGTTTCATGGCCCTTGGAGATGCTTCCTTCTGGCCTAGCACGGTTATGAACATATTTCTTTAAGACTCCCATGAACCTCCCAAAGGGGAACATATTGTGTAGAAATACAGGACCCAGAATGACAATCTCTTCGACTAGGTGAACTAGGACGTGCGTCATGATATTGAAGAATGATGGTGGGAACACCAACTCGAAACTGACATGACATTGCACCAAATCATTCTGTAACCTTGGTAGGATTTCTGAATCGATTACCTTTTGAGAGATTGCATTGAGGAATGCACATAGCTTCACAATGGCTAATCAAACGTTGTCCGGTCGAAGCCCCCTCAATGCAACCGGAAGCAGTTGCGTCATAATCACGTGGCAGTCATGGGACTTTAGGTTCTGGAACTTTTTCTCTGCCATATTTATTATTCCCTTTATATTCGACAAGAAGCCAGACGAGACCTTCTGTGACACCTCGAGACCGATTCTTTCCCTAATTGTTATTATTATATTGCTTGCTCTATTTTATTTTGCATTGCATCATTTCATCATGCCATCGTATCATTAGTTTTTGCAAAAACTCATCTAAATAAATTGCATGGATCTTCGATCCATTTAAATCGAGGGAGATGCACATGGTGTTTTTTCTTTATAACATACCCTCCCAATATTATTAGGGAGCTATAAATAATTATTCCAACAATTTGGAATTACCCATAAACACACTTGCAAAATAATTCTCATGTCTTTTGTGTTTCAAGTTTGACCTCCAAACCTTGCCAATAATTGTTTCTCCATTTATCGAGGCTCCTCCCAAATCCTCAACATTTTGGACCTTACGAACAACCCCATGCTAGCTTCTCTCTCTAGTTTTGCACTAATTTATTAAAGTGACAATTTTCTGCCTCAGAAAAATGTTCACTTATTTTATATAAATCCTACTCATTTTTTTGAGTCCAAGAAAATTACCCTCCTGCCAAGCTCCACTACTAACCCCTCTCTCTTTTTATTCCAATTCACTGTTTTTTTTATATAAGCAGAGAGAGAGAGAGAGAGAGAGAGAGAGAGAGAGAGAGAGAGAGAGAGAGAACCAGGCCCAGCCGGCCTCCTGTGGCTGTCGCCAGCCCACCTAACCCCGCAGCCCACCTGGGCACCCCTCCCACAAGCCGGCCCAAGACCAGCGAGGCCCGACCGCCCCTGCCTTCTAACCCTAACCCAGCACCACCGATCCCATCTCTCCCTCGTCCTTCCCCCGTGCGCCGCCACCTCCTCCCTCTCGATCCGCGCACGCGCGCCCGTCGCCCTCGCCTTCCTCTTTGCCGCGCCGCCGTCTTCCCTACGCCGGCGAACAGCCGCTCCACGCCGCCGGTCTCCCCTCGCTCGCGGCCCTGCACGCCGTGCTCGAGCCTCGCGCAGCCGCCTCCCAGGGCGCCCTCGTCCTCCGCTCCGGCGACCCCTCGTCCAGCCCGGCCGTCCTCGCCGTGGCCTCCGACCGCCACGCCGTCCCTTCTCCATCGCGCTCCGCCCTCCTCGTCGCTGCCATGGCCCTCTGCTGCTCCTGCCCCGTCCGCCTCTGCCCCAACGCCGCTGCGCCGGCGAGCGTCCTCGCCGAGCACCGCACCACCGGACCCAGGTCATGCCCCTGCTCCCTTCCCCGTTCGCTTCTTCGCTGAAGCCACTCTCTTCCCTCGCCTCATACCTCTCTCTGTCTCTCTTTTCTCTGTCCACAGGAACACCAGCCGACGGCCTCCCGCTGCTGC
Organism: Thinopyrum elongatum; assembly: GCA_011799875.1. Taxonomy (NCBI): domain Eukaryota; kingdom Viridiplantae; phylum Streptophyta; class Magnoliopsida; order Poales; family Poaceae; genus Thinopyrum; species Thinopyrum elongatum. The sequence continues at coordinate 30,458,012 of CM022298.1, forward strand.
GTTGCCTCCTCTCCACACCGGCTCGCCATGGACGCCGCCTCGCCCCGTCTCTTGCGCGCCCACTGCCGCCGGTAGCAGCAGCGCATCCACCTCTCCACAGCGGCTCTCATGGCGCTTCTGTCCCTTGCCTCTGCTGCTGCCGTTCCCTGCTCCGGCGCCATGACTCCCCTGCCTGAAGCCGCCGCTGCCTGCTGCCTCGGCCACCATGGCCATGACATCCTCCTAGCCTTTGCACCGAGGCTGTGTGCTGCTTCGTTTTGGATCACGCCGAGACCATCAAGTTGGACGACGTCTCGTCGCCCCGGCCGGGACTCGCCATGTTCCTGTTGGATCGCCAAGACCGAGGCCCCAAGTACCCCTTCAATTCGTCAAGATCGGCAAGTCCGACATCTCGAACGACTACACCGCGACGACCCCGAACGATGCGCCAAGTACCACTACCGTCGCCGAAGACCTCATGTACCACGACTTCCACGACGGACATGTACGGCTACACGACGACCCGCCAAGACCCGTGAACAACTACCGTCGCCGCCGTGTACAACTACTTCCACTACGGCACGAGTACAACTACTTCAATCACCACCATCGCGAGAACGTCTTACTTACCTCGACAAACTCGAACCGCTCCGAATATGCACGCTTCGGAGGTATAATCCCCAAGACGACCGCCCGAGAACGAATGCATATGTGCCCGAGAACGAATGCATATGTGTCCTATGAAATGCTCGTGTTTGCATCATATGCGCGATTGTTCATTGCACGTTTGTTCTTGTTTGCCATGCCACCGCCGCCACGTGGGACACCGGAAGCGGGATCACTCCACATCACCTTTTGCATTACCCGCTCACGTCCACACTTGCTCTTTATCATCGGTATCTCAACGAGTTGCCAGATCCCCGGAATGTTGCCGTGGCATCATTTCCGTTTTCACCATCGTGGCACTATTTCTGTTTCGCCGCCGTAGCACCCTTTTTCTTTCGCCATGGCGACAAATGCTCTAAATTGCCCTTCATGCCAACATCTTCACAACATTGCATATAACATGACATCCTCATCCATGCTAAGAACATTTAAATTGGGGTTTGCATTAATTTGCATAGACAACATGCTAAAATGGTTTATTTTATAACTAAATAACCGTAGCTCCGAATTAAATAAACTTTATATGCAAATGGGGTGGAAAAATGCGTAGATTATCATTGTGGACTTTCTTTGCATATTTAACAACTTTAAAATTATGTTTTAGGCAGAACAGTATCAAAATTCGAAAATTACATCTGGGGTTTTTTCGGAATTGATGTTTGTTGTTTCCGGCCCCATTTAAAATGCTTAAATATGTTGTTTAATTATGCTTCACCTCTTGCCATGTTAACCAACATTTAACTTTGATGAGTACCTAAACGGGAGTGAACTAAATAATTGTTGTGGAGTTTCGTTTGAGCTTCACTTAATATGTAGTATTTGAGTGTTCGTGCATTTTGCCATGCCAAGCCTCAGTAAACCGGTCATGCATCATACTTGTTTGTGCATCATGTCATGTTTATGTTTGTTTGTTCACCATGTTGATTGCTTCTTTCTGGTTGTGCTTCTTCTCTATAGTTCCGGTTTTGTTGCAAAGTGTGACGATTCGTTCGACTACCCGTGTTCGTCTTCTTCATGGACTCCATCTTCTATCGAGCGGGATTTCAGGCAAAATGACCATAACCTTGTATATCTCTACTATCGTTGCTTGCTAGTTGTTTCGTTGCTATTGTTATGTCGCGCTTCCTACCACTTGACTGTCAGCTTCCCATATGCCATGATACAACCTCTAATCTCCACATCCCAGCAAACCGTTGTTTGGCTATGTTACCGCTTGCTCAGCTGATTTCTTATAGCGTTGCTAGGTGCAGGTACAGGTAATGCGATGAATTGACATGAGCGCGATGCATGTTTGTTTTGGGAGTTCTTCTTCTGCTTCTTCTTCTTCGTTGATCTCGGGATAGGTTCCTGGTCGGCAGCCTGGGCTAGCAGGGTGTATGTTGTTCATCTTTTCGTTTGATTTCATCCGTAGTCGGATGCTGCTTCTTTTGTAAGATGTTTGATATGTATTGTTGTATTAATGAGATGATTGTCAGTATTTATATGTGTATCTCCATCCATTATGTATGTGGTACGATGTAATGATATCCACCTTGCGAGCGTCTCAATATGCGCTTCTACTCTTGGTGGGGCCTTCGAGCTCCTCGAGAATAGGATCACATATTGGGCATGACACCTTCATACTGAGCAGGCATTGAAAGAAGATTTCCTTCTCTTCTTTAGTAAGAGCGTAGCTGGCAGGACCCTGATACCGGTTTGGATGCATGCCGTCTTTTTCGTGCATACGTTGCTGGTCCTCCCGTGCCTCCGGTGTATTTTTTGTCTTCCCATACACGCCCAATAAGCCTAGCAGGTTCATGCAAAGATTCTTTGTCACATGCATCACGTCGATTGCAGAGCGGACCTCTAGTTCTTTCCAATATGGTAGGTCCTAAAATATAAATTTCTTCTTCCACATAGGTGCGTGTCCGTCAGCGTCATTCGGAACAGATTGTCCGCCAGGACCCTTTTCAAAGATTACTTTTAAATCCTTGACCATATCAAGTATATCATGACCAGTACGGTGGCGAGGCTTCTTCCGGTGATCTGCCTCACCTTTAAAATGCTTGCCTTTCTTTCTTAAGACATGATTGATCTGAAGAAATCGACGATGTCCTAGGTACACATTCTTCTTACATTTATCCAAATATATATTGTCGGTATCATCTAAACAGTGCGTGCATGCGTGGTATCCCTTGTTTGTCTGTCCTGAAAGGTTACTAAGAGCAGGCCAATCATTGATGGTTATAAACAGCAACGCTCGCAGGTCAAATTCCTGCTGTTTGTGCTCATCCCACACATGTACACCTTCTATACTCCACAGCTGTAAAAGTTCTTCAACTAATGGCCTTAGGTATACATCAATGTCGTTGCCGGGTTGCTTGGGGCCTTGGATGAGCACTGGCATCATAATGAACTTCCGCTTCATGCACAACCAAGGGGGAATGTTATAGATACATAGAGTCACAGGCCAGGTGCTATGATTGCTGCTCTGCTCCCCAAAAGGATTAATGCCATCTGCACTTAAACCAAACCATACGTTCCTTGCGTCATCTGCAAAGTCCTTCCACTTTCTCTCGAGTTTTCTCCACTGCGATCGGTCAGCGGGTACTCTCAACTTCCCGTCTTTCTTACGGTCTTCTTTGTGCCACCGCATCAACTTGGCATGCTCTTTGTTTTGGAACAAACGTTTCAACCGTGGTATTATAGGAGCATACCACATCACCTTGGCAGGAATCTTCTTCCTGGGGCGCTCGCCCTCAACATCACCAAGGTCATCGCGGCTGATCTTATAGCGCAATGCACCGCATACCGGGCATGCATTCAAATCCTCGTACTCACCGCAGTAGAGGATGCAGTCATTAGGGCATGTATGTACCTTCTGCACCTCTAATCCTAGAGGGCAGGCAGCCTTCTTTGCTTCGTACGTACTGCCGAGCAATTCGTTGTCCTTTGGAAGCATCTTCGTTAACATTATCGTCAACTTTTCAAATCTTTTGTCAGATACACCATTCTCTGCCTTCCATTGCAGCAATTCCAGTGTGGTATCCAACTTTTTCTTGTCACCTTCGCAATTTGGGTACAACAATTTCTTGTGATCCTCTAACATGCGCTGCAACTTCAGCTTCTCCTTTTCACTTGCGCGGTTTCTCTTTGCATCGGCAATGGCCCAACTAAGATCATCAGCGGGCTCATCTGATGCCTCCTCTTCAGCTTCTTCCCCCATTGCCGGCTCAGCTTCTTTCCCCATTGTTGTACCATCGTATTCAGGGAACCCATGGACAGGATAGCTGTCATCATCCTCTTCTTCTTCATTCTCTTCCATTAGGACCCTTCTTTCTCCATGCTTGGTCCAACAGTTATAGCCGGACATGAAACCGGACGTAAACAGGTGGACGTGAATGGTTCTTGAGTTAGAGTAATTGTGATCATTCTTACAGACAGCACATGGACAACACATAAAACCATCCGCCCGCTTGTTTGCCTCAGCCGCAACCAGAAAAGTATGCACGCCTTTAATGAACTGGGGAGAGCATCGGTCATCGTACGTCCATTGCCGGCTCATCTTCATTACACAACACCGAAAAGACCAAATTAATACAAGTTCATACACACTTATTCTCATAAAACAACATACAAACTCTCTAACTAAAGTATTTAAATGCAACAACAAATGCGATCAAGATCACAACTAAGGTAACAATTGATCCAACAGCATAGTGATACGAAGCCTCTTGATTAACGGCATATTTTTTAAATTTTCTAATCTTCAAGCGCATTGCATCCATCTTGATCATGTGATCATCGACGACATCGGAACATACAACTCCAGTTTCATCTTCTCTTCTTCAATTCTTTTCAATTTTTCTTTCAAATACTCGTTTTCTTTTCCAACTAAATTTAACTTCTCGACAAGAGGGTCGGTTGCAATTTCCGGTTCACATACCTCCTAGATAAAAATATCTATGTCAACTTGATGGGCATAATTGTCATAAACACAAAATGCAACAAATAGTTATAAAAGAGAGTATATACCACATCCGAATCATAAAATGGACGAGGGCCGACGGGGACGGATATCAAAACCATGACACTATGTATAACAAACAACCATACAGGTAAGAAAACTATACAAGTAACTATCTAAATCAAACAAACATGTTTTTTTTATAAAAAGGATAAGAACAAGAGGCTCACCAAGGTGGTGCCGGCGACGGGGCGGTGCGGGCGATCGACGGTGGTTAGGACGGGGACGGGAAGGCACTAAGTAAACCACACCTACACATGCAAACTAAGAAGTTAATTTGAGCTCAAATTGCATATAAATCAAGTAAACTCCCACATATAATTACTCCCAAACTAAAACCCACAAATCACTATACTTATAGAGCATTGGAAGAGCTAATCAAGCAATGAGAGATGAAAGGACAAAGTTGCTAACCTTTGTGAACACTTGGATGGATGGGGTACCTTCAAATCTTGACAAATTTTGGCAAAAATGGAGGATGAGCTCGAGCAAGAGGGGAGGAACGAAGAGGAGAGGAAAGGGGAAAAACAGAGAGCTTCGGCTCGGGCTGGACGAAGGGTTTTTATAGTGAAACCTTTAGTCCCGGTTCGTGTAACAAACCGGGACTAGAGGTGTACCTCTAGTCCCGGTTTGTGGCACGAACCGGGACTAAAGGGGCTCGTGGGGCCCCAGGCTGACACCAGCCTGCCACCACCCCTTTAGTCCCGGTTTGTGTCACAAACCGGGACTAAAGGTTCAACACGAACCGGGACCAATGATTCCCCTGCCCCTAGCCGTTGGAACCAGGACTAATGGTCACATTAGTCCCGGGCCATAGTCAAACCGGGACTAATGATGCGAACGTAAAGTCGTTTTTCTACTAGTGTCTCCCGTCCCTCACAATTTGGTTGGTAGGAACCTCCTGATTTGGTGACATTGTTCACTTTTGGACAAACCCTAGTTTTGGGGATTTCTCTCAAATCCATTGTTAAAAATGGTGGAATGTAGGTTGGTATGAGGTTTATGATGTGTAGTAAGATTATACTTGTGGTTTGTAGCAATAACAAGGGTTAGGGTTAGGGTATGTGTTAGATGGTTAGGGTTATGGTATGTGTTAGTAAGCCTTATATAATGCCATGGTCTATTTTATACATTTGTTGTGATGTGCTTTAGATATAATGAGGTAGACTTGTCATTGATGCATTAAGTTTCTTGTCATTGCTTTTTAGTTGGCGAGAATCATTAATGTTCATTAGGTGGACAACGCAGCATTTTTGAGTAAAAATGCAGAGATTGTTGACAACAAGGAAAAAGTCATGACATTTTTTATGCAAGTCCTAATTATGATGAGGTTGTGTAAATAGTAAGGAATGTGTTGAATTGGATGGACCCGAGTGAGCAAGTTGAACTATTAGGAATGAATGATGTTGGGCCCGGACCCAAATCTCAAATGAAGAAGATGCCTATCAAGTCGGATTTGGATTGGCATGTATACAAGGAGATTTTTGCGGCCTCGTAAGACAAGTCCTTGAATTATTTGCCACCAAGGTTGAAGGTCCTCGGTTTCATATTGACTTGAACCGGTGTGCCTCCTCCCCATGCCATGATATGAGCCCGAGTAGAAGTGTGCTGCTTGTTGAGGGTAGGGTCGAGGTGTATGCCCCCAATGATTTTAGCCAACTGCCTATGAGCCAACCAAATGAATTGGTGGTGAATGACAGTGACTGATGTCCTGCAAGTGCACAGGGCTGGTTGTAACTGCTTTCCAAGTAAGAGTATCGATCCCACGAAGAGCTGAGGAAATGGCCGTGTGCATCTTGTAGAGGTTTCTCGTAAAGTGCCTGCAAGTTATCTTTGATTCCAAGCAAAAGCGGTGTGGCGGTGAATTTTTGCAAGGGTATTTGTGAGCAAGAACTAAAGTGTGCAATAATTGTATCAAAGAAAAAGAGAGTAATGGAAATGATGAAAACTACAATAGGGCTAAAGGCGTTCTCAGGGGTTCCGGATTCACCACTAATATGTGAAATAACAATGAAGTATAAATATTTAATCTCTGTAATATGTGTTTATGTGTGGGCGGAGCCAATAATAAGGTACGTGCTAATGCCCTAGGGAGTAATTAAGAACAATATAACCGAGCCTAATCCCTGCCCTCTCACGCACTTAACAATTTTGGCCGTCAGATTTCAGTTACTGGCCGTCCCTAGCCGTCCGATTGCTGAGTAATCTCGTGCTTTGCCGCTAAGTGGGCTGGCTGTCCTATGAGCAGCTACTCCGGTGGCCGAATTGAAGCATTCTGGTTTGTTTGGGCCAGCGCGCGCCCGCGAGAAGCCCATATCATATTTTCCATTTGACACAGTTCCTCGCGATATGTTAAAAACACATCGTGAACCCTAATGGAGGAGATGGCCATGGCTCATGGCACGGCGGCGGCTCCTTCCCCCTGGCCTCTACCCCGTGCGGTGATGGCTCCCCTCCGACCCTGAAGCAGTTCGGCGCCGCCTACCGCAACTCATCAACTCGACCCGTGCGGTACCGTCTCTCCTCCAACCCAGACCTCATGCGGCAGCGCCTACCGTGACTCGTTAGCTGGCCGGTGGCGGAGCTCCCTCCCTGTCCCCGACCTCTCGTCTCTCTCCACCGGGAACCCTGGTACGCTGCCGCCATGCAATTTCGTTCCAATTATGATATGAACTGGGGTTATCTTTTTAATTGTTGTAACATGATCTCCATATTGCCTTTATTTAGCACCTGGTTCCTTTGATGGTTCAGTGATTGCAGGTAGGTATCTACCTTTTAGGACCCGTATCCTTCTGAAGTTATCCGACACCTCACGGTCTCATCTGTGGCGCCTCTCCCTGTCACCCGCTTCACTGCAGTTCCCCGTCTCTTCTTTCTCTCGGCGTTCCTTCATAGATTGGAGGGCGGGGAGGAGAAGGAAGGAGCTGCAGAATAATAGGGACCTATTAATAATAGGTATGTGGTGGATGAGGCAGGGAAACAGAGGATGAGTATGAATCACGAGAGACTTCAGTTCGAAATCATGAGAAAAGTAGCATGCACGATGCACATGGCCTGCATGCTGCAGGTTCAATCGTTCCTCCTCCAGCTCCTTATTTCCTTCAGATAGACAATGCACACGCTTGCCAAGAAAGTGGTTTCAGGTAGATGCATTGCAAAACATGAACGTTATTGGAAGTAAAAAACATGGTTATTGTTTCCCAAAGGGACCTAACAGTAAGTGTGTTACCATGAATTTTGTTTGTTTCCATAATGATGTCTTAATGATCCTATTTTCCATGAAATTTACAATTGTTCTTTATCTATCTATTTCCTTGATCCTACTATTTTCTAAGGTTTGTGTAATTAGTCACGGATTCGTGGAGTGGATCCAGCCAAGGCGCGCCGCGCGAGAGGGGATCCAGCAGAATCGCGGGATGCGGGTGAATCGCCGGCGTTAGAGGGCTGGTAAGGTGCACCGAATTTTACTGCCCTAAATTTTTGCTGAAGGTTTCCCTTCCCCAATACAATCCGTTCGCACTCAGTGTATATACTTTGATTGGGCTCCTGCTGATGTTGATTTCCGCTTTAATTTGTTGCAGTTACTGTCGCCCAAGTGCTCGGGACTGGTAGTGGCTTATTGGTTCAACAAATTTCTGTACAGTGTTTCTGTTTTTATTTTTGTTCCTGAATTCTGAAACTGAGGATCCCAATGGTTGTCGGAAGGTCAGTAAGTGGAATGTCATATTTTATTCCATATCCGATATGTTCATGGACTGCTTACTTTCCATGCTTATACGTTCATAATTATTCACGACATGCTACTGCCCGCTATATTTTTGCTATATATGCATCAGGTTGTTTAGGACAGTAGAGCCTTATGCACAAGCATAATGTTGTTGTACACACTCTTAATTTGTTCCTATATGATAAACTGACATATCTAATGTGTGTACAGTTCTTTATAACGACCATCATCGGAGGCAGCTGGAGACAGAATATACACCATGGATGTCCTTTTATTTGTGCTTTTCTATATATTCAGCCACCCAGTGACATGCTTTGTAGAGAGAGAGAATTGTTTATCATCTTTCATCCATTAAGTACTAAGATGGCTTTTCTTATCTTCGTTTACAGAGAGACACTGCAGTTCCCAAGTGGTATTTCTTCACAACATTGACAAACAAAGGAATCTCCAATTTAGTCTGTTTTGGTTGCTTCACAATGCACCGTAATTAAGCGGCTTCTTGCATTCCAGTTAAGTAAACTCTCTTCCTTTTGCACTTTATCTGCAACTTTCTCCTTTGGGAGTATTGGAATAATTTTCAGTATGATTGTGTACAATGTATGTTGGTGTTAGGTTTATAATTAATTCTTTATTTTTTCCAAAGTTGAGCAGAAAGAACAAGAAACAAAGCTTTCTGTTTATCTTTTCTGCTGGACCGAATACCTGGAGAACACCAGGTAAGAGGAATCAAAGATATGTGAGTATAAGACATGATGTTGACATCATTTTTATGAATTTTGTTTCTTGTACTTTTTTTATAAGTGTTTCTTGTACTGTTGTACGTAAACATTTCTCTCTCAATAATTCTAAAAAAACTCAAATTTAAATATGGTAACAACAGTTCTATGTCTTAGTTTGTTTATAATTTGTGTATTTCTAATCGTCCAACCCTTCTTAGTTTTTGTAACTGGTACCCTTCTCATTTTCAGTGGAATTTACAAATATTATCATTATTTATTTTCTCCCTCAGAACTTGTATTATATGAAAGTTGCTTTACATGTCAATACCCTTTTGCAGAAAGATCTGCATATACTGGACACTTGAGAGGTGGTTTGATTCAACCTATATTGTCCTAACTGACCGTGAGTGAGGTTACACTAATCAATAATCACATGATGTTTTCTTTTTTCTGTTTTTCCAGTCTGCATGCTTTGTGAGTTTACAGTGTTCCTAGATGAAAAGAGATCTATCTGGAATCTACTCTTTATTGCTCTCATGGCTGCTTTACCTGCAACTGACTTGTATATATACATGGTGTATCTATTATTTACAAACTTAGTATTACAAATTTTGTTACTCTTTGCTATAGTGTTTTTTAGGAGCAAAAACAGGTGACGATCAATCACAAACACATGTTTCCATCAGCCATCCTAATTTTAATCCCATAGACTATACCACAACTCGATCCAACAAGTCTATTAGACCTAAGAGGCAACACACTATTTTTCTTGTAGATCAATTGGTTTCCTCACTTCAATTACATAGCATTATGGTAGATCAACCGGGTCCTCTCCTTGGTTACATAATTCTTTAAAAAATGAAATGGAAACAAGAACAAGCTACAAGAAAGACCAATGCATCAAAGCATTGCAAACAAATGTATATAAATTACTTCATATCCCTAACAACTAAGATCCTAAATAGACGGGCACAGCAACGCGCGCCATCAATGATCTAGTGTGCACGACTGAAGGACTATAACCTATGTGCGTGGACAGACTAAGTGGGCCGAAGAATGTTTAGGGACCTCCCGGGATAAGTTGGAAGAGCTATTAGGTGTTCCATTTTTTTTCTTTAGAGATAGAATCACCCATGAGATGTATATTTACATATGCATGGACACGTGGATGCAAATCTCCATAAATACTCCTTCTCGACAAGAGCCTCGAGGGAAATGTAGGTAGCTTAGAGGGGGGTTTTAAGTAAAGGAAAGAAACATAGATAAAAAAATTATATTAAGAAACATAGATATTTGGGACATAGCGTGCACTTAATTACTGACATAGTGTGCACGTCTCTCGTTCCATGCGCTGCAGTTCACACTCCTGCCCTATTCTCTCCCATTCCTCACCAACTCCCCTCTACCTGCCACCACCTGCAAGCACGACGACGATGGCCGCCGCCGGTGCAGTGACCTACCGGCAAGACGCTGGAGAGAGCAGCTAGGCTACTACAAATGGGCAGGGGTCCGACCCTTGAAAAGGTTGTCATGGGCCTCCTTTTATAGACAGAAAGGGATTACCACAGTGGCAAAATGGTAATTGCAGGGCGGTAAGTTGATAACCACGGGGTGCACTGTAGCTACAGTGTTATTATACCTAACACCGCCACCGGGAAAGCAGCTTGTCCCATCACCACCGCTTAGCTACCTACCTCTTATTCCCTTGACACGCATTGGGGTGAATACCAATAAGGGTAATCCTTGAGCGGTGGATGACCATGTGGCCTGACAAGTTTTACCTGCCCACCAGTACGCCCACCAGCTGTCGATGAGACTCAGACAAGTAAGCGTAACGGACCAGCAGAAGGAGCTGTTGTCGGGGCTGGATTTCGGGGACGCAATATCCCAGAAATTAACCCCTTGTGTCACTACCAGCCCCAGGATTACTGTTACTAGTGGAGACGTCCTTGTTACAGATTACCAAGCAATTACAAGAATTGGATACAAGACCATAAAGGTCTAATGATACAACAATGATTTCTAACAGTAGATGACGAAGCGGGTAGCGGATCTCCATCTCCGGTGGGGCTCCGTTCCCACAGGAACAGCTGACCTGGATAACTCCTATCTCGCGTGGCTGCTATCCTAGGCTCCGCACGGACGTCGTGATAATACTCCTTGTTGAAATCCTGACCTGGTCAAGTAAAAAGCCAGTGAGTACGTTGGAATGTACTCGCAAACATTATGTACAAAAGATATACCGAATGCATATGCTCATGATGGATTAAACTATATGCATACGTTGACATAAATTATATTATGGCATGATGGACATTAACATGGATTATATGAGATGCACATGTTGACTGACATTTCAAACATGGCATGATAATATCAATATGATGCAGAAATTAAACATAGCATGTTAGTCATAATCAAGCATAATAAAAATGAAAGGTAATGATTGTCTCAGGTAGTCTAGCCAGCCCAAGAGACATTCAGAAAATAAGAGAAATGCCAATCGGGTGTCTAAAAGAGAATTGGGCGAGACAGGACTGCCCGAGAACTCAAGCGACGCCACGAGAGGTCTTGAAAAGAAATGTCAGTTGGGTGTCTAAAAGTGACATCACGGTAGGTCTTGAAAAGAAATGCCAAACGGGTGTCTAAAAGAGAATCGGGCGAGACAGGACCGCCCGAGAAATCAAGCGACGCCACGAGAGGTCTTGAAAATTAATGAGTGTCCGGGTAGTCTAGTCAGCCCATGAGACACACAGAAAATAAAATAAGAGAAATGGGTTAGTCCACAATATTATTTATAATGATAATAATATTCAAGCAGCAATAATATTCACAACAATAGTAATCATGATAAAAAATATTCATGACAGCGTCAGTAGTGGCAATAATTATCATGCAAAGTAATTCATGCAAAATTTAATTATTTCCTCCGGAGGCCGACACTAAGACCGACACTTGACCAACCCAGACTATAGTCATTAACCGCAGACAGGGCTATTCGAAATATAACTCTGCAGAGGGTGTACTCTTTACCCACAAGTAAAGGATTTCTTTAGCCAGCACCGAGACAGTTACTAATTCCCATTACGGTTTTTGGGTTGAAAACGCACCTGACCAGCACACACCAGATTAACATTCCTGATGCCAGAAATCACCCAAAGCATCATTCAAGAAAAACTCTAAGGCGGGGAGACTACAATCTCGAATAGCATGGGATCACAATATTTATATCGGCGCGCAAACAGGGGTGCTACCCCTCTCCGGCTACAACCGGAGACACCCATGCCCCCGGACCAAGTGACATGCCTACCATGGGCCAATGGTATCTTTCACTATGGCCTCTCTGTACGGTGTGTGCACCGAAAGGGGTTATCAACTTACTAAACCATACCCTACCTGTGGCAGGGACAAGTGGTAGCACGAAACAAGCATGGGGGTTACCGGAACAAGACTCGATCTACGGTCGACTCAGGAGGTTCAGTTTTCCCTGCAGTGGTTAGCACAATATATCTCCTCGGTGGCCCCCAACAGGGTCACCAACTGACATGTCTCAACATGCCCTCACTGATCATTCTCGTCACAATGAGATTTCAGTCTCACGGTCACTTTTCTCGTGACTGATTTCTTTCCTGCAGATTAGTTCAGACCAACATAGGCATGTGACATGCGAAAATAACCATACTCACTGATACTCCATGTTTAAAAGAGGATAACAAACTAGCCATGGTTCATGCCTGCAACTATAGCTTTATGCTAATTCCATTAAAATTTTCATAACCATGATTCAATTATTCTAGATAGCAACCACAAAACATTCACCATATCAAGTTTTCAAGATGCGTGCCTTGAGCATGTAGAAGTGTGGGGTGCACTCCAAAAGTTTGAAAATTTTATCTTCCCTCCATTTCCTATATTCAAAAATATTGAAATTACCACGTAGCGCTAAAATAGTGAAAAAAAGTTGTTTGGAAATTTTTGAAATAAATAGTAAAATAAACTAGGTGAAAAAATTAGGAATGTCAGAAAAAGAATCAATTCATTTGGAGTTCATATGAATATCCTAGAGAGTTTCTAAACTGAAATAAATGACTAAATGGACTATTTAAAAGAACTAGTGGATATAAAGCTTATCAAAAATGTTCATCATAGCTGAAATAATAGAGAATGAATTTATGAGTATTTAGAAATTTGAATCACCAGGTTTGGATTTGAAATGGTGTCTGTGGAATTATTTGAAATTTGCTGGAAAAGGAAAAGAGTAAGGCAGAAACGCGCCCTGAGCGCTACTTAGCCGTGCGGTGTTATTGGGCCAGGCCCAGCCATTCGGCCACGCGGAGGAGTTGATGACGTCGATGGCGTACTCCATGGTTTACGCTTTCCTCGCGCGAAGATGGTTTCTGGAGAAACCCATCTCCATATACAGCGCTTCGGGTGTGACCGTGTGTCACTGACGGTGGGTCCCACGGAGCCCACCTGTCATGTTTGACCGGTCCACCCCGCCCTTCTTCCTCGCGACAGAACAGAGGAGCGCCAGCGCTGCTCGCCGCCGTTGATGGAGGGCTCGGCGGCCTCGGACGATGGCGGGGACAGATCCGCCACTCCATCCCGCGCCCGTAGGTGGTCTGTGCAACGCTAGGGGTGGCCGGAGTGGAACGTGGCGAAGTTATCGGCGGACGGTGGTGTCGGGCAGGATGGGGTTCTCATCTACGGTGACTCCCGAGAGCAATTCTGAGGAGGGTTGGGTTCGCGGGGTCGATGGGTTCTGTAGGCGAAGAAAGATGTGAGGGGGAGGCACGGGTGGCGCCGGAATCAACGATGCGATGGTGGCGGCAGAAGCTACCGGAGACGAGGCAGACGACCGTCTCTTTTCGTTCTAGTTGCTTGGGGAGGGCTACGAAGGCCGAGGAAAGGCTGCCGTGTAGAGAGGCGAGCTCGAGGTGGCTTATATAGGGAGAGGAGGTCGGTTTCTTAGCTTCTCGAAGAAGGCACGGCGGCTGCGGCTAGTACTGCGCCGTTGAAGTGGTTGTGGTTGGTGGCGAGGGTCCGTGAGGTCAGTACGTGGTCGGCGCACTGCGGATGAGCTCGGCTGGTTGGCATTCAAGGCGAGGCTGCTCGGGCAGAGGCGTGGCGGAACGGGACTCGTCGGCGGCGATTTGGACGGCGGTGGCCGGCGCTAGTGGACGCGAGGAAGTGTCGGCACGGCTGGTGGGTGTCTCGCGAAGCCCCTGGAGGTGGCTGGCATGCGGAGGGGCAGCAGGAAGGGCAGTGCGGGGCGGTGCCGACGCGGTGCAAAATGTGCGCTCTGGCCGCGCCCTGTGCATGTACGCAACATGCTCGACAAAATGCCATAGCGGCTACAGTGATCCAATCGAACTGAAATTTGGCAGGATGATGCTCCTGGAGATTCAAGAGATGATGGACATGATGGTTTGCCAAATGACCAAGTGTTCAATGCAGTTTAGGAAGTGCCAAAATTTCTGTCATGCACACAAGGTGCTTGTCAGAATGCTATGGCTAGCTAGGGATTTTTGTTGGCTGTGAAAATTGGCAAGATGATGTCTCCTTAGATGATAGAAATGGTGGTGGAGTTGGTTTGGAAAAAAGAAAAACTTGTCAGTGCAAGTTTTGAAGAATTTCAGTTCTGGATCTAAATTTGAGCAGAACATTTGGTGATCTTAAAAGATACAAATGGAGCTGATATTCTGGACTTAAGGGTTTGGTTGGAAGGACTATGAGATGCAAAATTTTTAGAGTTATTGGAGCAAGGAAAATTGGGGTTGTAGTTCAAAACTGAATCTGGACCAGAAATGAAAAGGGGATGGTTTGCTCAAAATTTACAAAAGACCAAGTTGGGTTTTTGTATAAAAGTGATCCATAGGCATGACATGACTCTTCATATTTTTTGTGGAAAGATTAAAGAATTATTTTAAATGGTCTTAGTGCAACAGAAGCATTTCAAAGTTTGAAAATGCTATTAAAAGAATTATTTTGGGCAAATTTTATTATGAAAATATTTCCTACTGTTATTTAAAATATAAATTGAATGTTTTAGGAAAACTCTCAAAGCCCACAATATTTTCCAAATAATTTTCTACAGAGGGAAGAATTTTGAAAAAAAGAAAACAGAAAAATACTTGGAAATTAATAAAAACCTAACATAATTCAAAATTTTATTTCTCGCCAAATTTTAGTTAATAAAATCATGGTTAAATTTTTTGGGGTGTTACAAACTCTACCCCCCTTAAGAAAATCTCGTACTCAAGATTTGTTAAGGGCGAAGGAACTAAATGCATATCACAACAAACAATCATATGCAGAATGCAAGCATAGCAATGCACTTATGACATACGCCCTAAAATACAATACAAAGGTTGCATCAGGCAAACTAGCGCCAGATACTATAACAAACATACTCGCGGTCGTCTGCGACACGAGGGTGGGATCTAAAGGGCAACATGATTACAAGGGACTCAATGACCACTCTAGTCGACTCAGTACACTTCGTTGACACCTAGCCAGGCGCGTGTTGTGGATGTCAAGGCCTCTCTATGGGCTTCGGTGTCGGAGCTGGCCGAGGTCGGATGGGGAGCTACAGGGCTGGGGTAGCGGTGGTGCCCTTCGCGGGGTGTCAAGGCCACAGTCCCGTTGGAGTAAGTCTCCAAGAGACGACGGAGTTCCCCTGGGAGACGAAAGCATTGCCTGGATGCATAACAGGGGCAGACTCCGGGGCTCGACTGGTCTCCCAAACAGCACTATCGGGGTGTCGGTGGTGGGTGCAGCTTCTCTTCTCACCGGGGTCAGGAGAGCAAGCGTCTTGCGGGTCGCAATCAGATCAAGAGTGACCAGATCGAACAGTGCCTCTTGCACTCTCAGATAGCGCACCAGATGCACTAGGGCGGGGTCCCTCTCATGGTCTCCATTGGAGACTTGGGTCGGGATACCATAGCCTTTACGACTAGGGTAGTAGTAGAAAGAGCGGCAGTAAACCCTCGGCGATCGATGCCGGAGTTGAACTACAGCCTCTCGGGCTGCAAGTTGGATGGCTTGGGGCTCGTCGGAGGTCGTCCTCCTGGTGAACCGGTAGGGGCATTCCAATGTGATGCTCCTCCCGTAGATGTGCACCGTGGCCCAGAAGTGATGGATGGAATCACTCGTGTGCTCTTGGTACACGACATATTCTGGGGGCTCTTCTATGCTGAAAGCACGATGGGTGAGATTGGCGAGGATGATCACAAAGTCTCCAATCTCGGCTGTGGTGGTCTAATTGTGCACGATGGGGCCAGGCATCTTGGTGTTTGGATATCGAACTGAGAGTTAGGCTGTGATGTGCTGGGTTTGGGGCAAGGCTTCCTTTATAAGCCAGCAGAGTGTTGCATCGCACGCTTGTGGATGGGACAACTCAGGTGTCAGCCACAGGCATACGGCCTATTGGCAAGGCTGATAGGTTGGGCACCGTCTGTCAAAAGATGCCGGCTGGCCACTGTGTAGGCTTATCGGATGGGATGGGCTTGGCTACAGACAGAAAAAATTTGGACGACGTGGAAAACTAGGGATAGTGACCAGGCTAAGATAGGATTAGCCAATAGTCAGCCTGGCTCGGATACCAAGGCTGTCGGGGCCGGATTTTGGGGACACAATATCTCAGAAATTAACCCCTCATGTCACTACCAGCCCCAGGATTACTGTTACTGGTGGACACGTCCTTGTTACAGATTATCAAGAAATTACAAGAACTGGATACAAGACCATAAAGGTCTAATGATACAGCAATGATTTCTAACAGTGGATGACGGAAGTGGGTAGCGGATCTCCATCTCCGGTGGGGCTCCGTTCCCAAGAGGAACAGCTGACCTGGATCACTCCTATCTCGCGTGGCTGCTATCCTAGGCTCCGCACGGATGTCCTGATAATACTCCTTGTTGAATCCTGACTTGGCCAAGAAAATAGCCAGGGACAAGCCAGTGAGTATGTTGGAATGTACTCGCAAACATTATGAACAAAAGATATACCGAATGCATATGCTCATGATGGATTAAATTATATGCATAAGTTGACATAAATTATATTATGGCATGATGGACATTAACATGGATTATATGAGATGCACATGTTGACTGACATTTTAAACATGGCATGATAATATCAATATGATTTGGAAATTAAATATAGCATGTTAGTCATAATCAAGCATAATAATAATGAAAGGTAATGAATGTCTCAGGTAGTCTAGCTAGCACAAGAGATATTCAAAAAAATAAGACAAATGCCAATCGGGTGTCTAAAAGAGAATCGGGCGACACAGGACTGCCTGACAACTCAAGCGACGCCATGAGAGGTCTTGAAAATTAATGAGTGTCCGGGTAGTCTAGCCAGCCCATGAGACACTCAGAAAACAAAATAAGAGAAATGGGGTAGTCCACAATATTATTTATAATGTTAATAATATTCAAGCAGCAATAATATTCACAACTATAGTAATCATGATAAAAAAATATTCATGACAACATCAGTAGTGGCAATAATTATCCTGCAAAGTAATTCATGCACAATTTAATTATTTCCTCCGGAGGCCGACACTAAGACTGACACTTGACCAACACAGACTGTAGTCCTTAACCGCGGACACGGCTATTCGAATAGATATAACTCTGCAGAGGGTGTACTCTTTACCCACAAGTAAAGGATTTCTTTAGCCAGCACCGAGACACTGACTAATTCCCATTACGGTCTTTGGGTCGAAAACGCACCTGACCAGCACACACCAGATTAACATTCCTGATGCCAGGAATCACCCAAAGCATCGTTCAAGAAAAACTCTAAGGCGGGGAGGCTACAATCTCGAATAGCATGGGATCACAATATTTATATCGGCGCGCAAACAGGGGTGCTACCCCTCTCCGGCTACAACCAGAGACACCCATGCCCCCGGACCAAGTGACATGCCTACCATGGGCCAATGGTATCTTTCACTATGGCCTCTCTATACGGTGTGTGCACAGAAAGGGGTTATCAACTTACTAAACCATACCCAACCTGTGGCAGGGACAAGTGGTAGCATGAAACAAGTATGGGGGTTACCGGAACAAGACTCGATCTATGGTCGACTCAGGAGGTTCAGTTTTCCCTGCAGTGGTTAGCACAATATATCTCCCCGGTGGCCCCCAACAGGGTCACCAACTGACATGTCTCAACATGCCCTCACTGATCATTCTCGTCACAATGAGATTTCAGTCTCACGGTTACTTTTCTCGTGACTGATTTCTTTACTGTAGATTAGTTCAGACCAACATAGGCATGTGACATGCGAAAATAACCATACTCGCTCATACTCCATGTTTAAAAGAGGATAACAAACTAGCCATGGTTCATGCATGCAACTATAGCTTTATGCAAATTCCATTAAAATTATCATAACCATGATTCAATTATTCTAGATAGCAACCACAAAACATTCAGCATATCAAGTTTTCAAGATGCGTGCCTTGAGCATGTAGAAGTGTGGGGTGCACTCCAAAAGTTTGAAAATTTTATCTTCCCTCCATTTCCTATTTTCAAAAATATTGAAATTACCACGTAGAGCTAAAATAGTGAAAAAAAGTTGTTTGGAAATTTTTGAAATAAATAGTAAAATAAACTAGGTTAAAAAATTAGGAATGTCAGAAAAAGAATCAATTCATTTGGAGTTCATATGAATTTCCTAGAGAGTTTCTAAACTGAAATAAATGACTAAATGGACTATTTAAAAGAACTAGTGGATATAAAGCTTATCAAAAATGTTCATCATAGCTGAAATAATAGAGAATGAATTTATGAGTATTTAGAAATTTGAATCACCAGGTTTGGATTTGAAATGGTGTCTGTGGAATTATTTGAAATTTGATGGAAAAGGAAAAGAGTAAGGCAGAAACGCGCCCTGAGCGCTACTTAGCCGTGCGGTGTTATTGGGCCAGGCCCAGCCATTCGGCCACGCGGAGGAGTTGATGACGTCGATGGCGTACTCCATGGTTTACACTTTCCTCGCGCGAAGATGGTTTCTGGAGAAACCCATCTCCATATACAGCGCTTCGGGTGTGACCGTGTGTCACTGATGGTGAGTCCCACCGAGCCCACCTGTCATGTTTGACCGGTCCACCCCGCCCTTCTTCCTCGCGACAGAACAGAGGAGCGCCGGCGCTGCTCGCCGCCATTGATGGAGTGCTCGGCGGCCTCGGACGACGGCGGGGACAAATCCGCCACTCCATCCCGCACCCGTAGGTGGTCTGTGCAGCGCTGGGGGTGGCCGGAGTGGAGCGTGGCGAGGTTCTCGGCGGACGGTGGTGTCGGGCAGGATGGGGGTTCTCATCTACGGTGACTCCCGAGAGCAATTATGAGGAGGGTTGGGTTCGTGGGGTCAATTGGGATCTGTAGGCGAAGAAAGATGTGAGGGGGAGGCACGGGTGGCGCCGGAATCAACGATGCGATGGTGGCGGCAGAAGCTACCGGAGAAGAGGGAGACGACCGTCTCTTGTCGTTCTAGTTGCTTGGGGAGGGCTACGAAGGCCGAGGAAAGGCTTCCGTGTAGAGAGGCGAGCTCAAGGTGGCTTATATAGGGAGAGGAGGTCGGTTTCTTAGCTTCCCGAAGAAGGCACAGCGGCGGCGGCCAGTACTGCGCCGTTGAAGTGGTTGTGGTTGGTGGCGAGGGTCCGTGAGGTCAGTACGTGGTCGGCGCACCGCGGATGAGGTCGGCTGGTTGGCAATCAAGGCGAGGTGGCTCGGGCAGAGGTGTGGCGGAACGGGACTCGTCGACGGCGATTTGGACGGCGGTGGCCGGCGCTAGTCGACGCGAGGAAGTGTCGGCACGGCTGGTGGGTGTCTCGTGAAGCCCCTGGAGGTGGCTCGCATGCGGAGGGGCAGCAGGAAGGGCAGTGCGGGGCGGTGCCGACGCGGTGCAAAACGTGCGCTCTGGCCGCGCCCTGTGCATGTACGCAACGTGCTCGACAAAATGCCATAGCGGCTACAGTGATCCAATCGAACTGATATTTGGTAGGATGATGCTCCTGGAGATTCAAGAGATGATGGACATGATGGTTTGCCAAATGACCAAGTGTTCAATGTAGTTTAGGAAGTGGCAAAATTTCTGTCATGCACACAAGGTGCTTGTCAGAATGCTATGGCTAGCTAGGGATTTTTGTTGGCTGTGAAAATTGGCAGGGTGATGTCTCCTTAGATGATAGAAATGGTGGTGGAGTTGGTTTGGCAAAAGAAAAACTTGTCAGTGCAAGTTTTGAAGAATTTCAGTTCTGGATCAGAATTTGAGGAGAACATTTGGTGATCTTAAAAGATGCAAATGGAGCTGATATTCTGGACTTAAGGGTTTGGTTGGAAGGACTATGAGATGCAAAAATTTCAGAGTTATTGGAGCAAGGAAAATTGGGGTTGTAGTTCAAAACTGAATCTGGACCAGAAATGAAAAGGGGATGGTTTGCTCAAAATTTACAAAAGACCAAGCTGGGTTTTTGTATAAAAGTGATCCATAGGCATGACATGACTCCTCATAATTTTGGTGGAAAGATTAAAGAATTATTTTAAATGGTCTTAGTGCAACAGAAGCATTTCAAAGTTTGAAAATGCTATTAAAAGAATTATTTTGGGCAAATTTTATTATGAAAATATTTCCTACTGTTATTTAAAATATAAATTGAATGTTTTAGGAAAACTATCAAAGCCCACAATATTTTCCAAATAATTTTCTACAGAGGGAAGAATTTTGAAAAAAAGAAAACAGAAAAATACTTGGAAATTAATAAAAACCTAACATAATTCAAAATATTGTTTCTGGCCAAATTTTATTTAATAAAATCATGGTTAAATTTTTTGGGGTGTTACAAACTCTACCCCCCTTAAGAAAATCTCGTACTCGAGATTTGTTAAGGGCGAAGGAACTAAATGCATATCACAACAAACAATCATATGCAGAATGCAAGCATAGCAATGCACTTATGACATACGCCCTAAAATACAATACAAAGGTTGCATTAGGCAAACTAGCACCAGATACTATAACAAACATACTCGCGGTCGTCTGCGACACGAGGGTGGGATCTAAAGGGCAACAGGATTACACGGGACTCGATGACCACTCTAGTGGACTCAGTCCACTTCGTTGACACCTAGCCGGGCGCGTGTTGTGTATGTCAAGGCCTCTCTGTGGGCTTCGGTGTCGGAGCTGGCCGAGGTCGGATGGGGAGCTGCAGGCCTGGGGTAGCGGTGGTGCCTTTCGCGGGGTGTCAAGGCCACAGTCCCGTTGGAGTAAGTCTCCAAGAGACGACGGAGTTCCCCTGGGAGACGAAAGCATTGCCTGGATGGATAACAGGGGAAGACTCCGGGGGCTCGACTGGTCTCCCAAACAGCACTATCGGGGTGTTGGTGGTGGGTGCAGCTTCTCTTCTCACCGGGGTCAGGAGAGCAAGCGTCTTCCGAGTCGCAATCAGATCAAGAGTGACCAGATCGAACAGTGCCTCTTGCGCTCTCAGATAGCGCACCAGATGCACTAGGGCGGGGTCCCTCTCATGGTCTCCGTTGGAGACTTGAGTCGGGACACCATTGCCTTCACGACTAGGGTAGTAGTAGAAAGAGCGGCAGTAAACCCTCGCCGATCGATGCCGGAGTTGAACTACAGCCTCTCGGGCTGCAAGTTGGATGGCTTGGGGCTCGTCGGAGGTCGTCCTCCTGGTGAACCGGTAGGGGCATTCCAATGTGATGCTCCTCCCGTAGATGTGCACCGTGGCCCAGAAGTGATGGATGGAATCACTCGTGTGCTCTTGGTACACGACATATTCTGGGGGCTCTTCTATGCTGAAAGCACGATGGGTGAGATTGGCGAGGATGATCACAAAGTCTCCAATCTCGTCTATGGT
This sequence comes from Thinopyrum elongatum, assembly GCA_011799875.1. Taxonomy (NCBI): domain Eukaryota; kingdom Viridiplantae; phylum Streptophyta; class Magnoliopsida; order Poales; family Poaceae; genus Thinopyrum; species Thinopyrum elongatum. Next base: position 30,480,005 of record CM022298.1, read on the forward strand.
GGTCTCATTGTGCACGATGGGGCCAGGCATCTTGGTGTTTGGATATCGAACTGAGAGTTAGGCTGTGATGTGCTGGGTTTGGGGCAAGGCTTCCTTTATAAGCCAGCAGAGTGTTGCATCGCACGCTTGTGGATGGGACAACTCAGGTGTCGGCCACAGGCACACGGCCTATGGGCAAGGCTGATAGGTTGGGCACCGACTGTCAAAAGATGCCGGCTGGCCACTGTGTAGGCTTATCGGATGGGATGGGCTTGCCTACAGACAGAAAAAATTTGGACGATGCGGAAAACAAGGGATAGTGACCAGGCTAAAATAGGATTAGCCAATGGTCAGCCTCGCTCTGATACCAAGGCTGTCGGGGCCAGATTTCGGGGACGCAATATCCCAGAAATTAGCCCCTCATGTCACTACCAGCCCCAGGATTACTGTTACTGGTGGACACGTCCTTGTTACAGATTACCAATAAATTACAAGAATTGGATACAAGACCATAAAGGTCTAATGATACAATAATGATTTCTAACAGTGGATGGCGGAAGCGGGTAGCGGATCTCCTTCTCCGGTGGGGCTCCGTTCCCAAGAGGAACAGCTGACCTGGATAACTCCTATCTCGCGTGGTTGCTATCCTAGGCTCCGCACGGACGTCGTGATAATACTCCTTGTTGAATCCTGACCTGGCCAAGGAAATAGCCAGGGACAAGCCAGTGAGTATGTTAGAATGTACTCGCAAACATTATGAACAAAAGATATACCGAATGCATATGCTCATGATGGATTAAATTATATGCATAAGTTGACATAAATTATATTATGGCATGATGGACATTAACATGGATTATATGAGATGCACATGTTGACTAACATTTTAAACATGGCATGATAATATCAATATGATTTGGAAATTAAATATAGCATGTTAGTTATAATCAAGCATAATAAAAATGAATGGCAATGAATGTTTCAGGTAGTCTAGCCAGCCCAAGAGATATTCAAAAAAATAAGACAAATGCCAATCGGGTGTCTAAAAGAGAATCGGGCGACACAGGACTGCCCGACAACTCAAGCGACGCCATGAGAGGTCTTGAAAGTTCATGAGTGTCCGGGTAGTCTAGCCAGCCCATGAGACACTCAGAAAATAAAATAAGAGAAATGGGTTAGTCCACAATATTATTTATAATGTTAATAACATTCAAGCAGCAATAATATTCACAACTATAGTAATCTTGATAAAAAAATATTCATGACAACATCAGTAGTGGCAATAATTATCCTGCAAAGTAATTCATGCACAATTTAATTATTTCCTCCGGAGGCCGACACTAAGACTGACACTTGACCAACCCAGACTGTAGTCCTTAACCGCGGACACGGCTATTCGAATGGATATAACTCTGCAGAGGGTGTACTCTTTACCCACAAGTAAAGGATTTCTTTAGCCAGCACCGAGACACTGACTAATTCCCATTACGGTCTTTGGGTTGAAAACGCACCTGACCAGCACACACCAGATTAACAGTCCTGATGCCAGGAATCACCCAAGGCATCGTTCAAGAAAAACTCTAAGGCGGGGAGACTACAATCTCGAATAGCATGGGATCACAATATTTATATCGGCGCGCAAACAGGGGTGCTACCCCTCTCCGGCTACAACCGGAGACTCCCATGCCCCCGGAACAAGTGACATGCCTACCATGGGCCAATGGTATCTTTCACTATGGCCTCTCTGTACGGTGTGTGCACGGAAAGGGGTTATCAACTTACTAAACCGTACCCTACCTGTGGCAGGGACAAGTGGTAGCACGAAACAAGTATGGGGGTTACCGGAACAAGACTCGATCTACGGTCGACTAAGGAGGTTCAGTTTTCCCTACAGTGGTTAGCACAATATATCTCCTCGGTGGCCCCCAACAGGGTCACCAACTGACATGTCTCAACATGCCCTCACTGATCATTCTCGTAACAATGAGATTTCAGTCTCACGGTCACTTTTCTCGTGACTGATTTCTTTCCTGCAGATTAGTTCAGACCAACATAGGCATGTGACATGCGAAAATAACCAAACTCACTCATACTCCATGTTTAAAAGAGGATAACAAGCTAGCCATGGTTCATGCATGCAACTATAGCTTTATGCAAATTCCATTAAAATTATCATAACCATGATTCAATTATTCTAGATAGCAACCACAAAACATTCACCATATCAAGTTTTCAAGATGCGTGCCTTGAGCATGTAGAAGTGTGGGGTGCACTCCAAAAGTTTGAAAATTTTATCTTCCCTCCATTTCCTATATTCAAAAATATTGAAATTACCACGTAGAGCTAAAATAGTGAAAAAAAGTTGTTTGGAAATTTTTGAAATAAATAGTAAAATAAACTAGGTGAAAAAATTAGGAATGTCAGAAAAAGAATCAATTCATTTGGAGTTCATATGAATTTCCTAGAGAGTTTCTAAACTGAAATAAATGACTAAATGGACTACTTAAAAGAACTAGTGGATATAAAGCTTATCAAAAATGTTCATCATAGCTGAAATAATAGAGAATGAGTTTATGAGTATTTAGAAATTTGAATCACCGGGTTTGGATTTGAAATGGTGTCTGTGGAATTATTTGAAATTTGCTGGAAAAGGAAAAGAGTAAGGAAGAAACGCGCCCTGAGCGCTACTTAGCCGTGCGGTGTTATTGGGCCAGGCCCAGCCATTCGGCCACGCCGAGGAGTTGATGACGTCGATGGCGTACTCCATGGTTTACGCTTTCCTCGCGCGAAGATGGTTTCTGGAGAAACCCATCTCCATATACAGCGCTTCGGGTGTGACCGTGTGTCACTGACGGTGGGTCTCACCGATCCCACCTGTCATGTTTGACCCGTCCACCCCGCCCTTCTTCCTCGCGACAGAACAGAGGAGCACCGGCGCTGCTCGCCGCCGTTGATGGAGGGCTCGGCAGCCTCGGACGACGGCGGGGACAGATCCGCCACTCCATCCCGCGCCCGTAGGTGGTCTGTGCAGCGCTGGGGGTGGCCGAAGTGGAGCGTGGCGAGGTTCTCGGCGGACGGCGGTGTCGGGCAGGATGGGGTTCTCATCTACGGTGACTCCCGAGAGCAATTCTGAGGAGGGTCGGGTTTGTGGGGTCGATGGGGATCTGTAGGCGAAGAAAGATGTGAGGGGGAGGCACGGGTGGCGCCGGAATCAACGATGCGATGGTGGCGGCAGAAGCTACCGGAGACGAGGGAGACGACCGTCTCTGGTCGTTCTAGTTGCTTTAGGAGGGCTACGAAGGCCGAGGAAAGGCTGCCGTGTAGAGAGGCGAGCTCGAGGTGGCTTATATAGGGAGAGGAGGTCGGTTTCTTAGCTTCCCGAAGAAGGCACGGCGGCGGCGGCCAGTACTGCGCCGTTGAAGTGGTTGTGGTTGGTGGCAAGGGTCTGTGAGGTCAGTACGTGGTCGGCGCACCGCGGATGAGCTCGGCTGGTTGGCAATCAAGGCGAGGCGGCTCGGGCAGAGGCGTGGCGGAACGGGACTCGTCGACGGCGATTTGGACGGCGGTGGCCGGCGCTAGTGGACGCGAGGAAGTGTCGGCACGGCTGGTGGGTGTCTCGCGAAGCCCCTGGAGGTGGCTGGCATGCGGAGGGGCAGCAGGAAGGGCAGTGTGGGGCGGTGCCGACGCGGTGCAAAATGTGCGCTCTGGCCGCGCCCTGTGCATGTACGCAACGTGCTCGGCAAAATGCCATAGCGGCTACAGTGATCCAATCGAGCTGATATTTGGCAGGATGATGCTCTTGGAGATTCAAGAGATGATGGACATGATGGTTTGCCAAATGACCAAGTGTTCAATGCAGTTTAGGAAGTGGCAAAATTTCTGTCATGCACACAAGGTGCTTGTCAGAATGCTATGGCTAGCTAGGGATTTTTGTTGGCTGTGAAAATTGGCAGGATGATGTCTCCTTAGATGATAGAAATGGTGGTGGAGTTGGTTTGGCAAAAAGAAAAACTGGTCAGTGCAAGTTTTGAAGAATTTCAGTTCTGGATCAGAATTTGAGGAGAACATTTGGTGATCTTAAAAGATGCAAATGGAGCTGATATTCTGGACTTAAGGGTTTGGTTGGAATGACTATGAGGTGCAAAAAATTCAGAGTTATTGGAGCAAGGAAAATTGGGGTTGTAGTTCAAAACTGAATCTGGACCAGAAATGAAAAGGGGATGGTTTGCTCAAAATTTACAAAAGACCAAGTTGGGTTTTTGCATAAAAGTGATCCATAGGCATGACATGACTCCTCATAATTTTTGTGGAAAGATGAAAGAATTATTTTAAATGGTCTTAGTGCAACAGAAGCATTTTAAAGTTTGAAAATGCTATTAAAAGAATTATTTTAGGCAAATTTTATTATGAAAATATTTCCTACTGTTATTTAAAATATAAATTGAATGTTTTAGGAAAACTATCAAAGCCCACAATATTTTCCAAATAAGTTTCTACAGAGGGAAGAATTTTGAAAAAAAGAAAACAGAAAAATACTTGGAAATTAATAAAAACCTAACATAATTCAAAATTTTATTTCTGGCCAAATTTTAGTTAATAAAATCATGGTTAAATTTATTGGGGTGTTACAAACTCTACCCCCCTTAAGAAAATCTTGTACTCGAGATTTGTTAAGGGCAAAGGAACTAAATGCATATCACAACAAACAATCATATGCAGAATGCAAGCATAGCAATGCACTTATGACATACGCCCTAAAATACAATACAAAGGTTGCATCAGGCAAACTAGCGCCAGATACTATGACAAACATACTCGCGGTCGTCTGCGACACAAGGGTGGGATCTAAAGGGCAACCGGATTACAAGGGACTCGATGACCACTCTAGTGGACTCAGTCCACTTCGTTGACACCTAGCCGGGCGCGTGTTGTGGATGTCAAGGCCTCTCTGTGGGCTTCGGTGTCGGAGATGGCCGAGGTCGAACGGGGAGCTGCAGGGCTGGGGTAGCAGTGGTGCCCTTCGCGGGGTGTCAAGGCCACAGTCCCGTTGGAGTAAGTCTCCAAGAGACGACGGAGTTTCCCTGGGAGACGAAAGCATTGTCTGGATGGATAACAGGTGCAGATTCTGGTGGCTCTATTGGTCTCCCAAACAACACTATCGGGGTGTCGGTGGTGGGTGCAGCTTCTCTTCTCACCGGGGTCAGGAGAGCAAGCATCTTGCGGGTCGCAATCAGATCAAGAGTGACCAGATCGAACAGTGCCTCTTGCGCTCTCAGATAGCACACCAGATGCACTAGGGCGGGGTCCCTCTCATGGTCTCAGTTGGAGACTTGAGTCGGGATACCATTGCCTTCACGACTAGGGTAGTAGTAGAAAGAGCGGCAGTAAACCCTCGGCGATCGATGCCGGAGTTGAACTACAGCCTCTCGGGCTGCAAGTTGGATGGCTTGGGGCTCGTCGGAGGTCGTCCTCCTGGTGAACTGGTAGGGGCATTCCAATGTGATGCTCCTCCCGTAGATGTGCACTGTGGCCCAGAAGTGAAGGATGGAATCACTCGTGTGCTCTTGGTACACGACATATTCTGGGGGCTCTTCTATGTCGAAAGCACGATGGGTGAGATTGGCGAGGATGTGCACGATGGGGCCAGGCATTTTGCTGTTTGGATATCGAACTGAGAGTTAGGCTGTGATGTGCTGGGTTTGGGGCAAGGCTTCCTTTATAAGCCAGCAGAGTGTTGCATCGCACGCTTGTGGATGGGACAACTCAGGTGTCGGCCACAGGCACACGGCCTATGGGCAAGGCTGATAGGTTGGGCACCGACTGTCCAAAGATGCCGGCTGGCCACTGTGTAGGCTTATCGGATGGGATGGGCTTGGCTACAGACAGAAAAAATTTGGATGATGTGGAAAACTAGGGATAGTGACCAGGCTAAGATAGAATTAGCCAATGGTCAGCCTGGCTCTGATACCAAGGCTGTCGGGGCCGGATTTCGGGGACGCAATATCCTAGAAATTAACCCCTCATATCACTACCAGCCCCAGGATTACTATTACTGGTGGACACGTCCTTGTTACAGATTACCAAGAAATTACAAGAATTAGATACAAGACCATAAAGGTCTAATGATACAACAATGATTTCTAACAGTGGATGACGGAAGCGGGTAGCGGATCTCCATCTCCGGTGGGGCTCCGTTCCCAAGAGGAACAGCTGACCTGGATAACTCCTATCTCGCGTGGCTGCTATCCTAGGCTCCGCACGGACGTCGTGATAATACTCCTTGTTGAATCCTGACCTGGCCAAGAAAATAGCCAGGGACAAGCCAGTGAGTATGTTGGAATGTACTCGCAAACATTATGAACAAAAGATATACCGAATGCATATGCTCATGATGGATTAAATTATATGCATGAGTTGACATAAATTATATAATGGCATGATGGACATTAACATGGATTATATGAGATGCACATGTTGACTGACATTTTAAACATGGCATGATAATATCAATATGATTTGGAAATTAAATATAGCATGTTAGTCATAATCAAGCATAATAAAAATGAAAGGTAATGAATGTGTCAGGTAGTCTAGCCAGCCCAAGAGATATTCAAAAAAATAAGACAAATTCCAATCGGGTGTCTAAAAGAGAATCGGGCGACACATGACCGCCCGACAACTCAAGCGACGCCATGAGAGGTCTTGAAAATTAATGGGTGTCCGGGTAGTCTAGCCAGCCCATGAGACACTCAGAAAATAAAATAAGAGAAATGGGTTAGTCCACAATATTATTTATAATGTTAATAATATTCAAGTAGCAATAATATTCACAACTATAGTAATCATGATAAAAAAATATTCATGACAACATCAGTAGTGGCAATAATTATCCTGCAAATTAATTCATGCACAATTTAATTATTTCCTCCGGAGGCCGACACTAAGACTGACACTTGACCAACCCAGACTGTAGTCCTTAACCGCGGACACGGCTATTCGAATAGATATAACTCTGCAGAGGGTGTACTCTTTACCCACAAGTAAAGGAATTCTTTAGCCAGCACCGAGACACTGACTAATTCCCATTACGGTCTTTGGGTTGAAAACACACCTAACCAGCACAAACTAGATTAACTTTCCTGATGCCAGGAATCACCCAAAGCATCGTTCAAGAAAAACTCTAAGGCGGGGAGACTACAATCTCGAATAGCATTGGATCACAATATTTATATCGGCGCGCAAACATGGGTGCTACCCCTCTCCGGCTACAACCAGAGACACCCATGCTCCCGGACCAAGTGACATGCCTACCATGGGCCAATGGTATCTTTCACTATGGCCTCTCTGTGCGGTGTGTGCACGAAAAGGGGTTATCAACTTACTAAACCATACCCTACTTGTGGCAGGGACAAGTGGTAGCACGAAACAAGTATGGGGGTTACCGGAACAAGACTCGATCTATGGTTGACTCAGGAGGTTTAGTTTTCCCTGTAGTGGTTAGCACAATATATCTCCTCGGTGGCCCCCAATAGGGTCACCAACTGACATGTCTCAACATGCCCTCACTGATCATTCTCGTCACAACGAGATTTCAGTCTCACGGTCACTTTTCTCGTGACTGATTTCTTTCCTGCAGATTAGTTCAGACCAACATAGGCATGTGACATGCGAAAATAACCATACTCACTTATACTCCATGTTTAAAAGAGGATAACAAACTAGCCATGGTTCATGCATGCAACTATAGCTTTATGCAAATTCCATTAAAATTAACATAACCAGGATTCAATTATTCTATATAGCAAATAAAACCATTCACCATATCAAGTGTTCAAGATGCTTGCCTTGAGCATGTAGAAGTGTGGGGTTCACTCCAAAAGTTTGAAAATTTAATCTTCCCTCCATTTCCTATTTTAAAAAATATTGAAATTACCACGTAGAGCTAAAATAGTGAAAAAAAAGTTGTTTGGAAAATTTTGAAATAAATAGTAAAATAAACTAGGTGAAAAAATTAGGAATGTCAGAAAAAGAATCAATTCATTTGGAGTTCATATGAATTTCCTAGAGAGTTTCTAAACTGAAATAAATGACTAATTGGACTATTTAAAAGAACTAGTGGATATAAAGCTTATCAAAAATGTTCACCATAGCTGAAATAATAGAGAATGAATTCATGAGTATTTAGGAATTTGAATCACCAGATTTGGATTTGAAATGGTGTCTGTGGAATTATTTGAAATTTGCTGGAAAAGGAAAATAGTAAGGCAGAAACGCGCCCTGAGCGCTACTTAGCCGTGCGCTGTTATTGGGCCAGGCCCAGCCATTCGGCCGCGCGGAGGAGTTGATGACATCGATGGTGTACTCCATGGTTTACGCTTTCCTCGCGCGAAGATGGTTTCTGGAGAAACCCATCTCCACTTACAGCGCTTCGGGTGTGACCGTGTGTCACTGACGGTGGGTCCCACCGAGCCAACCTGTCATGTTTGACCTGTCCACCCTGCCCTTCTTCCTCGTGACAGAACAGAGGAGCGCCGGCGCTGCTCGCCGGCGTTGATGAAGGGCTCGGCGGCCTCGGGCGACGGCGGGGATAGATCCGCTACTCCATCCCGCGCCCGTAGTTGGTCTGTGCAGCGCCGGGGGTGGCCAGAGTGGAGCGTGGCGAGGTTCTCGGTGGACGGCGGCGTCGGGCAGGATGGGGTTCTCATCTACGGTGACTTTCGAGAGCAATTAAGAGGACGGTTGGGTTCGTGGGGTCGAGGGGGATCTATAGGTGAAGAAAGATATGAGGGGGAGGCTCGGGTGGCGCCGGAATCAATGAGGCGACGATGGCGGCAGAAGCTGCTCGAGACGACCGTCTCTGGTCGTTCTAGTTGTTTGGGGAGGGCCACGAAGGGCGAGGAAAGGCTGTCGTGTAGAGAGGCGAGCTTGAGGTGGCTTATATAGGGAGGGGACTTAGGTTTCTTAGCTTGCCGAAGAAGGCACGGCGGCGGCGGCCATTACTGCGCCGTTGAAGTGGTTGTTGTTGGTGGCGAGGGTCAGTGAGGTCAGTACGCGGTCGGCACACTGCGGATGAGCTCGGCTGGTTGGCAATCAAGGGGAGGCAGCTCGGGAAGAGGCATGGCGGAATGGGACTCGTCTGGCGGCGATTTGGATGGTGGTGGTCGGCGGTAGCCGGCACTAGTGGACGCGACGACGTGTCGGCACGGCTGCTGGGTGTCTCACGAAGCCCCTGGAGGTGGCTGGCCTACGGAGCGGCAGCAGGAAGGGCAGCGCATGGCGGTGCCGACGTGGTGCAAAACGTGCGCTCTGGCCGTGCCCCGTGCACGTACGCAATGTGCTCGACAAAATGCCATAGCGGCTATAGTGATCCAATCGAACTGATATTTGGCAGGATGATGCTCCTGGAGATTCTAGAGATGATGGACATGATGGTTTTGCCAAATGACCAAGTGTTCAATGCAGTTTAGGAAGTGGCAAAATTTCTGTCATGCACACATGGTGCTTGTCAGAATGCTATGGCTAGCTAGGGATTTTTGTTGGCTGTGAAAATTGGCAGGATGATGTCTCCTTAGATGATAGAAATGCTGGTGGGGTTGGTTTGGCAAAAATAAAAACTTGTCAGTGCAAGTTTTGAAGAATGCCAGTTCTGGATCAGAATTTGAGGAGAACATTTGGTGATCTTAAGATATGCAAATGGAGCTGATATTCTGGACTTAAGGGTTTGGTTGTAAGGACTATGAGGTGCAAAAATTTCAGCGTTATTGGAGCAAGGAAAATTGGGGTTGTAGTTCAAAACTGAATTTGGACCAGAAATGAAAAGGGGATGGTTTGCTCAAAATTTACAAAAGACCAAGTTGGGTTTTTGCATAAAAGTGATCCATAGGCACCACATGACTCCTCATAATTTTTGTGGAAAGATTAAAGAATTATTTAAAATGCTCTTAGTGCAACAGAAGCATTTCAAAGTTTGAAAATGCTATTAAAAGAATTATTTTTGACAAATTTTATTATGAAAATATTTCCTACTATTATTTCAAATATAAATGGAATGTTTTAGGAAAACTATCAAAGCCCACAATATTTTCCAAATAATTTTCTATGGAGGGAAGAATTTTGAAAAACATAAATCAGAAAAATACTTGGAAATTAATAAAAACCTAACATAATTCAAAATTTTATTTCTGGCCTAATTTTAGTTAATAAAATCATGGTTAAATTTTTTGGGTTGTTACAGCTATGGGCTTGTCGGCTTCATGCTTGCCGGGGGAGAAGAGCATGTCTTGCCGGCGAGGCTTACTTCCCGACAAGACCCGCTTGCCGGCATCAGAGGTCTGAGGTCTAACTTTAGTACTTCTCAATGATCTGCCTGGAGGTCTTCTTCATGGTTTTAACTAACCAAGTCTTGGGTATTTTGTAGATGGCCGTCCTCCGACAAGCCCTTGCCGTCAGAAAGCCTACAACTATCCGTGCATCGTCAAGGTATGAGTACCCATGCTCAATACACCGACAGGAGCCCCTGGGCCTAGGCCATACACGCGTGCAAGACGTTGTTGGTCTAGGCCCAAAGCAATGCACAGACACACGTGGCAGGGGATAACTGCCGTAATGATCACTTTTACTGCGCGCCCACGATGGCGCATTAAATGCAAGACGTGGGTCTGGTGGAGCGAAACGGCCCTTCGCGTATGTGCGCCTGAAAGAGTGCTGTCACGCCGAGCAGCAGAGAGCCAGCCCCCATGCGTTCCCCATAAAAAAGGCATATGCGAGTGTGGTGCTCAATCTACTACTTCCTTCGCTCGCAATCCATCTCACTGCGCCCATCTTCTTCCTCCTTGCACAAGAACAGAGCTCTCCGCCGCCGCGCTACTCCGCTCGTGCTTTCCACGAGATCCATCTCCCCGCAGTCACCATGGCTCCAAAGAAGGCCGAACCAGAAGCGCAAAGGAGGAAAGCAGTAGAGGGAGAATGTTGTCTTCCCGCCGGCACTGACAACTCATGATCTCACCACTAGATACGCGTATGTATGGGCGAGAAAGACCAAAGACCACGAAGCCACTGAAGTGCTTCCTGGAACTACTTCTGCCACCGATGATAAGTACTGATTCTTCGCTAGATATTTCTACTGTGGTTTGTGTCCCCTGTTATCGGATTTCTTCGACGAGATCATGAAGTCATATGGGTTCAGGTTGCTAGATTTTGCTCACAATGCCATCACCTGCATGTCTGTTTTTGCACATCTTTGTGAAAATTTTGTGGGGGTCGTGCCCAACGTGCCTCTCTTCTGCCACTTCTTCATCCCCCTGATCGAGAGCGGCGAGGCCCTCTCCAGCAGTGTTACTTGGATCCCAAGGACTGGACTGAAAAGCATTATCTTGACGGCAAGCTCCACATAAAGTGGCCTGAATGGAGGGCAGATTGGTGTTGGATTAAGCAGGAAAACTTCCCAGACTACTACGCCCCCAGGGCCAACAAGATCCAGAGAAATCCCCGCTGGAGTGATGTGGGTGCCAATGACGACAAGCTCGGCCTCGCTTTGGACAAAATTCTTAGCCTTAAATCTGCCGGGCTGACCACTAAGATGGTTGGAGCAGATTTCCTCCGATGCCGGATCGCTCCCATGCGGCAGAGAGGAGGCCGACAAGCTTGGGAATACCAAAAACCAGCCGATACGATGCGGCTGCACCCAGTCCTCCACAACAACTTGACGGTCATGGAGCACTACTGGCTCATTTGCCAGCTCTTCAACAAGGGCTGCCAGTTTAAATTGCCAGAAATGGTGATCCCACTGTGTAATAATAACGCCAGGGATTCCATTTTGGCAATGATGCCGGCATGCAACACCAATGGTGTTGAGGGCCATTGGAAGGTACCCAAGAAAACCGAGGTGGATGCATGGTTCGATAACTTGGCGGAGACGCTGATCAGAGAAGAGAATGACATGATCCAACCCACCAAAGATGACGAAGTTGAATTCATCGCCATGAGGGCAGAGGAAGCGAAGAAGGCAGCACGCTCCAAGGTTGTGGTTGCTAACACCGAGGAGGAAGAACACACCGACGAGCCAGAAGGCGAGGGGGAACATGTCGAGGAGCATGGAGGCAAAGAGGGACACGCTGAGGCGCGTGAAGAAGAGGAGGCAGGGGTGGAAGAGCCCCCTGCCCCTCTTGCTCGAACAAGGTCCACTGCTGCAAGGAGGTTAAGCAGGAAGACACAGACATGCGACAAACCGGCAAGTAGCGAGTTTGCAGGTACAGAAGCAGCAGTCCAAGTTCCCCTGCAGCAAGCTGCCCGTCAACAACCCTCTCGCTAGCAAACTTCTCAGCAGCAGCCAACACACACGTCTTCTCGGCGACGAACTCCACCAGCTACAGAAGGAGGAACTTCTCAGCCCCTGGCACCTGCAGCAGGGAAGCGCACTAGACCTTCCCCACCTCCAGCCCCAGCCTCTGATTCTGGAAATCAGGCGTACTGGGATCTCTCCTATCTTTCTGAGGAGGAAGAAGAAAAGTAAGTGTTTGCTTCTTCCTCTACTCATCATATTTCTTGATTATCTGTTGTTGATGTCGATTTGATATGTTGTTGATCTTGATCTTGCAGAGATGAGGAACCATTGGCGCACAGGTCTCGGAAGAGGCCAAGGACTGTCGAAGAAGGTGAGCCGGTGACAAGCATTGAGCGAGGCACAACATCTCTAGATGTTGTGACTACCAGCCCCCAATGTGAGGCCGCCGTCCAATACCCGCTGGTAAGCACCACCACTGACGCTCCCATATACGAAGCTGTCAAGGAAGTGGAAGGCGAGCGTCATGGAGTAGGGCGCCAAGAAACAGATCCCTTGGTGACGCCCCTGACCTCCACCATTCCGGAGACTAGCTCACCGGCAAGGATTTCAACTGATGAGCCGGTCCGCACTAAGGACGTGGCAGCAAGTGGGGTTGCCGGCAGCCAGGCGACGGCAACAAACATTGCGGGACAGGAAGCTATTCCCTCTCAACCAACTCATACAAGTAATCTACTTTCCCTTGAGCACTTCTCTTCCATTGCTAGTTTTTTTTTGTCTTCTTGAATTTGAATTTTGAATTTCTTCTCGACTCCTCAATCTTCATAAATCCACCTCCACCAGAAGATATGGACACTTCTCTTGACATGGAGGAGATCACGAAGAGCGCTGCAGAAGAGGCCGACAAGATTGCCGCCAATGAAACTGCTGACGCCGCTGCTCAGAAAGCCGCCAAGATTGCTGCCGCAGAGACCAACAAGAGAGCTGCAGAGGAGGCCACCAAGGTGACCGAAGATGAGGCCGCCAAGGCCACTGGTGGTAATTCTACCCCAGGAGCGCCAACGCTGACGCGGATGTGGACATGGGAGCGGCTGACAACTCAGTGTCGGCTGCTAGCGACCAGCCATACACATCCGATGCTCCTCTGACAAGGAACTTCTTGATGCTCTTCAACCAGCAACCTGAATCTGAAGCCCCCGGCTCGTCTGGTGCTGGAGATGCCACCCTTGAGAGCGTGGACAATGAAGTTGTCATGCCCATGTCTCGAAGCACCAAAGAAGTGCGCGAAGCCAAGGACAATGTTGCTAATCTCGTTTTCGTGAAGGCCATGGGTGATGGCTTCAAGGATGTGCAAGAGCATTACAAAAACCGTTGGGAAAAACTCCATATGCGACAACTTGTCATGGAAATGGGCGAGGAGAAACTGAAGGAGAAGATCAAAGAGGCGCACATGTGGTATGAGGCAGGGTCCAGAACATCAAAGACCGGGAAGCTGAGCTTGTCGCTGCCAAGGAAGCTTTCATCTTGGAGAAAGCCGCGGCCGAGATGGCACAGGAAGAAGCCACCAAAAGGACCAAAGATCTCAACAGCAAGCTGACTCAGCTTCAAGTTCAGCTTGACGCCCAAGAGGAGGACCTTGTCGCCAGGGAGAACGCACTGGCCGCCAAGATTCATGCCAAAGATGATGAAATTCAATCTCTTCTGATGAAGCATACCGAGGAGGTGGAGCAAATGCACCAAGAAACCCTTAAAGCTCAAGCCACGGAACACGCCGACAAGCTCAAAGAAGCCCTTGATGCTGTGGATGCTGCAGAAGCCGTCAAGGTCCAACTTGAATCCAAAATCAAGGAGCTTGAAGCAGAGCTGGCCGCCAAGAGTAAAGATGTCGCTGTCCTTAAGGAATCTGCTCAGAAGGACGCCCACACATTGGCAGAGCTCCAAACTTCACTAGCATCGAAGAATAGCGAACTTCAGACTGCCGCCAATGCCAAAACAGATCTCCTGACCAGGGTTGCTCATTCAAATAAATCCCTTGATGCTGCCTACACTAAGAACCGGCTCCTAACAAAGGAGTTGGAGGAAACCAAGGTTCTGTTGGCCGACGCTGAGGACAAATTTGGGCAGTTGCAGGACTCTGTTGCCGTATGGACCGGCCAACTTGTCGACATTGCGGAGCGGATCACCAAGCAGTTAGCTATTATGGAGATGAAAGTTTGGGCTTCGTGCAGAGCTCCCACCAACCAGCAAGTGTGACGCTGACTCTTTTCTTTGAGGGTCTCTTGGCGGCATTGGATGCACATCACAAATGCCACTCGAAGAAGTTTGCTGATGAGGCACACATTCTTGTGCGCAATGCTTTTCTGAGGATCTTCACCAAGGTGCACTACAACCCCGGCATCGACCTACCATGATCTTCAAGAAAACTCCTGTCGGTGTTGACACCTCCGCCGCCAGGGCGCAGGTGACGCCTCTTGCCAATGACATGAGTGAAAAATGCGTCCGCGTCCAAGGGAACCTCAGGAACTAGTCTTGCGTCTTTACTTTTTCCCGTTGTTAAGAAGCATGTAAAAACATATTTATCTTTAATTAGACCTATCTTGTTATAAGGATGATATAACTTTATGCCTGAAATGAATGTATGCTCTCTCCTTATGTAATTTCGCCTTTGTATTTTGTGAACCCTATGCTTGTCGGAAAAACTTCTCGGTGAGCACACTCTAGCCGGCAGCGCTTGAGGACTGGTCCTTAGCAGCTTGCCGGAAGTGCCTTTTCCCGGTAACGTTAACACTTGTCGGTTTTAATGCAGCCACTTATGTTGTTGAGTGGACTCGAAACAACCAAGAGCGCAAATAACCCCGACAAGATTCCTTCGCGTGCAGGTTTTTCATACGAATACCAAAATCATTCAAGGAAAAGAAGCAACAATAGCTATAAAATTTGTTTCAAAGTTTTGCAACTTAGCTTTTCTTTGTTGTACTCTTGTCGTCATGATAACTTGAACGTCATTGGTTTCTATACCAGTACTCCCCCCGGGAAACTTGCACGCGAGGAACTCCTCTGCCTCTAAGAAAAGAAAGAAGAGAAACGAGTAGGTTGGCAACCTTGACGGCTCATCAATCATTGCATACAAGATAAAATGTAACACATCATTTCATGCATACACATAATAAATATGTACTTTGACAAAAATGTTGTGAAACACTTAGCTTTATTTGGCTATGCACGGGTTCTGCGCCCAGCTCTGTACAAAGGATTACATGCCTTGCCGGCCAACTTGTACAGAAGAGGCTATCAGGAGGCCCGGCAACCGCGCCTCACAGGTAGAATTTGCGAAGATGCTCAATATTCCATGAGTTTTTCACAGGAGTGCCACCTTCGGTCTCTAGATGGACTAATCCGGCCCTAGTGACTTGAACTACCCGATAAGGGCCTTCCCACTTTGGTGTCAACTTGTTTGATCCCTTCACGGACTGAATCCAATGAAGAACAAGGTCACCTTCCTCAAGCTTTCTGTCGTGAACTTTGCGGCTATGATAGCGGCACAGATCTTGCTGGTACCGTGCAACATGGACAACAGCATGGAAATGGTCCTCCTCAAGGAGCGTGGCATCGTCATGCCTTATCTTTTGTTGATCTGCCTCATCAAATACTTGGACTCAAGGAGATCCGTACATGAGTTCTGTGGGGAGCACCGCTTCTGCGCCATAGGCAAGGGAGAAGGGTGTCTGGCTGGAATCTCGATTTGGTGTCGTTCTGAGTGACCAAAGAACTGCTGGCAACTCTTCCACCCAGCGTCCTCCACACTTGTGCAACCTGTCAAACGTCCTGGTCTTGAGACCCCGCAACACTTTTGTAGGAGATATGCCCTAGAGGCAATAATAAATGTTATTGATTATCTCCCTGTTCATAATTAGGTTTATGTTCCATGCTATAACTGCTATGGTTCTCGAGTCTGCAAATAAAACGAGGCTCGGAGGAAGACTCATCTGCACGTGTGGAATAATAAACGTTAATATGTATTCCTAGTCTGCCCTCTAAGACTAGCTCAAGTATTGCATGATGGTTCTGTTTTCCTGATCATGGGCATGTCTATGCCAGCAATTTTGAGGGCACAGTGTTAGAAGAACATTTGTGTTGAATCGACCCAAATTGATGTTATGCTATGAGTTACATTCGTCACATATTAATGGTTAATAACACAGAGATGGTTAATGTTTGCAAAATTCCTTAGACCATGAGAGTGTCGAGTTTCTTCATACTTGCTTCATGAACTTTGGGGTTTGTTAAACGTCATCCGTAAATGGGTGGCTATTACGGCGGCTTACGGGTTCATGGAAAAGTGTGTCAAGTAACTTGATAGCTCGAGATTGGGATTTGCTCCTCCGACGATGGAGAGATATCTCTGGGCCCTCTCGGTGTTACGGTATCCATCATCGTCTGGCCAGACACTTTGTGATTTGATCACAGGGATGCCGGAACAAGGTAACGAGAAAAGAGAACAATACCGGTAACGAGGTAACTGGCATAGTGGACAAGTTGTTGATCCACGGAAATGCCTACATGTCTAACCTCGGGTATTTGTAACATATCGTGAAGCAACAGGAATAGCACACGGCAACTGGAGGTTCACTCGAATATTCATTCGTGTGGGTATAGGGGTCAATATGGGTGTCCACGGCTCCGATGTTGATCATTGATCGGAAGGTGTTCCGTGTCATGTCTATACTTCACCGAACCTATAGGGTCACACGCTTAAGGGTCATCTATCTGCTGAATACTAGACCGGGAGTCTGAGAGAAAATCACCGAAAAGTTTCGGAGACAACGGAAGAGTTCCGGAGAGAGAACACTGAAAAAGTTTCGGTAAAACCGAAAAGTTGTTTCGGATAAAACCATTGATCCAAAAAGGTTTCGGCAAGCACCGGGAATGTTTTGGAGGTTGCCAGACTGGTCTGGTAATTTCTGGAGAAAAAACCGAAAAAAAAGTTTCGGAGCTGCCGGAGTTGTTTACCGGGTAAACAAAGATGGTTTTAAATTAAACCACCATACTGGAAATGTTCCAGAGCGCGTCCAGATAATTTTAGAGGGTGCTGGAAATGTTCTGGGACCTTCTGGAATTTTTCAGAAATAATAGTCGCGGAAAACATCTTGTCCCAGCGTGAGGGGACAAGATCCCACGGATCGTGGGGGCTGTTTTTGGGCTGTTTTTGGGGGGGCCCCCTTTGGGAGCAGCCCCCTTGTGGCTGGACAAAATGTTGGGGGGGGCCCCCATGGTGGGGGGCAGCCCCCACAAATGGTGGAGAGTGTTGGGAGGAAGGTGGGGCCCCATGGGGGAACACCATGGACAAGGGAACATGTTTTTCCCTTGTTTGGTGGGAACATGTTCTCCTTGTTTTGTGGGAACATGTTTTCCCCATGTTTAGTGGGCTGAATTTTCAGCCCCCTCCACCCCTTCCACCACTATATAAGGAGGAGGAGAGGTGCTCTCCAACTCCACTCCAACTCTCTCACACAAGCCATGCATGATCTGGCATTCTCTCTCCCTCCCACGAAATAGTTTCGTAGTGCCGAAAGGCTGTCTGGGTTCCGGTGGGAACTAGTTCTGGACGGCGAAGCCCTGCCGGATAGATGGCACCGTATGTGTGCAACTCTGTAGAGAGGTCGTAGTTTCGATCTTAGTGCCCGAGGGGCTGTTCGTGAGTGCCTCCCGAAGGGCTGTCCAAGTGACGGTCCGAGTTCTGTGAGTCCTCCCGAAGGGCTGTCCGAGTGACCGTTCGAGTTTCGAAGGTCCTCCCGAAGGGCTGTCCGCGACACCGTCCGGGGGACTGTTCGACCGCCTCCCGGAGGGCTGTCCGAAGGGAAGACGAGGGTATACATCCTCGCGGTTGGGAGGTTGTAAATCCGAGCTGCGGGGATCTGCACCGCCGATCGTCATCGACTCTTCTTCCGCTGCGCTACGAGTCGGTAACGAAAATGATCAAACCTTGTATGCAGTCTCCATAGTGGTCCTGGGCTGGTGCGTAGGTCGGAAAATTTTTGTTTTCTGCTGCGTTACCCTACAACTTTAGCATTTGCCCTTTCAACTTGCCCATTGCTTCTCGGGTGAGCAACAGATGCAAAACAGATCTTGCTGCCAAGGTCTTGATAGTATTACATGAAGGTGTGGCTTGTGAACTGTGTGCCATTGTCGGTGATGATCCTGCTAGGAACACCAAAATGGGCAACTATTACTTTGAAGAACTTGACAGCTGACTGTGCTGTCACCTTCCTCACCGGCTCTACCTTAGTCCACTTTGTGAACTTGTCGATTGCTACGTACAAGAACTCAAAGCCCCCGGTTGCACGGGGAAAAGGGTCAAGGATGTCCAGCCCCCAGACTGCAAAGGGCCTGGAGACATGAATGGTTTGGGGAGCTTCAGCTGGTTGGTGAATGTTCTTTGCATGAAACTGGCAAGCTTCACATGAAGTTACCAGTGCAATTGCATCTTGGAGGGCTGTCGGCCAGTAGAAACCTTGCCGGAAAGCTTTTCTGGCAAGGGCACGTGACCCAATGTGGGAACCACACATGCCTCCATGTATCTCTACCAGCAGTGCTTGTCTATCTCCCCGGGAAATAAACTTCAATTCCACACCGTTTGGCCTTTTTCTGTACGAAATGCTATCAACAAACTGATACATACTTGACTGCCGTGAAACTCTTTTAGCTCCTTCTTGATCATCGGGAAGTTAACCTGTTTGAAGGTAATGAACAATCTGCTGCACCCATGTTGGAGCCTGTGGCTCGACGACAAGGAGCAATGGTTGTTCCTCTTCTGCTAGAGCACATACCTCCACGGCAAGGGCCTCTGATCCTGCCAGAGACTGCTGCTCACCAGCACGAGGTGTCTTGTTGGTGGCGTCGACCTTCCCAGCGGCTATTGGCAAATCTGCTAGAAAGTAACCACCTGTGTTCAATTTTCTCCTCTTTGATGGCCTCGCTGATGGTGTTACTGATGGTTGAGTTAATTGTAGCACAAAAGTTCCTGGTTCCACAGGAAGTCTTTTGGCGGCACGCTTTGATAGGTCGTTGGCAGGGTCATTTTTAGCACGGGGAACGTGCTCCATTTGTAGAACGGCAAAGTGTTGTTCCAACTTCCTCACCTCATCAACATATAATTCCATTAATGGGCTTTGGTAATGTTTGTTGACTTGCTTCACAACAAGCTGCGAGTCGCCTCTGATGATCAATTTTCTGATACCAAGGTCGATTGCTATTCGAAGACCGGCAAACAATCCTTCATACTTAGTAGTGTTGTTGGTGGCCTTCTCCCTAGGAAAATGCATTTGAACTACATACTTGAGGTGCTTTCCGGTGGGTGCAATAAGCAGCACGCCGGCACCGGCGCCCTGGAGCATAAAAGCACCATCAACGTACATAATCCAATCATCTGTAGTTTCCTTGCCGGGAAGAACGGTCTCCGGTGTTTCTTCGTCTGGCGTTAGCATCCATTCTACAATGAACTCTGCCAAGGCTCTGCTCTGGATTGTTGAAGTGCTCTCAAACTTCAAATCGAAGCTTGACTATTCCAACGCCCACTCCACTATCCTGCCGGTGGCCTCTGGATTCCTCAAGATGCGCTACAATGGAAAATGAGTGATGACAGTGACTTGGTGTGCTTGGAAGTAATGGCGCAGCTTTTGTGAGGCCATGAGGAGGCCAAAAAGCAGCTTCTGCACACCAGAATATCTTGACCTAGCCCCCTACAAAAGGGAGATGACAAAATAGAATGGGCGCTGCACCATCTTCTTCTTTGGCACAACTTGCTGTTCTAGTCCATTCGCTTGCACAGATCCTGACTTGCTGGCACCTGACATTGTCCTGTATTTCTACACAATATGTTCCCCTTTGAGAGGTTCATGGGAGTCTTAAAGAAATATGTTCATAACCGTGCTAGGCCGGAAGGAAGCATCTCCAAGGGCCATGAAACATAGGAGATCATTGAGTTTTGTGTTGACTTTATTCCTGACCTTAAGCCGATTGGTGTTCCTGAATTGCGGCATGAGGGCAGACTGGGTGGAAGAGGCATGCTAGGAAGGGACCAAGTAATATGTATGGACGGGCATTCTTGGGTGCAAGCACACTACACAGTTCTACAAAATTCCGCCTTGGTGGCTCCGTATATCGAGGAACACAAGAATATTCTACGCTCCAAACACCCGGAGCAGCCTGACGACTGGATTACACGTGAACAAATAGGGACTTTCGCCGGTTGGTTACAGACACGTCTCATGCATGATGACACTGTTGCAGATGAGCTGTACTTGCCGTCCAAGTTACCATCTTCGACTATATTGACTTTCAAAGGGTACGAGATAAATGGGAATACATTTTACACGATCGCCCAAGATAAAAAGAGCACCAACCAAAACAGTGGTGTCCGCTTTGATGCAGCAAACACCAGTAGGCCAAAGGACACATATTATGGTTACATAGAGGAGATATGGGAACTTGACTATGGACGTGGTTTGAAGGTCCCTTTGTTTCGGTGCAAATGGGTCAATCTGACAGGAGGCGGGGTAAAGGAAGACCCGCAGTATGGAATGACAACAGTGGATCTCAACAATCTTGGGTACGCAGATGAACCATTCGTCCTAGCCAATGATGTGGCGCAGGTTTTCTATGTGAAGGACATGTCTACCAAGCCGAGAAAAAGAAAAGATAAGGAAGCGAATACATCATACGATGAGCCAAAGCGCAACATAGTTCTTTCAGGTAAAAGAAACATCGTGGGAGTTGAGGACAAGACATACATGTTAGAAGATTATGAAAAGTTTCATGAAATTGCTCCCTTCACAGTGAATATTGACCCGAGCATCCAGTTAAACGATGAAGATTGTCCATGGTTACGGCGCAAAGGGACACACACGAAGAAAACGTTTTATACCCAAAGATCCCACTCTGGGATGTGACCGGCTTCACTGTCATCACTTTCTTCTCTAGTGAGTTTCCGGACTTATATATCTGGAAAGTCCCACTTCGGACAAACCGGAGGGAATCTTTGTAATAGTTAGGGTACTTATGTGTTTTGGCATTTGAAACATGAAGAAATATTATGTACAAACAAATTATTTCATGCATTATGTAGGACTTCATTTGCTATTTTTTTTTGAGCTAAATGACACTGAAATTGAAAAGCACTACAAATGAATGCAGGACAACGTGGACAATGATAGAAAACTTCCTGTTTTCAAACAACAACTTGTCTGTAATGATCTGCAGAATTACCATACTTCTTTTACTCCAACAATTCTGAAAAATTAGGTCAATGTGGGAAATTTGTATATCAATCGTCTGTAAACAATTCAGAATTTTATCGTGTTCCAGTGAATTTAAACAATTCTGTTACTGGAAGCAAAAGTTTCTGTTTTTGAGCTAAATGACCCTGAAATTGAAAAGCACTACAAACAAACTCTGAAAAGGTTGAAAGTTGGCATGAAACCATCATTTCACCCACATAGCATGTGCTAAAAAGTTGAGAGGGTTACGACAAAAGCTGGATGCACTTCGTGTACAAAATGGACAATCTCTTTCGAAGTATCAGGGTTTCAGACGAAAACTCATCTGTTACAAAGGCATTTCATTTTTTAAAAACTTATTTCAACTCTAGACTTTTTCTGAGTTCAGTATGCACCATTCAAAGCCACGTCATCAATTTTCAACCGTTTCTGACTTCATTTGCTATTTTTCATGCATTTACTGATTTTTTGAGCTAAATGACCCTGAAATTGAAAAGCACTACAAATGAACTCTGAAAATGTTGAAAGTTGGCATGGTATGATCATTTCACCCACATAGCATGTGCTAAAATATTGAGAGGGTTACAGCAAAAACTAGACACACTTCGTGTACAAAATGGACAATCTCTTTCGAAGTATCAGGGTTTCAGACGAAAACTCATCTATTACAAAGGCATTTCATTTTCTAAAACTTATTTCAACTCCAGACTTTTTGTGAGTTCAGTATGCACCATTCAAAGCCACGTTATCAATTTTCAACTCTCTCTGACTTCATTTACTATTTTTCCTGCATTTACTGATTTTTTTGAGCTAAATGACCCTGAAATTGAAAAGCACTACAAATGAACTCTGAAAAGGTTGAAAGTTGGCATGGCATTATTATTTCACCCACATAGAATGTGCTATAAAGTTGAGAGGGTTACGGCAAAAACTGGATGCACTTCGTGTACAAAATGGACAATCTCTTTCGAAGTATCAAGGTTTCGGGTGAAAACTCATGTCTTAGAATGGCATTTCATTTTTTTAAATAACCTAAGAATTACCAAATTGAATATGATGATAAAACACACTAATATTAAACAATAAAAAAAAAGAATCACTGAAAAAATCTATTTTTAAAGTAAAATTATTCATAAACTAGTGATTCACACAAATTTCAAATAATTTAAATTTAAACTATTCAAATTTGAAAATTACTAGCACTAACAGAAAGTTTATAATATTTTTGACCTAAAGCAAAAAGATTCACTCAGAAACTCTAAATAAAGCAAAAAACAACTCAGAAACAAAAGAAAATAAATAAAGCAGAAAAAATGAAAAATAAATAAATTAAGAAAAAAGCCCGCCTACTGGGCCGCCACGGCCTGCATACGACTAGAAACCCAACCTCTAGTTGGGCAAGGATGCAGGCCCGCATGGCCCAGTAAGCCTACATGGCAGCACAGGTTCAATAGGCCCACAAAGGCCTGCTTAGAGAGGAGCTCGAAGGAGCTATCGCGCCGGGGCTTATAAACCAGTGCGGACGCGCTTCACTGGGCGAGGTGGGACTAAACATCCACCGCGCCTCGCCGTGCCAGGAAGAGGCCTTTAGTCCCGGTTGGTGGCTCCAACCGCGACTAAAGGACCCCCTTTAGTCGCGGTTGGAGCCACCAACCGGGACAAAAGGTGAAATTTGGCCAGGCCAAGTGGACCTTTAGTCCCGGTTGGTGGCTCCAACCGCGACTAAAGGTGCCTCGTATATAAGCAACACTTGGAAATTTTTCCAAAATCCATCTGCATTTCCCCCAACGGCGCCGATCGAAGACGACGACGCCGCCAGGCTACTGGAGCACCCTGGCGCCCCGTCGCGCCGTCGCCGTCGCCGTCGACTCGCCTCGCCGTCGCCGTGACCGTCGCCTCGCCGCGCCATCGCCGTCGCACATCGACCTCGCCGCCCCCCGGACCTCCTCCTCGACCTCGCGCGCCGTCGCCGTCGCCGTCGCAGTCGCCGTCGCCGTCGACTCGCCTCGCCTCGCCGGCCGTCACCCCGTTGTGAGACCCTTTCCCCTCCCTCTCCCCCCTATCCCTCGCCCCCTGCCGCCATGTCCGCCCCTCCCCCGATCGAGCCCACACACACACACACACACATGCATGAACACACACACACACACACATTCTTTTCTGTTTTTTAGTTATAGAAATGTTAGAGATGAATGTTTTTAGTTTTTTACACTTTTAGTTATAGAAATGTTAGATATATAAATGATAGATGAATGTTTTTAGTTTTTTATACTTTTAATAATAGAAATGTTAGATGAAAGTTAGATATATAAATGCTAGATGAATGTTTGTTTAGTTTTTTATTCTTTTAATGTTGTATCATAGTATTTGTCATGTATTTGCAAAATCAAGTGAACGAGAATTACAAAAATCATAATCAAGCATTTAAAAAATGTTAAATTTGCATAGAATTTGTTCTCGACGTCTACGATGCCCGGCCCGCATCCTCGTCGTCGACTCATTGGCGACAACGTCATGCTTTAGAGGCGCCATGTCCGGGACTGGGCTCCACCGGGCTGGCACTGGGAGGTGCTACCTTCCGGGGCGTCGAACTTGGTGAGGAACCGGGCTCCCGTCGTCAACCCGGAGCTTCTTTGGTGGCGTTCGCGTGGGCCACTTTCGGTGCGGAGGCAGCCGGCCGCGCCGGAGGTGGTACGTCACCGTGTCAGGGAGGAGGACGAGCACGTCCGTCGCTACATGGCTGCATTGGACGTCAGGTTCTCCAATACCTGGCAGGTTCTTCAGGGATCTCACTTGAGCTATGATCCTGTGATGGTTCCTTCTCTTTGGGTGTCCACCGCCCGCGCCTCAGTAACCGCGAGTGAACTAGATTATTCGATAATATTCTATCTGTATTAGCTAGTGATGTATTCGAGATAATATTCGAGACGATGTATTCGAGATTATATTATTCAATAATATTCAAGACGATGTATTCGAGATTATATTTGATGATGCATATTAATTATCTGGATTATTCGAGATGTATATATTAGTGATATTATTCGAGATGCATATTATCTACTATGATTCAGTTTTTCCTTATTGATTGCACGCATTCTAATTTGAATACTAAATTGTTTTATCTTTCTTCTGGATTAGTTAAATAAAAGCTATGGACAATACCGGAAGAGAAGGAGAAGAGACTATGTTCGACATCATACGCTCCCCAATTTCTGAACAATTCCGGTGAGGGTATGAGATTTGTTGAAGATGAACGAATAGATGAAGGCCACAACAATGATGACGAAGGAAATGTTCTTCAAATAACAAAGACCAGCGAGGTATATTTATTATATAAGCCATCCGGTGATCATTACATGTATTAATTGATTTGTGTGTATATATATATATATATATAATATTAACGAATTGATCTTTCTTCTTTTAGCCCTCCGGATCGAGCAAATCTTCTACAAGCGACAGGGCTGTTCAAGGACCGCCCAAAAGGTTGCAGGCTAGCGTAAAGTACAACATCGATGCCATCAAATCAAATGGCGAACCGCTTGAAGCTAAGAAGAATGCGAACAAGTTCAGTCATCAATGCGGAGTTATTGTTAGGGACCAAATCCCGATCTCCGTTCAAGAATGAAAAAAGCCAGCAAAGGGAGATCCAGGACTTACTTTTGTCGACCAAAGAGCAAAAGATCTGCTTTGGGAATCGCTCACGTCATATTTCACCCTACCAGATCATTTGACAGATGCAGATCTGGAGAAAGTCAGGAAGAGTGCTCTTAAGAAGATGGCGATAGCATTCAACAACCACAAGAAAAATATATGGGCCACGTACGTCAAAGCAGGAAAGCGACTCCAGAATTCAAGGGAACACCGGAGAAGGCAAGAGATCGTGGGGATGTTTTCGTGAAGTTTAAGGAACCGGAAACAGCTCAGGAACGGTCGAGAATAAACAAGATTAATGCTGCGAAAAAGAAGTGGCACCATATTCTGGGGCCAGGTGGCTACCAGGTGGCCCGGCCTAAGTGGGATCTCGCTGAGCAAGAGATGATTGCTGCAGGGGTCACTCCAGTTACATTGAGCTGGCCCACAAGGTGCAGGACTTGGTTTTATGCGCATGGGGGGAAGTTGGACCCAGAGACAGGGCTGGTTTTGGAGCGGGCAAGTCTTAAAGAAGCCTCCGACGGTTTACTTGTTGCAATAGAAGAGGCTCGAACGGGGGCGTTCACGCCCAACAGAGAGAACGATGAGCTTACGCGCGCCCTTAAGAATCCTGAACACTCGGGACGAACACGAGGCAAAGGCGTTGTTCCGTGGTTTGAGGGGTTTGCGGATTGGAACGCCGACTACAGAAGTCATGCGAGAAAGAAGCAGTAGGAGGAGCAGAAGAGGAAGCTGGAGGAGGAACAGAGGAAGGAGGAAGCAGTCCGCCTTCAAGGCCTAGAATCAAAGCACGCGGAGTTGGAACTCGCTTTCAGGCGGCAGCAGCAGCAGATCGACTCACTTAGCCAGGAAAGGGGGTCTCAGCAGCGGCAGCAGCTAGCGGATCCAGCATTGGATAGCATCGTCCCATCTTTGCCGAGAAGCAGCGTGGGTTCCACCCCGGCTGATGATGCACTGCTGGCTAGCTACCCCGTGGATGATATCCAACGTGCGACACCTTGTGAGCTACACATTAAGGTGAAGAACATATCAATGAAGGTGGTGGACGGCTATGCTTTAACAAATCCCCTTGAAGCAACCTTCCATGGCAATCTGATTCCAGTTGGTTATGCTCGTGTCGGGGTGGATGCAGTGATGTCGGGATACAATGATCTAGAGCTTGACATTAATGGAAGTGAAGAGGAGAGCACACTGCAAGAGGCCATACATCGTATCATTCTACGGAGAAAGGATTGCATCGTCTTTCCAAGGCTACTGACTCCTCCTCCAAGTCTGCCGATCTTATGGGGAATAGTGGCTTCACACTAGGTTTATGAAGTCAAATCTATTAAAATTTAACAAACACAACAATGGTCATTTGAACAATTCATGAAAACTTAGTGCAGGAAGAGAAATTTCACATGCAAATACACACTTGGGCATCTTTTGTGATTGTGAACCCTCAATGAATATTTTCACACTTGATCAAATAGTTGATGTTGCATAAGGAAGACAAACTAATGATTATGTTTGTGTATATTTACATAGAAGTTATATTGTCATGGATCCTCCAATATGTGGTGTTTGTTTACAATCTTTGCTAGCCAATTACTTCCGCACTAAGTAGAAATACTACTTGTGCATCCAAAACCCTTGAGCCCAGTTTCTTCCATAAGAGTCCAATATAACTACCTGTGGATTGAGTAAGATCCTTCAAGTAAGTTGTCATTGGTGTAGACAATAAAAATTGTCCTTAAATATGTACGAACTTATATTGAAAGGGAAATAAGCTTTGCACGAACTTGTGGTGGTAAAAAAGAAAAGAAAAGAAAATATAAGATGAATACCATCACAAGTGGCAATGTTAATGTCATGTTTCTTTTCATTAAATACTCACACATCCAACTCAAATGCACATGGCAACCTCTGCTTCCCTCTACGAAGGGCCTATCTTTTACCTTTTCTGTCAATTTTCAATAATGGACTTGCAACTGAGACAAAAAAAGGTCGACCCATTTGTGAGTCGACGGTGGATTTGTAACTGGGATTGAAAAAAGGGTTGAGCCCAGTTGCGAGTCGATAGTGGACTTGCAACTGGGTAAAAAAACAGGCCCAGTTGCGAGTCGAGGGTAGGCTTGCAACTGGGGCAAAAATGGTCACGAGCCAGTTCCGAGTCGAGGGTGGAGGCGAAAAAAATGTCAGGCCCAATTGCGAGTCAAGGGTGGGCTTGCAACTGAGACAAAAAAGCCCTAGTTGAGAGTCGACGGTGGACTTCCAACTGAGATGAAAAAAAGTAGGGCCGAGTCATGAGTCAAAGGGTGGACTTGCAAACATGGGTAAAAAGGATCAAAGAGCCCAGTTGCATGTCAATAGTGGACTTGCAACTGGGACATAAAAAGGGTGGGCCCAGTTGCGAGTCGATGGTGGATTTGAAACTGGGATAGAAAAAAGGGTCAAGCCCAGTTGCGAGTCCATGGTGGACTTGCGATTGGGTAAAACAAATCAGGCCCAGTTACGAGTCAAGGGTAGACTTGCAACTGCGGCAAAAAAATTGTCAGGCCAAGTTGCGAGTCGAGGGTAGGCTTGCAACTAGGACAAAACGGGTCACAGGCCAGTTGCGAGTCGAGGGTGGACTTGCAACTGGGGCAAAAAAAGGTCGGGCTCCAATTATGAGTCAATGGTGGACTTGCAACTGGGACAAAAAAAGTCGAGACCCAATTGCGAGTCAATGGTGAACTAGCAACTGGGACAAAAAATAGCCCAATTGCGAGTCGATGATGGACTTGCAACTGGGACAAAAAAAATCCCGGGCCTAGTTGTGAGTCAAGGGTGAACTTGCAAATAGGACAAAAAATGGCCCATTGCGAGTCAACCGTGAACTTGCAACTGGGACGACATAAATAGGTCGGGACCAGTTGTGAATCGAGGGTGAGCTTGCAACTGAGGAAAGGAAAAAGTCGAGCCCAAAACAGCGAGTCGACGGTGATCTTGTACTTGAAAAATAAGCAAGCTGGGTCCAATTACGAATCGAAGGATGGGCTTGCAACTGAGGAAATAAAAAAGGTCGGACCTAGTTGCAAATGAACGAGAATGAATAAATCCCTCGGTCGACTCGCCCTTCCTGCTCGCGTCGTCTCTACTGAAAGACAAAGAGGAAAGAAGAGAGAAGAACGGGGAGGCAACGACGGAATAGATGCAATAACAAAGCGGCGACCAACAGGAACATGTCTCTTACAATTCTACAACGCAAGCCAGTAACAAACAACGAAAGAAAACCATAAAAATGATCAGGAAAATGTATAAAAAGGCTGAACAAAAAATGGGCCTAAAAAACGAGCGCGCGTTACATGAACGACTCGATAAACTGGACATCGCGACGTCCCGGGATACGGGAACGCGGACTCGCGCGACAAATCAAAGTGGGAACAAGGTTTGTGCAAAGATTACAACAAAACCATCGGATATACCACAAATTTATTGAGACATTGTTAAATCTCATCTAGATGAGATTTAACACATCCGCGAAATAAATGAAAAAGCTGAACAAATTATCCTAAGAGCTCAAAAGGAAAAAAAAAAGAAAAAAAAGTAGCTGCAAACTCTGGAGAGCGATCGCTCGAGGAAAAAAAATGTAATGTTACCCCAATCTTCCTAATTCATCAAAGCAAAAACACACACGTCTTCCTAGAAAAATAGAAGAGAGAAGTTGAGAATGATCGTATAATTTTCACAAAATAAAAACAAAAATAAAAAAAGAATGGAAAATAAAATTAGAATACGTGAGTAAGGTACACCAATAAGCGTCACATGAGTTATGCTACTCTCTCTCTCTGCCCCTACCACTGCTCTCTCTAGATAATAAACCAAAAAGAAAAAATTAAAGACATAAACCCGCAGCCCACCTTGTACTGCAGCCCGGACAAAAGTTGAAAAATCTGGAGCCTAACTGACACAAAAACGAAAAACGGAACAAACACGTGAAAAACAACACGAGACGGTTGTGCGAATACAACCACACCGAGCGAAGGAGGTCCACAGAACATGAATCTTGGAGGATCCATCCTAAGGTTGGGAGTTAGATGAGACATCACTAAATCTCATCTAGATGAGATTTAGCAAAACCGTTTATATTATATAATCGAACCCTAACCATACTATCATTCCCGTCAGTCTCTCCACTCTCCCAAGATCTCTTGCTGCTATATCTCTCTCCCTTCCCTCAATCTCACATCTAACCCCTCCCTCTATCGCGACATCCTCGTCTCCCTCCCACATTGCTCTAATTTGTTCCCAATACGTACTGTCAAGTCTTTGGATGATACGATCCATGGAGAGCTGATGGCGAGGAGGATGAAGAGTAAGACTAGGCTTAGGCTGTGGAAGTGGAGCTAGGTCCGTCATGCCCATGTCTGAGATCTTTCGCGTTCCTAGCTTCCTCGCTTGATGACCTAGTCAGTCA
Source organism: Thinopyrum elongatum (assembly GCA_011799875.1). Lineage (NCBI taxonomy): Eukaryota > Viridiplantae > Streptophyta > Magnoliopsida > Poales > Poaceae > Thinopyrum > Thinopyrum elongatum. Next base: position 30,509,634 of record CM022298.1, read on the forward strand.
TTCATGTCTTTTCTTTTCAACCTTTTCGGATAGGTGACTTTTGCTAATAATTAAAGTAGTTGTTGTATCTACATGTTATGAACCACCTAATTCTTCATTGTAAATTTGTAATGCATAACTAATCAAACTTGTAATTACATACGAGCTACTACAGATGCGCCTGCACAGAACGGAAATGCTCAGCAACCAAGACAATTCAACAACAGGATCATAACGAAACACTTAATTGTGAAGAGGAAACTACAGAGTACATTGTTGTGTACTACGGTCATCACACTTGCAGGGAAGACAACACTAGAAATGGTACAAACAACAACCCTAGCATGGACCTAATTCAAAGTGGAAAAATGGCGGACGAGCAACAAATTTTCAAAGTTTGACTAAGCGGACTTGGATGTGCCAGTTCTAATAGAGATGTTTGACAACCCTGAGCTGAATTGGAACATCTAGCTACACCTACGATCTAGGCATTAATTAGAAAAGGAAAATACATATAGCTTTCTTACACTGTACATTTCTTTGCTAAATTTTGATGAGTTGATAATCATCTCTAGTTTACAAATATCTCGTAAATGGGCATAACTCCTTTTTAGGTTTAAATGTTTGTGCAGTAATACATGCAGAATCACATAATTTGTGTTGAGATAAATTGTAATAGAATCACTCAACAAAGTTTATATGCAATTTGGAAAATATTGGAATGATTCATGTTTCAGAAATTAATTCACATGTAGATCGTTCAGTAGTGGTTTTTCAAGCTTCACGTTTGCTATGATGTTGGTCTAGACTTCAGAAACAAGGGCTACGTGAACAACAGCGCAGAGGGTCACGGTTGCTACGATAGTCTTCTAATCTTCCTATAGGTTGTGATATTTGTGGATGTACAGGGCCCGCGGAGGGTGTCCTCTCCTGATGTCTTTACATGAACTGTTTTGTTTGAAACCCAGGTGTGTTTTGTCAGTTTTGTTTCAATATGAAATCTAGGGTTAGTAGATCCTTATCTCTACTCCTAAAGAGGGACTCCGTACGTCGTTTGGTTAGTACCCAGCCTCCACCCCTTGCTCGATCCTCACCCGACCGATTTTCTTTCCCAGACAAATCCCACGTTTGCGCATGGAAAAAGAACCAAGAAAAAACCAACCCGTGGAAACCTAGGGCAGGCACGCACGTTCACTTGCCCTATCTGCCAGCACAGGAGTTGCTTCCTGCGGCTCACCACCACGCGACCGCCGCCGTGCCTCGCTCGCCCGATCACCCAACGCCACCACGCGCCCCGCTCGCCCTCTGCGTTGTCGCGCGCCTATCCACTCCCTTTCTCTGCCCAGCATTGAGCCGCATCCTCCTTGATCCTCCCCTCGACACGCTGCCTCCCCATGGTCTCCATTGGTGCTGCGCCAACCATGGCCCTCTCCACACGAATAGGATGTCGACCGGACTCTTCTTTTTGGATCCAGGTAGCTGCGGGTGTTCGTCTGAACTGTGATGGGCATTGGAGGGCACCGCCCGGGGTGTCGGCTCTCGTGACATCGCCTCCTCATTAAGGGCTTCGCATCTCAGGCATAGCATGGTCACTGGAGGAAGACAAGGGCGGAGCAATTTTTCACAGGGAAGCATATTGTTTTCTCCTCTGTTAGGATCTTGCTTGATTAAATCCTATCGGTTGGTCCTATCAATATGAAGACCAACATTATTCCTGCCATCAGGCCTTTGGCTCTTCTATCAATATATAGACCAACATTATACTGTCTTACGGCTCTTTTTTAAAAATGCCGTGAATTGAGCATCTTTTGAGGCGTTTTTCATAAGTGCCTGCTAACAACGGACCTTTGAAGGCATTTTGTCCAGAACGCCTTTAAGAGAGATAATCTAAGGCACTTCTTTTAATGCCTTCTAGAAAATGCCTTCATTTCTTAACTCTGTTGTAGTGTGGTGACGTTCTGGCGGCCGACATGATGGTGCATATCACCCTTATCAACTTGTCTATGGAGAAGGAAGCCGGTATGCACCTTGATCCTCAATTTGCACTACCTGTACAACACATTGCTTGGACGCCACAGCTACCGACGAGCTCCCACTCCTCACACGGCGCCCACAATCTTTATTTGCAATGCACTCCAAAAAATTTAGCATGAAAAAATTCAAGAAGGACAAGTATCTTTGTGAGGAACATCTTTGTCACAGATTAGAAGAACTTCCTATCACTACTGGAATTTTCTTATACGCCGGGTGTCAGGGTCTTCGCCGAAAGCCAAATCACGGGCACTCGGCAAACTCAAATACGCCGAGCGTGCCACTCGGCAAAAACGTGTTCACGTCAACTAGATAACACTGCCGACACAGAATCACGGCGAACATGGATACTCGGCAAACGTCATAGACGCCGAGAGCCGCACACGGCAATGAGTAGCCATGTGGCCTGCCCGTTGGCAACACGCGGCTCCGTCAGTTTATTTTATCTATACCTAGAGTCGTCCGTTAGCTCTCGGCAAAAACCAGTCACACAAACGTTCTGACCTGACATGTGGAACCGCTGGACCCAGTTATCAGTGAAACACTTCAAAATTTTGTTTAAACTTCCAAAAAGAAAAATATGGCACTCAATTGACTGATACTTTTACCGAGTGTTCCCAGCCTCGGAAAAGAATGCCACTGCAGATACTGAAGAGCCATTCTTTTCCAAGAGCCACCCTCGGGAAAGAATGCCACTGCAGATACTGAAGAGCCATTCTTTTACGAGAGCCACCCTCAGAAAAGAATGCCACTACAGTAGCCAAAGTGCTCAGGCGACCCCTTTTCTGAGAGGCACTCTCGGCAAAGTGTGAGGTTCCGAGTGTTGCTCTCGGTAATATGTACTATTGCTTTTTTTTTGTGAAGCTTTTTGTTATCTAATCCCTGTAACTGAAAACTACTAGGTACATATTCTGTCTATATCTTCACTGCAGCTAATGTTATCATATCAATGAATGTGGGACCTAGGAGCTCCCTAGAAATTCCTCGAGCAACACATCACACACATAGGCATAATTTGAACTAGTTGACATAAGGTAACAATAGCTAGTTCACATAGGCCATTGTGTCATACAAGGTCATAGAGAAAAACAAATGCTCGATCACATCACACACAAGTTAAGATATTCATACATAGGGTTAACTTATGGAGGGGCATCATTTCATCAGGTTAAGCTTCTCGAGGAGGAGGAGGAGGAGGGGCATCTTTTCCACCGCCTTGAGATTGCATAAGAGCCTATAAGAGTAGAGTAACGTGAGCATTGTACGTCGCTATATAATGAATGTTCTATTTCTAGTTTAGAGAATGTTCTACCTATAGTTGTTTCCCGAGCAGCATGAACCTTTCGTTCGTTTCTGCTCGTTCCTTCTCTCTGCTCTCCTGCTCAGCCTGCCGCCTTTGCTCCTCCGCCTGCCGCCTTTGCTCCTCTTCAGCAGCCCGCTGCTCCATTAAAGCCTGTAATATGGCATTAGGCTCACATAGGTTGCAAGGGTGCTATTTCGAAGCATGGACATAAATGAATGGTTATGATGCTAACCTTGAGACGCGGGATCTCACGTGACGCGGCGGTTGGGCGAATCCGTATGGACGGAGTTGATCTTGTGCTCGACGCGCGTATCTCGTGGAGCTTGCGATGCGAGGAGGTGGCGATCGCCCCGTTGCAAAGGAGGTGGCGGCCATGGCCCTTCCCGTCACCAGCAATGATGAGCAGCTCAGGATCAAGGGGCTTGGACGTAGGTTCGGCGTGCTGCCCATGCACCTCCTGGAAGACCTCTTTGAAGTTCCCGTGCTTCTCCTGCGCCGACAGGCTGCAGAATTCGGCGCCATCCTTCCCCTTGTGGCCTTCTTTCCAGGCATCCAGGATGTGGACCGGGCGACCAAGCTCCGCCTCCTGCAAAAGTAACCGTCAAGCTTAATGAACGGAAATGCACCGTGCAAAAAAGTTAACATCTTAATCCACATATCATGTGTTGTTGCAGAGTGGTTAGGTTCCGGCTCCCCTGGACATGTGCCGGGCCTGGCATTTTGGCACGATCGTTTCCCTTCTCCACATGTTGCGCTTGCCATGCCGGTTCACACCACATGTCAACTAGGGCCTCCAAACAATCTTCCTTCATCCAGGTTTCCCTCACCTAGTCAGACAAAATCGAATCATTGACTAACAAGAGGCGGATGAATCAAAGTACTAGCAACCAATGTTGTCACTTACCACCGACAAGTATTCTTCTCTATCCAAGTTGGTCTGGCAAGCAGACTTCCTCATCATCTTAAGCCCCTTGTCATCAAGTGGCCGAAACTGCATCACGGCTTTCTACCGCAACGTGTGCTTGAGGTCGAAGAGTATCTTCTGAGCTGATTACACAAGGGCTTTTGTCGCCTTCTCTTTCTCACCATCCACGCAAGAAAATGCTTCCTACAAGAAAGCATATGGCAGTTAATTACAAGAATTCGGATATGGAAAAATGCAGTGGTGAAAGATACTTACATGAAAACTGTCGATGACCCGGGTGGCCATGGTGACATCGTGCTCATCCTTGGTGTGCTGGTAGTGCTCCCAGGTGAAACCTGTCGACGACAGGTGGTCATCACCCGGCTTGGCCAACCCGGCGAAGTGCTTCCTCAAGAGGGAGCCGATGATGTGGTTCGGCAATCGCACCCTCTTAGGCTTGAGAGGAACAAATGCCCAATGACTGCATGATGAAAAAGACAAGCATATGTGAGTGGAAAAGCTGTGGTATCCAAAATAATTTGCAAATAAAATGCTTACTAATCTCCCGTCGGTCTAATGACAGGACGGTCGCCGGCAGCCGTTGGTTCCGGGACCTTCCCCGTACCACGCCCGGATTTCTTCCGCTTGGAACTGTTGCTCGAGGTAGACCCCGAGCCGTCCGAGGCCACCATGTCAGCCGACTAGGTAGCGAGCGGATCCGGTACATCATAGTCCACTCAGACATCATCATTAGATGTCGACTCCACGTCGGTAGCTAGCTAATGGGTCGTGACAGAGTTGCTGACGTGGGTCGCCCTACCGCTCAAGACTTTCCGGTACTTACTAGAGCCCCCTTCAGAATCTGAAAACAAAATAAAATATATTAGTAACTAAAACGGAGATGAAAAAAATACAATTACAAATAATACAACAGAGCACTAATTTGCTGGTTGAATGGTTAGCCGCTATCTAATAATATAAAAAACTAAAACAGAAGTAGCTCACACTAATGACCATGCAGAATATATCAAATAACAATCATCAGGATGGTGGTATGTCAAATAGCTGATCATGTCCTCACACCTAGCAATATCATATACCCATAGGCAAGTAGGAATCATCAATGTCCATTACAATAACTTCAGGGAAATAAAAATCCCATCCTAATATGCTGCTTCATGCTTCTTCTGAGCTCTTGTCACTCAATTTGTGGTTCCATTGCTAATCTAAATTTATCTAATGTCAAGTAGAATAGCAGCAGCTCATACTAATGACATTTTGAATTAATATACCTAATCAGATGTTACTTGATCAAAATTAACATAAGAGAATTTACCTAATCTAAATTTGGAAATAGAGGACTGATTACTTGACCAAAATTTACCTAAGCGTGCTCTCTCATGAAGAAGAAGCATATCACGTGCCAGGAAAACTCCCGTGCCTGAAGATGGCGCCCCACCCCGCACCCACCTCCTAAACCCTAGCCACCCTCAACGCCGGCGATCTCCACGTTCAACCGTGGGGCTGGTCTTCTGATCCGCTCATTCTCTCCGGCATCCTTCCCTCTTTCCATTGGTTGTCATCTCATTGGCGGTGCATGCATCAATCTTTCTGGGGTTGGATTTTCCCCCCGAAATGGCTCTGGCACAGGAGATCTGGCGTTCTTACCGTAGGACAGTGCATCCATCGGAAAGATCTGGTCATTTCATCATGGTGGTTTCGTTTGCCAGAAGCTCTTTTCGTTTGGATGAGGATAATGCTGGTCTCTCCTTGGAAGCCGCCATTGGAGGTTATTGTTTTGCACTCAAGGTATCTCACCTACATGATCGTGTTTTCTCGTTTCATGTCTCATGCAAGGAGGTGGGGTTTTTCATTCTGCACCAACGATCCTTTGTTTGCAATCAGTTTAAGTGTTTCTTTCATCTCTGGGGTCATGGGGGACCTGATTGGGAGCAGGAGTTTAAGCGCTGGCAATTAGAATGCCAGGAGGAATGGACCCTAGTCAGTCCTTCCAAGCGTAGGGCTAAGCTAGGGCTGTTGGACATGCAAAACCCACCAGCCAAATCTTCTCTCAAGTCCAATCTCAGATCCCTGAAGAAGCTTAGGTTTGCCACTTTCATAAACTATGAGGCGTGTAAAGGCTATCGCTATCCAGCTTCTGCTCAGGATTGCTTAACAGTTCGAGAGGCTGGTTATTCTATCCATTCTGATGAGGAACCACCATCGCCGGAGTTGCATACTCCCTCGCTGCCGGTGGCGATCCGTTTTGGATCTTTGTCACCTTCCCCGGAAATGGACCGTTCAGTTTCTGGCAACTCCGGATCTCCTGGGATTTTCAAAACTATTGTTGGGCTGAAATTCTCGGGCTCAAAGGATTTTCCTATTGCTCTTGATGACGCCAGCCCATTGAGCCCTGACTCCACGGTTCCAGATCGTGTCAATGCCCCAATCGACATATCAGATGATGATTCTGAGGATTTTAGCTCCTAGGCCGTTGATGTTCCTTCCCCTCAGGATATTGCACGTGACTTGCAGAGTTTTGATGAGATGATTGAAGATCTCACAGCCCGGTTTTGGGACTGCCAAAATTGTTTGGGTATGGCCCATACTTCAGTCACCTGCACTAACAAGGTTAGGTGCCGTAAATGTTTTCGGTCAGGTCACATTAAAAAAGATTGCGTCCGCCAACCACCTGAGTCGTCCATCTGGGTGCCCAAAGTCCCATCGCCAGGTTTCGTTCCTCGCGCCCGAGCAGAGCACCTTGCCTCTCCGCCTTCCAATACAACGCAGCAGCCCCAAAAACCCCAATCTGCTCCTCCTGCATTGCCGCCGGCACCGCTGCAATCTTCCATTGCTTCTCCTCCTCCGCCTGATCTTTCCATGGCGGTCTACGCTCTCGACCCACGGCGCTTTCTACCAGCTGGATATGACATCATCGACGGCGGTGGGGATAGATTGCCGCGCACCTACTTCACCGCCCACCAGCCACCTCCTCGGATGCATGAGCAGTTCATGGTGGCCATTGTGGAGCCTGTGCCTCCTGCTCATATGGTGGCCATCCGGCATGAGTAGGTTCTTAACTTCATCACCTAGACTCCTCATGTTCCGGTAGGTTCTGCTCAGCCATGGGTTCATGGAGTTGGTCTCTTTGAGATGGAAGACCCAGTTGTTAGAGGATCTTTTACTATGCATCCGCCTTTCCCTCTGGGTTTAGATGAGGAGGGAGCTGAGTTTTTCGTCAGATTCATACCGCATGACCGTGGTGAAGGGTTTAGGGCTTTGCATGGTTATCGTACTGGATGGTTGATGTTCATTGGCATACCACTTGATTATCGGAACACTCAAGGATTAGCTGATGTGGTGGGTACGTTTGGACAGTTTCACTATTGGAACCATCATGATCGTCGCCGTGCTCGCTCCCTCGTCAGAGCTTCTTTCCCTGACAATGCTCTGGTTCCTTGAGATGTTGTGTTTAGAGAGTTTGCAAACTGGGGAGGAACGATTGTTTCTTGGACTTCTGCTTGCTATATTATTGTTGCTGAATTTGCTGAGGCCATGATTGGTGCGGATGAGGACCCGATGCCCCTGGATGGAAACCCACACCCGATGCCTAGAGAAATTCCACCACAGCCTTTCTAGGCAATGCCGCCTTATCCAGCGCTGGGATGGAATGCAGTGCCCCTGAATCATCAGCAGCAGCATCAAAATTTCAATGGTTGGGGCCAAAATGCTCAGCAAGATGAGGGTTGGGGACCATGGGAGGAACAAGATCAGAACCAGCCTATTGAGAATGCGCCGGAGGAAGCTCAGAATGATGAGTAAGTGGAGCAGAACTCGGTGGTCATGGACGCACCTTCTTTTGGCTCTTCTGGTTCAGTACCACAGTTGCCCCAACATGACATGGACATGGAAGTTCAGCAACAATTGCATCAACCTGTGGTTAACCCAATCCAGTTGGGTATCGTTCGGGTGGTTTATGGGCCAGTCTTGCCGCCTCATATGATCTGGGAACGCACCTTCCGCATGATGCTACCAGAGATTGTTTCATCTGAGATTTAGTGCTCCCCAAGAGTGTCAGTGCTCCCACCTTATGTTTTGCCTCTGTGTTTTTGGTCTTGGGAGATCGAACTGAATTTTATCTCCAAGATGGCCTCTGTTGGTTTCTTCTCCTCTGCTTTAGCTTGTCCTAGACAGGGTTCTTCAGTTATCATTGAGCCGCTACAGCCGCAGTTGACCTCTTCGTCTGAATTTGAGCAGCTTTCCTCTTATAGTCAGGTTGAGCAGCCTGCTGATTTTCAGTTCCAGGCTCAGACCCCTCCAGTTCTGGGCAAGCGCACATCCAGCAGAGCTCGCAAATCTGTTCAGTTGGTGGCTGCAGAGCTAGACTTCTCCACGCATAGGATCACTCGCAACTGTGCCAAGGCGAGGGGATACAAGCCTATCTCTGCTATTCCTATGAAATCTTCAAGCCTCCGTCGTCCACGCGCCAAGAAACAGTGGCTCCCTGAGCTGGTACCAGAGGGAGAAGATGCTGCAATTCCACCACCTACGCCTATTTCTTTTCTGCAGGAGCTTGGTGCGGAATTGCAGATTCCACCTGAAGAACTTATAGTGGCGAAGCTTATGGCTGGCCCAGAGTCTGAAGATTCCAACAAGTCTTCCAATGACAAGTGATCTTACATGTTTCTGCTGTAGGAGGGACCGGGGGTCTCTCTTCTTTTGGGCTGTTTTTACTTCTAGCTACTGTTTTATGGTTATGTCCGTGGATCGATGGTCGAACTATGTCTTGTTGCTTCTCTGTTGCTCGTACTGTTATGCGGTTATGAGTCCTGTCTTTTATTATATCTGTGCCCATGGATAGTACATCTTTTCATAATTGGCGCGTGCTGTGTTGGAATCTGCGGGGACTCAACTCTGAAGACAGGCAGGGAGATGTTAGAGCTAAGATTGAGGAGAGCAAATGTTCTATAATCTGTCGGCAGGAAACAAAGTGTGACCACTTTGATCTGAGAGCGATCCGTTCCTTTTGTCCACGTAGGTTTGATAATTTTGCATTTTCTCCATCTGTGGGAGCCTTAGGTGTTATTCTGGTAATTTGGAACTAGGCAGTTTTCAGTGGCACTCTTGTGGATGTCCAGCATTTTGGTGTGCTAATCTCGTTTAAATCTGTGCATAATTCTAAAGCGTGGACAATGGTGTCAGTCTATGGTCCTTGTTAAGGGCCTCTGAGGGATGGTTTTGTCAGCTGGTTGTATAATCTTACTATACCAGACGATCAAAACTGGTTTTTCTTGGTGATTTTAATTTCATCGGGTCAATTGATACCACCATTCCACAATGCAAAGTCTTTTGCTTTCAGAATTTTTGGGTTGAAATGTCAGGATTTCTGGATTGTGTGAGGAACTCGTGGGAGGCACCCATTGTTGCTGGTTTATCTGCACCTGCCACCCTGTCTGTGAAATTGAAAAGGTTGAGATTTGCCCTCAAACGGTGGAGCACTAATCTCTCCTCTCTTAAGAGGCTTGCTACCAAATGCTCTGAGGTGGTGTTGTATTTTGATTCTTTGGAAGAGATCAGACCACTAACCAGACCTGAGTTTAACTTTGAAAAAACTATCAAGCTACAGTATGAGAGATTTTTGAAACTGCATCACATCTATTGGAAGCAGAGATGCACTATTAGATATATCTTGGTTGGGGATGAGAACTCCAAGTTCTTCCATGCTATGGCTTCTGGGAGGCTCAGACGTAATTCGATCTCCTGCTTGCAAAGAGAGGATGGTTCTTCAGTTAGTGAGAACGATCAAATGGCAGGTATTCTATGGAACTCCTTCAAGTCTAGAATGGGCCAAGCACAGGGCATCTCCATGGGCTTTGACCTTCCATCTCTTATACAACCAGTTCAAGGGCTTGAGGAGTTGGTTGCTCCTTTCTCTGTTGAGGAAATATCTGCTGTGCTCAAGGATTTGCCCACGGATCGGGCACCTGGCCCGGATGGTTTGAATGGCATGTTTGTAAAAAGATGTTGGCCGATCATTGAGAAGGATTTCAGAAAGTTAATCATGGAGTTTTATGAAGGGAATATCAGTCTGCAGAACATAAATTCTTCCTTCATTACACTCATTCCCAAAATATTGGCGCCCCAGTGCCCCAATGATTTTTGAGCAATTTCCCTAACCAATACCTGTCTCAAATTCCTCACAAAGCTGCTGGCTAATAGATTGCAGAAGGTAATCCTCAGTTGCATTCACAAAAACCAGTATGGTTTTCTCAAGCATCGTTCAATCCAGGATTGTTTGGCATGGGCAATTCAGTATATACACCAATGTAAGGAATCCAAGAAGCCTATCATCATTTTAAATTTGGATTTTGCAAAGGCTTTTGATACAGTGGAGCATGAGGCTATTTTAGCTCTTCTTTGTGTCAAAGGTTTCCCTCCCAAATGGATTGGTTGGGTCAAGGAAATTCTGTCTTCTGGTGACTCTCAGGTGCTTCTTAATGGACTTCCTGGCAATCATTTCAAATGCAGGCGTGGGGTTAGGCAAGGGGACCCCTTCTCCCCATTGCTTTTTGTCTTGCCAGCGGGCCTCTTACAGTCTGTAGTCAATAAGATGTTGCATGATGGCCACTTGACACTTCCAATTGAGTGTCATGATCCTGACTTCCCCATCATTCAGTATGCAGATGATACAATCTTGATCCTACCTACTGAAGAGGCTCAGTTAGTTGCACTGAGAGATATGATACATGTTTTTGCTGCCTCTACAGGACTTCAAGTTAATTTTGCAAAATCCATGATGGTCCCTATAAATGTCCCAGAGGCTGTAGCTGTAAGGCTTCCTCAGGTATTTCAATGTGTCCTTGGAACTCTGCCATTCACCTATCTTGGTTTACCTTTGGGCACTACCAAACCCAGAATCCAGGACTTAATGCCCCTGGTGGATTCAGTTGAGAGATGTCTGTCAGCTAGTTCATCCATGTTGAATCAAGGTTGTAGGCTTCAATTGCTGCGATCTGTTCTTTCCTCCATGCCCATATATTTTTTATGTACCTTGTCTATCCCACCTAGCATTATCAAGCAGTTGGAAAGAATTATGAGGCAATGTCTTTGGAGAGGGAATTCTGATACACCTAGGCAATCCCTTGCTGCGTGGGATTTGATTTGTAGACCTAAGGAGAAAGGTGGTTTGGGTGTCATCAACTTGCATCTTCAGAATCAAGGAAACACTTACATAAATTCTATAATAAGGAAGACATACCATGGGTATCCTTGTTTTGGAATTCAATCTACGATGGAGTAGTTCCCCAAGCCACTGTTCTCTGCGGCTCCTTTTGGTGGAAAGATATTTTTAAGCTCTCTGATAACTATAGAGTTGTCGCCTCTGCATTGGTAAACAAGGGGGATTCTGTTTTGTTCTGGTCTGATGCTTGGCAGCTAGATGGATCTACTATGCCTCTGAGACAACGGCTACCACAGTTGTTTTCTTATGTTCTGGATGATAAGATCTCTGTGTCTGATTTTATTGACAGTCAGAACAGAGCCTCTTTTTTTCCAACTGCCTATCTCCCAACAAGCTACAACTGAATTGGACTCCCTCATTTTCTGGGTTGACAATTTGCAAAGGGACTACTCTGCTAATGATGTTTGGTCTTGGGTTGGATCTTCTGGAGCCTACATGTCAAAGAGCTACTATAACATCATGCACTCTCACCTGCCCACTATTGAGCCTTGCAAATCGTTATGGAGCAGTAGATGCACGCTGAAAATCAAGGTCTTCACTTGGTTATTATTCTTTGACAGACTTAACACTAAAGACCTGCTTGTGAGAAGGCATTGGCGTGCTGTCGAGGATGATAATCTTTGTGTTTTATGCCACCAGCACACGTATGAGGATCGACTGCATTTGTTCTTTTCTTGTAATTTTAGTGCCAGAATTTGGAACTATCTTCAGATTAACTGGTCTGGTGGCTCCAATGTTCATCGGTGCATCACTTTGGCCAGGAAGAGATTTGCCAAAAGCTTTTTCTTTGAGGTGCTTTTCACAGCTGCTTGGAATATTTGGATTCTCAGGAATGGCAGGACCTTCAGAGGGGAAAGAGCTACTTTTAGTGCTTGGCGTTGTAAATTTGTACATGATCTAACTCTGCTATCTCATAGGGTCAAGGCTCATATTAGACCTCACCTTTTAATATGGTTGGAGGGACTTCACTGAGCTATGTAATAGATAGGTAGGTTTAGGTGAGTTTGGACTCTCTAACTCTTCTCTTTTTAGCCTTAGTTTTGTACAGTTAACTTGTATTGGACTTTCTTTGATTTTAATAAAACACTATGGGGCTATGCCATGCAGTAGTTAGTCAATTTTTTTTATCTAAGCACAATACAATCATGATGAAACAGATGAAAAATGTCATGTGTTGGGGATATGATTATTGGGTATGAACCGCCCAGAAGGGGCCGGGTCATACTACTGGCGACTTGTCAATGAAGATGGCGGATCATACAAACCCGTTGACGGCCTAAGACCCAGAGGCGACTTGAGGCCAAAGGGGATAAACCGTCATATGTGTATGACTTGTTTTGTAAGGCAAGCGTAGTTAGTCACCGAGCCGGACACGTTGTGTATGAGCCGGCCGGGACTCCGTGAGCCACCGGGTGTCAACCTGTGTATATAAAGGGACGACCCGGCGGCGGCTTAGGGCAAGAAACAAGAGATCGAGAACTAGGTCAAGCGTATTCGCTCCCTGGTAATCGAAACCCTAGCAATACAACCTAAAACTGGATTAGGCTTTTACCTTCACCGCAAGGGGCCAAACCAGTATAACTCTGTGTCCTTTGTCCCGATTAACCCATTTAAGTTAACCTAGCTGCGATGGCTCCACGACTAAGTCCTTCCACTAGGACATCGGCTGTGACAATTCCACGACAACATGTGTTGAGGACTTGACGGGGAGAGGGCGCCGGAGGGGAGAGGGATGGAGTTGAGAGGTGGGTTGGGAGAGGAGCCCAGGGGAGCACCTGAGGGCATGGCGAGCTGCCGCGCCACATGTTGCACTCCGCGGCGGCCTCCATCCTTGGGCAGCAACGAAGAACCGCCACGCCCGGCGCCGCCCTGAATAAGAGGACGGAAGTGAAGAGGTTGCGGCAGTAGCGGTGGCAGTTGGTGGCGGTGGCGGCGGCGACGCAGAGAAAATATATCGAAGTGAGTTAAAGAAAGAAAGGGGGTTCACTAAGATCTAGGTTTAGGTCCTTTACCAAGAGGGCCTCTCAGAAAGGGTTGGCATTACCGAGAGCCGTATATTGACGCTCGGTAAGAGTTGCACCACTTCTTTATTTTCCTTTCTTTTGTGTTTTTGTTTGGCACTCTCTTTTTGTCTTAGATATTTCTCTTTTTATGGCAAAAGTATCAAAATTACGTCACTTTTAGTGACTTTTGTTTTGGGCTAGATTTTTTTGAAATCGCAACTTCTAAGCACTGTAAAATAAAAAGATGAGAACGGGGACCTTCCATAACACGGAGAAGCATGTATTCACCATGGCCTACCCTCTCTTGGTGCCGGTCAACGTCCTAGACCGCCGGGGCCATCGGATGGGTGCCACACTACGGAGATGCATGTTGACTCCTCAGACAAGCCACCACACTCTTCCAGACATGTATGAGGGCTCAACGCAGGATTTGGGGACATAGCTACCCCCCGAAAGCCCCCGACCACACTCGTAGACATGCGAAGAATAATCCTCGGAAAATCGTTCGATGCCGGAATTTCTCGAGAGCTGGCACGGTGTCATCTCATGGCCCCTCTAGGGCGTGGTAAAAATTTGGGCACGTTTCGCGTAAGCCTCCCCTGAGGCCGCTTGTAAGCCGCACCATCTCCGAGCTAGTCTCTGGGTATTGAGAGGGGACGTGTCTGGTTTGTGTAGGAAGAGCGGGTCCTGTTGCTGCGTTGGCCCCGAAACTTCCTGTGCTCTCAAAGGAGGCCATCGCATGACACATGCCACGCCCCCTAATTTTTCAGACCCGCGTGCAATAATTGAGACATTTATTCCTCTGGTTGGGTTTCATCACCGGTAATTGCACATCTGCAAGGCGGCACATGAAATCATGCCCGGAAGCGGCGTTGAAAATCCTTTGTGATGTCCTTGCGGCATGCGTAGGCCTTGTGCAGATGAGGGAGGGGTAGGCCCTGGCACCGGGGGGCGAAAGTACCTTGGCGGCATGCCTGATGCAACTGTTTAAATCCTCGGAAAACAAAGTGTAACTATAATGGTCAGGTGGTTTGCCAATCATGTAAGAAAACAAAGGAGATGAAATAAAAAGAATAACACATATTACCGAGCACGGCTACCACGGGGAAGAAAAATGATCTAGGTTTAGGTCCTTTACCAAGAGGGCCTCTCGGAAAAGGTTGGCACTACCGAGAGCCGTATATCGATGCTCGGTAACAGTTGCACCGCTACATTATTTTGCTTCCTTTTGTGTTTTTGTTTGGCACTCTCTTTTTGTGTCAGATATTTCATATCTTTTTATGGCTAAAGTATCAAAATTCCATCACTTTTAGTGACTTTTGTTTCGAGCTAGATTTGTTTGAAATCCCAACTTCTAAGCACTATAAAATAAAAAAGATGAGAATGGGGATCTTCCATAACACGAAGAAGCATGTATTCACCATGGCTACCCCCTCTCGGTACCAGTCAACGTTGTAGACCGCCCGGTCCACCGGATTGGTGCTCGATCTGGAAACCGCTCGAGGGGGGGGGGGGGGCGGGAACCACCCTTACATCCGTGTGGGCCGTGCATATACATGGAAGGTTGGTGTGGTGTTTGAATACCCAATGCACATCCTTAACGTGGTAGATGCCTCACAAACCGCACATAGGGGCGGGAATGTCGAGGACCGGGTGCGTTCGTCCTCGAGATCGAGCCGACGGCAGACGATCCTGCGACAGAACGGGCTTAGACTTGGCCTGGCATCTCACGATGAGCCGCCATAACACGGAGAAGTAGGTGTTCACTGTGGCCTACCCCCTCTCAATGCCGGTCAATGCCCTAGACCACCGGGGCCACGAGATGGGTGCCACACTATCGAGAGGCATGTTGATTCTTCAGACATGCCACCACATTCTTCCAGACATGTATGAGGGCTCAATGTAGGATTTGATGACATAGCTACCCCCCGAAGGCCCCCGACCACACTCGTAGACATGCGAAGAACAATCCTCGGAAAAGCTTACGATGCCGGAATTTATCGAGAGCTGGCACGGTGTCATCTCATGGCCCCTATAGGGTGTGGTAAAAATTTTGGCACGTTTCGAGTAAGCCTCCCCTGAGGCCACTTGTAAACCGCACCATCTCTGAGCTAGTCTCTGGGTATCGAGAGGGGACATGTCCGGTTTGTGTAGGAAGAGCGGGTCCTGTTGCTCCGTTGGCCTCGAAACTTCCCGTGCTCTCAAAGGAGGCCATTGCATGACACGTGCCATGCCCCCTCATTTTTTGGACACGCGTGCAATATTTGACACATTTATTCCTCTGCTAGGGCTTCATCACCGGTAATTGCACATCTGCAAGGCGCACATGAAATCATTGTAGGGGAATGCGACAGAAAAAAAATTGGTACAACAAGCATGCCCAAGATCACTATATGGAGATAGCATTCCAGGTTTCATCTGATCATTGCTGACTCATAGCGCAGCGGAAGAAGAGTCGATGTAGATCGTCGGTGCAGATCCCTGCAGCTAGGATTTACAACCTCCCAACCACGAGGATGTACTCCCTCGTTGGACAGCCCTTCGGGAGGACGCTCGAAGCTCAAACGGTAACTCAGATAGCCCTTCGGGAGGACCCTCGAACAGCCTCACAGGTTTCAAAGGTTTCTGACTTATGCTTCATTAAGTAGATATGGCCATACCGACATAAATCATCAGTAAAAGTCACGAAGTAGAAATACCCACCCCGTGCGGCTGTGCTCATTGGACCACATACATCACTATGTATTATTTCCAATAATTCACCCTCCCTTTCAGGATGACCCGTGAACGGTATCTTGGTCATTTTCCCCATCAAACAAGCTTCACATGTGTTAAATGATTCAAAATCAAAGGACGGTAAATCTCCATCTGACTAGAGTCTTTGCATGCGTTTCTTTTTGATGTGGCCAAGCTGATAGTGCCACAAGTAAGTGGTGGTGGTATCATCCTTCTTAAGGAATTTAGCATTCACGTTAAACACATCATTTCCACATTCAAGATTTACTATGAAATGGCCCCCAACAATGGGTGCAAATCCATAAAACATATACTTACAATAAAGTGAACAACCATTGTTCTCAAACTTGTAAGAGTACCCATCGTATACTAAACATGATCCAGAGATAATGTTCCTATACAATGCTGGAACAAAGTAACAGTTACTTAGTTCTAAGGTAAATCCTGAAGGGAGACGTAGAGGCATAATGCCGACGGCTTGAGCGGCGATCCTAGCGCCGTTCCCGATGCGCATCACGACTTCATTCTTTGCTAGCTTGTGCACCTTTTGAAGTCCTGGTATCGAGTTGCAAATGTGAGCAACCGATCCGGTATCAAATACCCAAGACTTAGAATTTTCGCTAGCAAGCAAAACGTCAATGACATTAACATGTATAACAATTATACCTTTTTTGGTTTTCTTGGACTTCTTATATCCCAGATACTTCTTGCAGTTCGTCTTCCAGTGTCCAGTGCCCTTGCAGTAGAAGCACACAGTTTCAGTCTTGGCTTCGCCCTTAGTCTTGCCTTTCTTTTTGAAACTGGCAGTCTTCTTCACCAGCAACTTTTGCTGATTCTGCAATCCTATCTCATTGGTTTTGAGTATCGCTTCATAAAGCGAAGTAAGGATCAAATCCATACCAGGTGTCTTTGGAAAATTAATCCCCATTTCAGCAACGCCATCGTAATGGTTTTCTAGTCTGACACCCTTCTCATTAAATAGAGATTCCTTATTTATATTGCATTCTTCCATAGCCTCTGTTATCTCATGAACTTTAGCTGAATCCTGTTTGTGATACAGAAAATCTAGAGCCTCGATAATCTCGAAGGTACTAAGTCATTCAAAACGGTTCTGTAACACATGACCCATGCAAGATAACATAAGGTTTTTAACAACACTGAAATCATCATTTCATGTGTCAAACACATTGATGATATCCTGAGCCATTTCTAGCTTAGGGGATTCACCTAGAGGTTGATCAAGCACATAGTATTTCTTAGCACCCCTGAGGACAATCCTCAGGATACGGACCCAGTCCGCATAGTTGTTTCTAGTTTTTGCTAACTTCTCTCTCTCTAACATCAGGGCTAAGAAGAACGTGGTGTTGCGAGACATTTGATCTACAAAGGTAAACACAAGTTTCACTTAGACTTTGTTCATAATTAATTTTGCACTAGTGAATAAACAATTTTATTCTAAAGTGCGCTCCCACTCAAATGAATATCTCACATAATTGATTGTGAGTGATTCAAGACCCAAATTTTAGTTCAATGCCAAGGATGCATCCATCTCAAGTGACGAGAATTTCATTTGGTAGGCCAACTTGCCAATCACATCTCTATGTGACTCTTGTTCATCTTTTGATGGGCATGTTCTGAGCTCAGGACAATCCTCCGGAATGTCAAGATAACCAGGTGATCTTGCTGCGATGTCTCAGCTCACCCGCCTCACACTTCTCTAATCGTTCGTACCCATGCATCCATGTGATACCCCGAAGAGATAGGTGCCGTGACGATGCTACACTTGCGAGAACACTAACTACTTGATATTTTTAAGTGAGAGATCACCCTAATAAAAAGTGACTACCACGCAATCAAGAAGGGTGCATCAAGAGGAATAAACATCTCAGGCAATTCATAATAGCATGATATGGTACAGCCCTTTCAGACGGAGAAGTCTTTGATTTCTTTGTCTTCGACATTTGTGTCGGTGTTCACCTTTGCGAAGATTGCCACAACCTTGTCGATGCACCAGATAATATTACTATCTCTATAGCTAATAAAATAAGTGCATTACTTAAGGTTGACACACATGTCATTAAAGTGACAATCATATGGCTCCAGCCATCATGCCGAATCATGACACGCAGGTCATGCTAATTAATTTATATCATATAGTCATCTCATACATAATCAAATTAATATGAGCACTGTTATACCACATCACATGCCAACCTGCAAAACCAAGTTAGACACCTCTAATCGGTTTATGCAAAATTTTATTTTACGTGGCTTCTAAGGTTTTAACTTAAACCGCAGCTACCAACGTTTATCATCAAGTATGATTATTCAAATCACTAGATTAACTTTGCGGGGTGTATGAAACACGACATAATAAAATATCGAGCCCCATACTGAACTTCGTCATACCCATGACCCCCGTGTAGATCACATCTGCATTGGCCTTTTGTCTGCGAAATTTCATCTTTCTTAAACTACGGTGGAATTCAACAAACTTTTAGCACTTCGTTGATCACTCAGGATCACGGATTGCCAGAACTTTGAAAATCCACCATACCGTTATTGAGATCAGAAATACACAAATTCCAGGGAAGCAAGAAGAACATCGGGTAATAAATTTCATCTGCTACCTGCATAAATAATTTTCAGCAATAGATCTCATCTACTACAAAATTATATTATGCAGTACTCATACATCTCTATGAATTCTAGATCGTAACCTCCATCTACGCATAACACGGCTCTTGATGCCACTGTAGGGGAACATGAAAGAAAACCAAAAAAAATTGGTACAACGAGCACGCCCAGGATCACTATGGAGATAACATACAAGGTTTGATCTGATCATTACCGACTCGTAGCTCAGCCGAAGAAGAGTCAATGTAGATCGTCAGTGCAGATCCCCGCAGCTAGGATTTGCAACCTCCCAACCATGAGGATGTACTCCCTCGTCGGACAGCCCTTTGGGAGGTGGTCATACAGTCCCCTGGACGATGTCGCTGACAGCCCTTCGGGAGGACCCTCGAAACTCGATCGATAACTCGGACTGCCCTTCGGGAGGACCCTCGAACAACCCCTTGGGCAAAATATTGAAACTACAACCTCTCTACGGGGTTGCACACATACGGTGTCAGCTATCCAGCAAGGCTTCGCCATCCAGAACTAGTTCCCACCAGAACCCAAACAGCCTTTCGGTCTACGAAACTATTTTGCTGGGAGGGAGAGAGAAAGCCAGATCATGCATGGCATCTTGATGTTGAAAAAGAGTAAGTGTGGAGAGTGCATCTCCACCTCTATTTATTGGAAAACCAAGAGGTATGGTGGCACTTGAAATACCCAGAAAACCAATCATATGGAATTTCCAAAGGACATAATGGGAAGGCTAGAGGAGCTCCATGGAGGAGCTCCCCTTGTGGCTGGCCACACCAAGTGGGCCCCCCATGATGGGCTCTCATCCATCCATGTCATCCCCAAGATATTTTGGGACAAAGCCCAAATAGGTGGCTTTCCATAAAGTAACCATAAAATGATTTTTACTATTCATGAAACCATTTTCCGTGACCGTTAAATCCGAAAAAATTTCCGTGGGTCTTAGAATAATTCCAGTACCCACTAAAACAATTCTAGACATGTTCCAAAACATTTTCAGATCAATGATTTTATCAGCTAAAAGCAACCAAAGCGGTTCCGGTAGCTCCGGAACATTTCCGTTGTTTTTCTCGGGAAAATTCCCAGAAGTTCTCAGAACAATTCTGGCACCCTCCAATAATTTCCAGGCATGTGCCAAAACCAATTTGACTTAAGGGTATACTCCGAAACAACTTTTTGGTTTTACTGAAACTCTTCCGGTGTTCTCTCTCCGAAACTATTCCGTTGTCTCCGAAACTTTTCCGGTGAATTTCTCTCAGACTCCTTGTCTAGTATTCAGCAGATAGATGACCCTTAACCGTGTAACCCTATAGGTTCGGTGAAGTATAGACATGACCGGAACACCTTCCGATCAATGATCAACATCGGAGCTGTGAACAACCATATAGACCCCTATACCCACACGAATAAATATTCGAGTGAACCTCCAGTTGCTGTGTGCTATTCATGTTGCTTCACGATATGTTACAAACACCCGAGGTGAGATTTATTGGCGTCCCCGTGAATCAAAACTTGTCCACTATGTCAGCTGCCACATTACCTGTTTTGTTCTCTTTTCTCGTTTCCACATTCCGGCATCTGTCGGGGATATCACTCCATGATATGACCCGGCTCATGACGTTAAGTCGCCATGGACTTAAGTCATCTCTGATGTTAAGTCATCTCTGAACTTAAGTCATCCCTGACGTTAAGTTTTCTCTGACGTTAAGTCATCGCTGATGTCAAGCTGCCCTGACGTCATTTCTGGGCTTAAGTTGCCCTGAGACTTAAGCCGCCCTGACATCATATCTGGGCTCAAGTCGCCCTGAGACTTAAGCTGTTGTCTTAAGTCGCCCTGAGACTTAAGCTGCCCTGATATCATCTCTGGGCTCAAGTCCCCCTGAGACTTAAGCTGTCGTCTTAAGCCGCCCTGACGTCATCTCTGGGCTCAATTCGCCCTGAGACTTAAAGCTGTCGTCTTAAGCCACCCTGGGACTTAAGCCGCCCAGACGTCATCTCTGGGCTTAAGTCGCCCGCAAGAAGCCCAAGATGAGAAGCCTAAGATGAGAAGGCCGCGGTGAGTCGCTCGCGGTAAGAAGCCCGCGATAAGAAGGCAGAATAGGTTAAGTCCAAGTCCTACTAGGACTCTACATGTAAACCACCCCTTCATCTTATATAAGGAGGGGTAGGGCACCTCAAGTGGGACAACTTTTTAGAAGACAAGTTTAGACAGACAGACAAGTCTTAGACAATATCAAAGTAGATGCTCTCGACATAGAGGTAGCGAAACACCGCCCTTGTAATCGAGATCATCATCATCATCAATATCAATGAAGCAGGATGTAGGGTTTTACCTCCACCGTGAGGGGCCGAACCTCGGTAAACTCGTGTCTTCTCGTTTCCGACCAACCCCATTCAAACTACCACCTAGTTGCGATGGCCTCACACCTAAGTTTTCGTACGAGAACATCTGCCGTGAAAAACAACCATGATAGTTGGCGCCCACCGTGGGGCCGCGCACGGTGGTTTGTGTTCTCGGAGGGATCCCTCCCAGGGATCAAGAAGAAGAGCCAGCTCGGAAGGATTAGCATCAAGCTTCAAATTCATCGGTCCAGATTTACAATATCTGGAGTTTGACGTCAATCGTACGACCTGCAATCCGCCGAGATGAACAGCAGATCGATTTCGTCGACTGTAGCAGGCACATCAAGTCAATCTGTGTCCGAGTCAAACCAGTACAAATTGAGTTCTGAACGGGACACATCTGATGGATCGGGAGTAAATCCTCAAGCTTTCCAACAACATATTCGTGGCGATTCACAATTTAATACGCAAGTCCTCCAAACTCCGAGGGCTCGTCCCCTCGCCAGAGCCTCCTCAACTTGTCGGAGGCATCTTCGCCATCGCAACCTCGCCTCTCCGCCTCGAGCCTCCATCGGAGGCTCGTCAAAGCCGCCTCGTTTCAAGACACGGGCCTCCATTGCCGCTTCTACAGCCGCAAATCGCCGCCTTCGCTCGGCCCCCCGAGTCGTAGCCACGGCCTCAAATCGACTCCGAGTCGCCCCCCACTAATGCAAGTAAAAACTGGCCCTGGCTCTGCTCCGAGTCGCCCCCAAACGGCCTCTCCTCGCGCCATCGCCAAGCCGCCTTGCCTCCGCCAAGCTGCTGCTTTGCCTCACCTGAGCACCTGCGAGCCGGCTCACCTGCTCCAAGCCGCCGTCT
Organism: Thinopyrum elongatum; assembly: GCA_011799875.1. Lineage (NCBI taxonomy): Eukaryota > Viridiplantae > Streptophyta > Magnoliopsida > Poales > Poaceae > Thinopyrum > Thinopyrum elongatum. The sequence goes on from CM022298.1 coordinate 30,531,680, forward strand.
CTACAGCCTCGCCCCCGGGTGCCAACGCTGCGACCTGCCAAAAATCCGAGTCGCCACCGCTGCCAGCGGCTGTCCATGCCGCCACCATGGTCCAGTACCCCTTTGCCACTATAGTTTGGCAATTGCATCTCTGAATTGATTGGGTGCATACACCCACGTATATATTTACAATGGGTAGCCCACGGCCTCGACTATACATGGAAACTAGGAGGCGGGGCTAGGTAGGAAATGATCCTACATATACATGCGATATACTGCCTATACAAATATATTCAACACCCTCCCGCAGTCGATACGGCATCGGTGATGCATAGACTGGACCGAAACTCCTCAAATGTAGTCGTCGGTAACCCCTTGGTCCTAACATCGGCGAATTGCTGAGCAGTGGGAACATGCAGGACCTGAATGTGGCCGAGAGCCACCTGCTCACGCACGAAGTGAATGTTGAGCTCGATGTGTTTCGTGCGATGATGATGAACGGGGTTGGCGGAGAGGTAGACGGCGGAGACGTTGTCGCAGTAGACAACGGTAGCCTTGGCCACGCCATGGTGCAACTATTGGAGAAGCTGCCGTAACCAGGAGCACTCGGCAACAACATTGGTCACAGCACGGTACTCAGCCTCGGCACTCGATCTGGACACCGTGGGTTGTCGTTTAGACGACCACGAGATGAGAGAGGGCCCGAGGTAGACGCAGTAGCCAAAGGTGGAGCGACGAGTGTCAGGGCAGCCAGCCTAGTCTGCGTCTGAGTAAGCCACCAGGTCAGTAGAAGAGGACGCTGTCAACGTAAGACCCAGAGCCATGGTGCCGCGGATGTAACGAAGGATCCGCTTCACCAGGGACCAGTGAGAGTCACGTGGAACGTGCATGTGTAAGCGCACCTGCTGAACTGCGTACTGCAAGTCGGGCTGAGTGAGCGTCAAGTACTGAAGAGCACCAACGATGGACCTGTAGAAGGCGGAGTCTTGCGCCGGAGTGCCCTCAAGAGTGGAGACCTTGGCCTTCATGTCCATAGGCGTAGGTGCGGGCTTGCAGTTAAGCATGCCGGCGCGCTCGAGTAACTCCTGGGCGTACTGCTGCTGATGAAGAAAGAACCCATCTGCATGCCGCACTACCTCGATCCGAGGAAGTAGTGCAAAGGACCGAGGTCCTTCATGGCGAACTCGGTGCCGAGGCAAGCTGTGAGCTGGCGAAGAAGCTCAGTCGAGGAATCGGTCAGGATGATGTCATCAATGTAGAGCAGCAGATAAGCCGTCCCACTAGCGTGCTGGTACACGAACAGAGAGGCATCCGAGCGAGTAGCTTGGAAGCCAAGCTGCTGAAGGAAGGCGGCAATACGCTGGTACCATGCACGAGGGGTGGGTGGCGTCGTGATCCGGCTGGGTGGCGTCGATGAAGCCGATGGGCTGCTGACAGTAGACCTGCTCGGCGAGGTGGCCATGAAGGAACGCGTTGGAGACATGCATTTGGTGGACGGGCCACGCGCGAGAGACCGCCAGCTACAGGATGGTGCGGATGGTGCCCGAATTCACGACCGGAGTGAAGGTGTCGGTGAAGTCCACACCGGCGCGCTGGCGGAAGCCGCGAACAACCCAACGAGCCTTGTACCACTCAAGGGTTCCTTCAGGTCGAGTCTTATGGTGAAAGACCCATTTGCCGCTGATCACATTAGCGTGCGGTGGCCGAGGCACCAACTGCCAGGTGCGGTTGCGCTGAAGAGCGTCAAACTCCTCCTGCATCGCGGCGAGCCAATGAGGGTCACGAAGAGTCGCTCGAGCCGACAATGGGAGGGGGGACGGTGCCGAGGTGGAAGCCGCAAGGAGGTACTCATCGGCGGAGTACCACTGACTCGGGCGGAGTGCAC